>JAAWXA010000034.1:30000-57381 GCA_038090715.1 Florisuga fusca
GATGGGGACTCCACCCCTGCCCTGGGCAGCCTGGGCCAGGCCCTGACAACCCTTTCCAGGGAGAAATTGTTCCCAAGCTCCAACCTAAACCTCCCTGGCACAACTTGAGGCTGTTCCTCTTGTCTCATCCCTTGTTCCTTGGGAGCAGAGCCCGATGCCCCCTGGCTCCAACCTCCTCTCAGGGGTTTGCAGAGAGCCAGAAGGTCTCCCCTCAGCCTCCTTTGCTCCAGGATCAACACCCCCAGCTCCCTCAGCTGCTCCTGGGCAGACTTCTGCTCCAGACCCTTCCCCAGCTCCCTTGCCCTTCTCTGGACACACTCCAACCCCTCAATGTCCTTCTTGTCCTGAGGGGCCCAGAACTGAGCCCAGGATGACAGGTGCAGCCTCCCCAGTGCCCAGCACAGGGGGACAATCCCTGCCCTGCTCCTGCTGACCTCAGAGTGCTGTCACAAGCCAGGATGCTGGTGGCCTTCTTAGTCATAAACAGAGAGAAGGGCCTTTTCTATCTGAAAGAAATGTTCTCATATGCATCCTGAAATCACCCATACATGCTCATATTTTTGTCTTCAGTAAGCAAGTACCTACATGAGAGCAGCCCCCAGACCTTCATTTCTCAAAGGCAGTGTCTCCGAAAAGGAATCACAACCCGCCCTTGGGCTCTGGTAAAATTTGACAGCATCAAAGAAAAAGCCTGAAGAGCTCTTCACCTCCTTATGAAAATTCTGCAGAATCATCACTCTCTCTCCTCTTTCAGCTTTTCTATTCTATAGTTTGTACAGCACGGACTATTTCCCAGTGCTGGGTGTGAAACCCCAGGGGCTATGAGATAATTTTCAATGTAAATGTGATCTCATCATGATTTCTCACATTAAGCAACGCTGTACTTTGCAAGTCATCCTAATAAATTCACTTATCTGCTGAAGAAAAGAGAGCCACACATTTTGAATAGAAGCCACAAATCCAGTGTTTAACATTCACCTTTGCAGACCCTGGGAGAATCCTTCATGTGTGCTCAGCCCTGGAAGTCAATGTCACAAGATAATTTTAGACAGAGAATATTAGAAATAACTAAGAAATTAATCTATGTGAACTAAGTCATGAATATTAAAGCAATGCCCAGATCAGGCTGTAACCCAAAAATATTAGAAACCACTTTTTTAAAGAAGCTGTTCCTTGATGCTTGATGACTCTCTTGCCAACTGGAGTTTGATGGTGACTTTTCCCATGCTGTGGGAAATGAAGCTTTTCATGGCATTTTTGTGGCTGCATGAGCAGGGGATCCTCTTGCTCATCTCAGGTTCTCATCCTTGATATACTGATGAACCACAGAAGGTGACTATCCAGTCGTGATTCCTGGCAACTGAATCATGCAAAAGCAATTTATCTGCATTTTCAGGAGTGCTCAGGGAAGTCACTCCACAAATATTCAGAGCTCATATGCTACGATATTGGGGTGGACTCACTCCCTGTTCCACTTATGTGATTGATGAGTCTCAAAATCTCAGAAGAATCGTAAATTTCCAAGACAAATAATCACACATTATGGAAAAGAAAATAATCAATGCAATAATTGTGATTTTCCATGCAGCAGATCGTGTAATTTAACTTTTACAGGCACCCAGTCAGATTTCAGTCCCCCTACTACATTTTGGGCACCAATCATGTACCATAAGGAGGAAGCAGCAACTCTGAACAATTCATAACTGACTGACTGGAGGAAAATCTGTTCCGAGGCATTTCCAGGTGAAAATTTATCAGAGAAACAGAATCCTATGAATCAGCATTAAGTAATGAACAGCAAAAAATGGGCAAATATATCAGACCTGCAGAGAACAAAAAGTAATTGTCAACACCAGCCAAGCTTTAACTAGTTCTTAACCATTTTGTTTGTTTGTTTTGGTCCAGACCTTTGGGAAAACAATGGGAGTCATTCTTTTGATAGCTCCATCCATGGATCAGGCTTTTTTTACTGCAAAGTTTTCCTCTCCAACACAACTTGACATGCAGTATATGTTCTCTGCAAAGAGCTTAAAAGAGAAGGTAATTCAGCTATTTTACTTTCCTGCCTGGTGGGAGCTCTGCTCAGTGCTCAGAAATGTATGCAAGCGTGTGACTAATGTACAGCAGAAAAGACTCAGGATGGAGCCACTTTATTCATTGTTTGTTATTGTTCTTTGTTGCTCAGTGTTTTGTAAATTCCCCCCGGTTATGTCATCAACACCGGGCAGTGGATCAAGAAGTCTTTTTTTGATCAAGTGCATCAAGAAGTGGATCAAAGTTTTGTTTTGTTGGGGTTTTTTTGCAAAAGCTACAGAGTAAGTATAAATACTGTTTTGAGTTAATGCAGAGGTGGGAGGCCAGAGGGATGGCTCCTGTGAGAAGTTGCTGGAAGGTCCCCCTATTCCAATCCCTGCCCCACCTCTGGCCAAGGTTGAGCAGATGTGGGACACTGAATGTGTCTCTGTGGGTAGCATAGGGAAGAAAGGGGAAATGAAAGTGCAGAAATATTTTAAAAATGAGATGAGACAAGGAGNCTGCAGAAAATATCTGGATTAAAATAGATTCGTGAGAGCTGCCTTTCATTTTTTGTCCTTGCCCTCAGAGGGAGGCCGCACATATGTGCAGACTCAGGCTCCTGCCCTACTCACATTTCAATAATTATCCTCCCAGCCATAAGGCAAGTGTTTAATATTTCTGATGAAAGGTGAGATTCTAGACTACAATTGTTCAGCAAGTTTAAAAGAAAAATAAACAAAAACACATCAATTTGAGCAGCTGTATAATGATTTTGTATGTCTTTGTACAAACACATCTGTTACATAGATACTTCCATAGGAACATTACCTCAGCATTAGTATATTCAGTCCCACACTAATAATATGATACCTATCTGTACAGAAAGGTGCCAAACCAACTACAAAGAGTTTCATGAGAAGCAGTGATTGTTGATTTGTGAGCACTCATGCTCTCCCCGATTTGCAGGGGACCAGCTGGATATAATCTGAACTGAATCCAATAATGTGCATTTTGGTGCACGCCATTAGCTGTGCTGCTTTTTGTCTTCCATTATGTTGAATCAAGGGAAGCACAGTATCAGTACAGGTTCTCTTCCTGATCTCACAGTGTAATTTCCTTCTGCTGTAACTTGGCTTCTTTAGTATATACCATCTCTGAAATGGACTGTGACCTGTTTTGCAGAGGATTGTGAGGCTTGCTTAGTTAGGCTTCTAAAAAACTTTAAAGATCAAACAGCAACAACAGCAAAACTATGCAAGGCTTTTCTGATACAAAGCAGGATATTCTCATCCAGGCCCCATAGCCCAGATCATTTGCTCTGATTTTCACCCACAACCCTTTACATGGCTTTAGTTCTTCCTGTTGTGAGGGGAAAACCTCCAGGGGTTCTCAGCCAGCTGGAACTTCCAGTCTAGGGAATAGAGCACAAGTTCAGTCCCATAAAGTTTTTACCAAGACTTTCCCCTTTTAAATACATTATGATCCACCACAAGGTTACAGGAGAATAAATAAGGCAATTAGAAGAGGTATTAGTGAGGGGTGAAGATGGGAAGGGTAGAGGAGAAGGACCATGTGACTGTGTGAGCATCTTCTTGTCTCTTTCCTTCCTAGTGATTGCTGCCCCTTTTAGCAGGGAATATACAGTTCAAAATCAAAATGATAGATAGTCTCAGAAAGAATCAGACAATGCAGTTTCCATTGTAGCAAGTCACATTGCAGTCCACTGTGCCTACACATTTCTCATGTAAAATAAATGATACCAGATGGGATTGTAATGATTCCCATTGTTATGGAGCAGTTCTGCTACTTCTGGGGAAGTGCTGCCCGAGAAAGTAGCATCCTCTGAGCATTCAGGCCAAGGAAAACACCCTTCACATTCCACAGCCTTTTGCAGGATTTTATCACTCATCTGCCACAGCTCACAAATGCCTGGTGAGGGATTCTGTTTCAATGCATAGGCAGTGACAGGTACTGTATGAGGGCCAACAGGAACTTATTATAAACATGGAACAATAAGGAAGGTCTGACTTAGCTTGTATTTGAATCTCCTATCTGTTAGCAATTCACTTCCTTTGAAAAAAAACAATCCCTCTGCAGCCTGAGGGATGCTGGCACATCAATCAGTCCATTAGGTAAGTAAATAAAGCAATATCTGAAGAATAAAAATTTTTTTAAATCCAACAACAAAATCTTAAAATTTATAAATTACCAAAATTAAAAGACTTATGGACAATTTGGAGTCCATAGTGTGTATTCAGACATTGAGAGGGAAGAAGGAGGGAAAGAAGAGTACAAAAGAGCTAAGTTTGAAACAGTCAACTATCTTTGATCTTCTAAATTTTATCTTTACTCCTACTAATTTGCACCCTATTGTAAGAGGGAAAAAAAACAAAAAACAAAGGAATGGAGAATAGAAAATAGAGAAACTAGAGAATAGAAAAATAAAGAAAAGAGGGGAGGAGAGGGAAACAGAGGGGAGGAGGAGAAGAGAGGAGAGGAGAGCAGAGCAGAGCAGAGCAGAGCAGAGCAGAGCAGAGCAGAGAAGAGAAGAGAAGAGAAGAGAAGAGAAGAGAAGAGAAGAGAAAAGAGAAGAGAAAAGAGAAGAGAAGAGAAGAGAAAAGAGAAGAGAAAAGAGAAGAGAAGAGAAGAGAAGAGAAGAGAAGAGAAGAGAAGAGAAGAGAAGAGAGCAAAGACACCAAGGTGAGTGAAGGAGGGGGAAAGGTGCCTGGGCAGAGATGGTGGTGGTGAGATGGCGGCTGTGGCCCTGCATCCCATGGAAGAGCATGGGGGAGCAGTCCCTGAAGGCCCACAGGGGGGGTCAGTGTGGATTTGTAGCCCCTGAAGTGTCATGGGTGGGTAGATGTGGACCAACAACCTGTGAGGGATCCTGGAGAGGGTTCGATGTGGATCTGCAGCCATGGAGGAGCCCATGGCAGAGGAGGTGACTGTTCCCGCAGCAGCCGGGACTCTGAGCAGCCCGGGCTGGAGCAGTTCCTGAGGGACTGCACCCCATGGGAGGGTCTCATGTCCCAGGGGTTCCTGAAGGACTCTCCCATTAGCCTTGGAGAGGGGGAAGAACGTGAGGAAAAGGGTCAGAAACACCATGTAGGGAACTGACCCTGAAATCCCCCTGTGCCCTGAGGGGAGGTGGCAGCGAAGTGCCTGGGGAGAAAGGGGGGGGAGGTGTCTGTCCATGTTTTCTCTTTCTCTGTGTCGATTAAGTTAGATTTTTTTTCTCCTTCCCAAGTTTTTTTGCCTGTTACTGTAACAGGGGAAAGCAAAGACTTCCGGTGGATTTTCTCCTCCCTGTCCCACAGTGGGGTGGGGGGTGAGCAGTGGCCCTGTCCTGTCTACCAGTGTTTGCCAAAAATAAGTTAAAATTCAAAGGAGAAGATCACACAATTATAGACCCATAGAATAGTTTGGGTTGGAAGGGATCTTTAAAGGTCATCCAGTCCAAGAACTTGACTATTCCCTCTTGTCCCATCCCTCCATGCCCTTGTCCAAAGTCCCTCCCCAGCTTTCCTGGAGCCCCTTCAGGCACTGGAAGGTGCTCTAAGGTCTCCCTGGAGCCTTCTCTTCTCCAGGCTGAACAACCCCAACTCTCCCAGCCTGGCTCCAGAGCTGCTCCAGCCCTCCCAGCATCTCCATGGACTCCTCTGGACTCACTCCCACAGCTCCATGTCCTTCTGGTGTTGGGGACCCCAGGACTGGACCCAGCACTGCAGGGGGGTCTCACCAGAGTGGAGCAGATGGGGAAAATCCCCTCCCTGACCCTACTGGGTCCCCTCCCTGGCCAAGCAACCCAAACAATAAGGTTGGTTTCTGGGCTACCAGAACATGTTGCTGGCTCATATCCAGCTTTTCATCCACCAGGACCCCCAAGTTCTTCTCCTCGGGGTTGCTTTCCTTCCCCTCATCACCCAGCCTGTATTGTTACCAGGGGGTTGCTTGACTCAGTGTCCTGGTTTGGGCCAGGATAAAGGTGATTTTCTGTCTTGTACTTTTGCTTTCAGCTAAGTCTCTTGTAAGTAGCTGCACTTGCTGAAATTAACAGCAGGTTTCTCAGTCAGTGTCTGCTTCTAGGACTGATAACACTGGATGTTTATAGTTACTGTCAGACACTGGTGTGCAGAGCCAAGGACACTGCTCAGCTCTGAGGAACATTTTACCCTCCAGAAAGAAGTAAGGAGGTCCCACCTGAACCCCTCCTTTGGGCAGGACCGGACAGATAGACGCCAGAACTGACCAAACAGAGTATTCCATCCCATACACGTCATACTCAGTATAAATTTGAGGGATCACGACGGTCAAACACCTTCCTGCCCTTCCTGCTCCCCCTTCTTCACCTCTTCCCTGTTTGCTTCAGCATCCTGGGAGGATTCCGTCTGTTCGTCTGCCTGTGGTCCTGATCCGTGCCAGCCTGAATCTGTGTGTTCCTGCCTCCAGCCTGTCTCTTATNTCCCATACACGTCATACTCAGTATAAATTTGAGGGATCATGAGGTTTAAACACCTCCCTGCTTCCCTTTCTTCACTTGTCCCTGTTTGCTTCGGCATCCTGGGAGGATTCCGTCTGTTCGTCTGCCTGTGGTCCTGATCCGTGCCAGCCTGAATCTGTGTGTTCCTGCCTCCAGCTCCCGACTGCTCCTGACCCCAGGGGTCCAGCCTGGACTTTCCCAGGGCTGCCCTGCAGCCTCAGTGGTGACGTGAGAGTTATTGGGGGAAAGGGGGAGGAACGTGGTATCAATTTTCCTGTATATTTGTATATACTTAGTATTTTTTTTCCTTTTTGTCATTACTGTTCCATTAAAGCTGTGTAGTTTAGTTTCCAACCCCTAAGTCTCTCTCCCTTATTCTCTCTCCTTTCTTTATCAGGGAGGAGAGGGGGATTAATAGAGAGCATCTGTTATTTGGTTTAATTGCTGGGCCAGTGTTAAACCATGACACCCAGGTGCAGGACCTTGCACTTGGCCGCCTTGTCTCCTGAGCTTCATGCAGATCCACTGCTTGAGCTTCTCTAGGTCCCTCTGAATGGCCTCCCATCCTTCAGGCATCTCTCACATTTGCACCCACCACCTTCAGAGGAAAGAAGGATCCTACAGGGGGGAAGAGAAGGTGCTGGGGAGCCCTGGGCGAGTTCTGGGTGCCCTGCAGATGGTGACCTGGGTCTCACTGAAGCTCAGCACAGCTCTCTGTGGGATGAAGGCTCAGTGTCAGGATGACTGGAGCAGTATCTACATCAGATGTGTGGAGACTGCAACCCTCCCCTCTTCCTTATGGAGACATCCCAGTGCCCCTCCCCATGGCCAAGGGGTCCAGCAGTGCCAGCACAGCCAAAAAAAACCACACCCAACATCCCCACCATGGTTGTGCCTTTTTACCATCAAGGCCTTTTTAACACCCCAGCTCATGTAAATAAAATTCCTTTTACTGTGAATCTTAATTAAGGGAATTATTTTTTCTGGACAGCACTTGAAAGGCAAATGTTTTAATTGGTTCTGATGGCTTTTCCTGCAAAAGCTTTTTCCTCAGAAGCCATGGATCCCAAGGAAGTTGCTTTCCCTTCCTGGAAGGGTTGAACATCAGAGGGGGTTCAAAGGGTGATTGAGTGAAACACACACCCATGAGTTAAAGAGCAGAAGCTGTTTCAGATCCCGAAGTATCATTGTCAGTAACATGTCACATAAAATGAGCTGCAGATTTCCATTTTCATTTGAACTTCAGGTGTTTAGTAATCCAGAAGCTTTATTTAAGGACTGACCTTTAGCCTGGCCTGTCATTCCAATTGCAAGGAGTTGATGGCCACTGGGAATCCAAGGGCAGCGTGAAGGTCACTTCCTAGAAAAACTGTGGCTATCAATGTGTCACTTCCAATGAAGTATTATAACAAAGCAGGCAAAGAGCCTATCTGGGTCTATGAGGCACCAGCTTTCTCTCAGGCTGCCTCTCTCCCTGTCTCCAGCTGTTTTGTAAAGATAAATAGAAATAAGCTGCTCTTAAATGACACATCTGAAGGGATGTGGCATTTTTGGTTCCAGGGGTGGTTAGAAACCCAAGACACATTAATCCAGATGTGGACAGAAATCCCCTTATTCCTCCACACCAAGCACTGCAGCAGAACCCATCATAGATACTGGTCCAGGGAGACCTGAGCAACCCCTTCTGGCATAGCCATGTGATACCATGGCCACGCAACAGTTTCCTTCTTGTTGGCATCCAGGATTTAACTTAAATCCTCAGGGAAGGATCTGTCTTGTTGCAGCATTTCCAAGGTGGACATGAAGACCACCCTTGTACACAAGGAGAAGAAGGAGCATGGCAAGGATTGCCAAGGGAACACAAATGTGCATAGGGGCAGGGCAGGACAAAAAGCACGTTGGGGTGGTGTTTGGGTCACATGGAGCTCAGAATACTTCCCTGGGCCTGAAGAGTTAAAAAAAAACCACATTAAAGTTATGATCAGCCTGACCTGGTAACACCCCTGTGATTAAAACTGGGGTTTATTGAAATAAGGATTTGCTTTCAAGATTGGCACAGAGGCTCACTTTTGTGTCCTGGCTAAAACTTGTGGGTTCTGTTCAGTGAATCCTGTTTGTAATCAGGGGTCATTTTGATTTCTACTGAAATCTAAGAACTTTAAGATTTTAAAAGCAGATCATGTAATAAGGGAATAATTGCTTCGGTTGGAAAAGACCCTGAAGATCATCAAGTCCAACCATTAACCCAGCACTGCCAAGGCCACGACTGCCCCATGGCCCTCAGCACCACATCTAAAACGCTTTGAAAGTCCTCCAGGGATGGGGACTTCACCCTGGGCAGCCTGGGCCAGGCCCTGACAACCCTTTCAGGGTCCCTTAGATAAGTCACACCCCAAGTCCTGTTGTGTGCAACAGGCAGTGGATGGCCACAACCTTTACAGTCTGGGGAGAGGGGGAACTAAAGCTCCATGAGTCTATCATGAACCTCAAGTGAAGTGACACCATGAGAGCTGGAAAACCAAATCCCAGCCAAGGGATGAGAGAACAGCTGGTGGGATGGACAACTAAAATTACACACATTTCACCCCATCCCAGTGCCACGTGGTATGGAGATGTAGCCCCTCTCCACCTGCTCCTCAACCATTGAAGGTATTGAACTCTAAGGTCAAAGATGAACATCAGTGTTGGTTAAACCCTCACAAAAATCTGCAGCATCTTTTTGCTGGGCTTACAGCTTCCAGCTGTCTTCAGCAATCTTTCTTCAGAGTTTGGGAAACTCCCCTATAGGAAAATTCCTTGAAAAGGCTTTTGAAATAATTTTATAATTGTCAATAACTACAGTAATTTATTTTCAGCCTTTTTTTGTACTCTTAAAAAGCTCACAAGGTCTTCCCCATCAATTTGCACCACTTCTGAAGGAAAAACCCATTCCCTGGAAATCCTGTAAAATATAATTTTAATTTAAATCTCTTTCATTTAAAAGTGCAACCAAAGGTTTGGCAACGTACAAATATAAATCGGAAAAGGTTCAGAGAAAGACTGGTAGAGAATTTCCTCCCTGAAGATAATAAATCCTGTGCCAAAGGGAAAAGCATAAAACACACTAATGCCATAAAGAGTGTTTATCACTAAAAAATGTGATTGATATTGGTGTCCAGTTTGAACACCCAAATAAAACAAAGTTCAAATACACATGGAGTCCACTTACCCATGATTTGGGCCCAATCCTGTGTTCAGCTACTGAAGAAGGGAACAGAGTCACTTTAGGAATTTAAATAGGTGAGTCAGATCACAGATGGGGATAATCTGTCAGGGTGTTGTTTATGATTTACCACACTTTCTTTTTAACCCCTTTATTTCCATTATTTCTATCTTGTTTTTAAGTGAAAGAAAAAGTATTTATCATTCAGAATCACAGAATCATCCAGGTTGGAAAGGAACTCTGAGATCATCAGGTCCAACCCTTAAAGGGGCTGTTTAAAAGCTTTCTACACACATCTCTCTGACTGCTAGTTATAAATGATTGCCTTTAATTTTATTAAGTGGATTTTAAAATTTATTTATTCCCCTGCCCTGCCCCTCACTTGCAGATTGAAATATGGGCTATTGAGCACAAAAGCAAACATACCCTTTTTGCAAACAACCACAACCCCACAAGTCCTACTCCTTGTACTAAAACAAGGAGTATTAAATTAAATCCAGATTTTGGCCATCCTAAAATATATTGAGATCTGAGTTTTCATAGGGTTGCGTGGTGTGGGGAAGATTCCCCATAAGATCATGGGCATTCATTTAATTTGCTGCTTTTTTTTTGTTCGGATTTTTTTTTTTTCCCAGCTCCCATCCTGTTGTAGGGCCTAGATTGCTTTCACCTTAGATGTACTTTGCCTAATTTACAGGATGGCAGTTCCCTCTGTGCTCACTCCAATAACAAAACCACCAACTCCAGAGCAAATAAACCCAACCGGAGAGGAAAGTCCTCCCTGCTACACTGAGGAATCAAGATGATTCGGACTGTTTATTACGATTTTATTTCTTTATTTTCTTTTGCTTCCAGACTTGGAGATCCCCTAGCAAAGACCTGGAAGAGCCTGGGTTTCCATGCAATAAAGCAGCAGTGAGAAAAGCTCATAGTAATTAAGTGGCTGACGCACAGAAGAAGCAGTTACAAAGATTTGACTAAATTGCCCATTCATTAGTAGCGCGGCATGGAAGGAGAATTACAAATAGACAATAGAGCCCGCAGTAATTCAATCTAACCTTGTACTTACAGAAAACAATGAGATAATGAACAGAAAAATTACTAGGCACATATTGCATTTGGTCGAATGAGAAGAAAGGAAGGGGGGGGTGGAAGGGAAAGGGGAGGAGGATGGAGGGATGGAAGTGGGGGGTGCCGGGGAGAGCATCCTGGCACATGGAGCACTAATGGCGTCACTCAAGCTGAGCAAACGTTTCTCTAACACAATCATAGCTCAATTGATATGTAGTTGATTTCAAACAACACCCCCCAGGCACCCATGAGGAACATTTTTTAGATTTTACGGTTGGATATATCTGTTTAACTCACCATTTACCAAAACAATGGCTGATGACAGCACAAACAAGTCACTCTGGGAAAACAAAAACAAAACAAAACAAAACACACACACAGACACACACACACATGCTGCCCTGGACAGGACTAAACCATGAGTGTTAGGGATCTGCTGGGGGAGAAAGCAGGGAGAGAGGTTGAGCTTGGGGTATATTTTGAAGGGAAGATATGGATGAATTGCCCACTTTATTTTTAAGCCCATGTTGGAGCTCTCCACTGGTCTATTTGTGGGGTATTTTGTTCCCCATCCCCATTCGCTGGAGCAGACATCTGGGCTGGTGGGTCTGGGAGGGGGCTGTGGGGTGGGGGTTTAATGTGACAGGAGGTTTGCAAAGCACAGCAAAGGGTGTATAGAGTGCCCCTTGCCTGTGATGTCCCATCATCACTGTCCTACTCACTTCTGAGGTGTTCCTGAGGTTCTCCTGGAACCCAGGAGAGGAACCGGGCTGTATTGGTGACAGCACAGAGAAGAAAAGTTATCATCCCTGTGTTCTAGTGCCATCAGAGATTTGAAACCAATATCCTTATTGTATAAGGGATCTCATTGCCTGAGCAAATTAAGTGCTGCTACTTCCCATCTTGCAAGAAAACTTTATGAAATACCCACAGATGAATTTTACTATGAGTAATAAAAAAATCTCCCCTGACCAAGCCAGTTCATGTAATAAGTTTCTGTTGCATTTACTCTCCCGAGGAGGAAAAAAAATGCTGACCTTAAACTATTTCTTGTAATTCCCTCACATCATTGTTTGGAAGACCGGGACTCAAGCCCTCCATGATGCTCTACAAACACACAGCCTGGAGGTGATCCTGCCTGACAACGTTCACAGGGAAACCTAAAAAACCCCAATGGAATTTAAAGAAAAATAAATTTTTTACAGGTCTTAGTGAAAGTTATGTTGTGCCACACTACAGGAAATTCACAAAAATATGTTACCTCCTTCAGGATGCTCATTAATCAATACACAAGTATCACAACAAGGTAAAGAACTGGTGACAACTGGAGGTGTCATTTAGCTGGTCTACTTAGCATGGAAAAGCCTCTCCAGGGGCCTCAGTAACACCAGCTAAGGTGTCACTGGGGTTATGGGGTAGGTGTCCCCACAGATGTCCTGTTCTTGTACAACATGGAGCAAACTGGGGTTACCTGTGGAGAGGTTTTTAGGATGCCCCAGTGAAGCCAGGGACTGCTAAGGGGTGGTGCAAGGGCTGGATGTCCACCAGAGGTGAGTGGTTGGGAAGAATCAGAGGTGATGCGAGGTAGGAAGAAAATAGGGTGGGAAGATGTGGGACGTGGTGGAAACAGACCCACCAACAGTCCAACACGGGCTCACCTGTAACACAGGAGCAGATCCACCGAGCTCCTCAGCAGTGTCAAGCCACTGAGCAGTCTGCCTGTTGGGAACAAGTCAAGTTCAGTAAAAAGAAAATCATTAAACAAAGCCTTTCTCTTGGAAAGCAGAATAAACACCAATGCCTAAATTCACAAAGTCAGTGTTACGTCTGTATGCAATTTTTTCCTGCTGACTTCTCCTGGTTTCTCTCATGGCATTGGTTTGCTTCAAGAGGACTCTGCCATTTTCACCAAGCAGTGATTTGTCCCTCTGGTGTCCCTCATCCATACAAAGGAATGGGCCATGTTGGATCAACAGCAAAAATTATTTCAAATAGTTGAACCAAAGAATTAAAAAAACATAGAATCTTTTTGATTGGAAAAGACCTTCAAGATCATCAAATCCAACTATTAACCCAGCACTGCCAAGGCCACCACTGCCCCATGGCCCTCAGCACCACATCTCCACAGCTTTCAAAGCCCTCCAGGGATGGGGACTCCACCCCTGCCCTGGGCAGCCTGGGCCAGGCCCTGACAACCCTTTCCAGGGAGAAATTGTTCCCGAGTTCCAATCTAAACCTCCCCTGGCACAACTGGGGCCGTTCCTCTTGTCCCATCCCTTGTTCCTTGGGACAGGAAACCCCCCCTGGCTCTGGCTCCAACCTCCTCTCAGGGGGTTGCAGAGAGCCAGAAGGTCTCCCCTCAGCCTCCTTTGCTCCAGTATCAACACCCCCCAATTCCCTCAGCTGCTCCTCTTAATTGCTACATGGCTCCTTACTACTGGTTGTAAACCATAGCAGTTTCATCCAAGCACTTTCTCACCTAAGATGGTTCCTCTGCACACCATGAAATGTATTTTGCAAAATATTTTCTAGCTTCTATAAAGTCTTTCCCTCCATGCTGAAAGAATGTGAAAGGGAAATGCTGACGTATGCAGTGCAAGAGGCTGCAGAGAGAGTTGGGACTCTATCTATGCAAAAAGTTTTCTAATACGAAGTACAATCAAATCCAAAGGACTGTGGTTAGAGCTGCATAAAATAGTCTGAAATAAACATTACCCATGCCAAATATCTTATAACTTAATGAGCCAGGAATAAACTTTTGGTAGGAAAACCAAAAAACCCAAACCCCAATATGTTAAGCTTAGAAACACTGCCTTGGCTCTGCTTTGTGTTTTGCTCTCCTTGAAAGTGATAGTATTACAAATTATGGTCCTTACAGGTTTTGTTGTGCTCTGCTTCAGTCAGGATCAGACCCTTTCACCACCAGAATCCAACTGTGAGAGCAAAATTGAAGAGGCTACAGAAAAGCTGGGGAGAGATTTTTTGCAAGATCATGGAGTGATAGAATGAGGGGGGACGGTTTCAAACTGAAAAAGGGGAGATTTAGATGACATGTGAGGAAGAAATTCTTTAATTTGAGAGTGGTGAGACCCTGGAACAGGTTTCCTAGGGAGGCTGTGGCTGCCCCATCCCTGGAAGTGTCTCAGGTCAGGTTGGATGGGGCTTGGAGCAACCTGGGCTGGTGGGAGGTGTCCCTGCCCATGGCAGGGGGGTTGGAACTGGATGAGCTTTAAGGTCATTTCCAACCCAAAAACATCTGGGATTCTGTGATCATCAGAGTGAATGATGTTTATTGATGAGAGGGACAGCTGACAGTTGGATTCAATGATCCTAAGGCTCTTTTCCAATCTAATCACTTGATGACTTCAGCAAATCTTTTAGGGAGTGCTATAATGGCTTCGCTACCAACATCACCTGAGCTGGGGCTCAGAACACTTCTCTCCAATGACTCTGACCTGGAGTTAGGAGCGAAAATGGCTTTTGTTATGCCAGTTCTCCTCTAAGTGAAGTAAATGGAAGTGCAGTGTTATGTCAGCCATGGCATGCCAGCAGCTATTTTCACTATGGCAAAATGCCTTTTCTCTTTCCTCCTGGATCACACAGTTCCTTTGACAAGGAAGGGTAAAGACCCTCAAGGGTTCTCTGAGAACATCAATATGTTTTGTATTTCATGTGCTGTCTCGGTTACAGCAAATTAAGGAGAATGGGCCTGCTACAAGATAATGTAGCCTGCAATTCCACCCTCCCTAGCCAAGTGGTATACGCTGGAAACGATACTCCAGCGTGGAGGAATACTGCACGTTACATCCCCCTGCATTAACAGAAGAGACATTAGGCAAAGCCCTGACTCTTAATGGTACACATCAGGAAAACATCTGAGCTTGGGCCTTCAATCACAAACGCTGCAGAATTTAAAAATGAATAAACTTCACATTGTGATTCTCTTATTTATCCTTTATGCAAATGGTCCCTGGGAGGACGCATTAAGCTCGCGGTGCAGACCCACATTAAAGTGTGGAGGGCCACTCTTATGCAACACACAGCCCTCCAAGCCCCTTCGTGGTGAGCATTGTGCAAAGAGAGACAAAACACACCCATGCAAAGAGCAACCTCATCCCCCCAAACCTAGAAATATATTCCCCATTGGCTGCCTAAAATATCACGATATGAAGCAAAGAACCCCACTCTCTTTTCCTGGTTATCAGCCCGTGACACAAGGAGACTGGAAAAATCTTTGTAAATTAAAATCTGTAAAAAATGAAGGAAACATTCTAAAAGCTTACAAGGTAGATGAAAAATTTCCTTAGACAAATGCAAAGAATTAATTCACATGGCCACAACCCCTTTCTTAAAGCCAGTCCATTAGGTAACCTTTCTGCTATCATCTCCCTCTTCTCAGTGGGACAGAGACATGATAAAGTTGATGGACATTATTTTTTCCTGGGCAACATCTCTTGCCCCCTTCAAGCTTTTCATTATTAGCACAAATCTTCCACAGTGTCCTTGAACAAGCGTTTGCCAGATGACTGGATGGCAGAGAAGCAAACAGCTTCACACGGGAAGGGAAAGAGAGTTCAGGGACTTGGCCACAAAATTAACTGCTTGGAAAGCCACAGGGAAGACCTGTTACGTAGAGCTCCAAGGGCAGACTACCAGGTGGATCAAAACACCATCATCACAAATCCATCCTCTTTAACACTACCTGAGCAATTTCCTAATATGACTCCTCCCTCCCCGGGCTGCAGCAGAGCAAGTGAGAGGTCTCTTGAAGTCATCTCTGTGCTGTTTGATTAAGGCTGGCAAATAACCCAAGCTGAACAAACCTTCTGTGTCAATGAGAATAATCACCATCTGTGGTCTACCACTCTGGAAGATCTTCCTCTGGATGTAGGATCTAATTCAATCCATCCTTCTCCATCCAAGTCACACTGCAAGTAGATGCTGCGGGGGGGTAAGGGTATGTGGTGGTGTCACGCCCCACAAGGTGGGTGCGGTACTGTCACGTCTCACAAAGTGAGCATGGCTCCCCAGATGCAGGGGCCAAACAAAATATCACCTCCCGCGGAGTGGGCACGTGTCTACGTCCCACGGAGTGGACACAGGTAGGGTTCCCCAGAGTAGGGGTCAACCCAGGGAGATTCGGACTGGACCCCTTTGCTTTCTAAACTCCCTCAGAGAGGAGCCTGGGTGCGGCTGGGACCAATCCTTCTCCTCCTCTAATTAATCTCTTAACAACCCATTTGGCGAGATTAAGTCCGGGAATTCTCTGCGCGGTACTCAGGAGTAAGGTTATTACCCAGGAGGTTTGTATAAAACACAACTTTACTTCAAAGTGAGTAAGATTATAAAGCATGTGAGATTACAACTAGCAGAATTATAAAGGACGGTACTTTCAAAGCAATGGATTGCAATTTAGCAAAACTTAAGAAAGCTGTCAACAGAACAGGTTACAACTAACAAAACTTAACAAAGCAACAGGGAGTAAAACTTAACAAAGTTGGAAACTGTATTACCCTTATGTGCCAAGATAAGGTTAGAAACAGAGAGAGAGAGAGAGAGAAAGAGAGAGAGAGGAAAAGATAAAGAAGATATCACCACCCTTGGATCCAGTGATGATCTTGGTAGGAAGTTCAGGTCCTTGGATGGCGGGCGCACATCCAGCGTTTTGATTGTGCCTCTTTTATGCAGTCTGACCCCACCATTTCGGGGGGAGGGGGGGGCTTTGGCGTATCTTGCGAAGCCAGGTGTTCACTTGGACCCCTCCAGATAGGATAAGACAGCAATAACCCTTATTTCTGTGCATGTGGCTTTACCCAGGGCACACACAAGATGTCACTCTGCCTCCGCAGGGTGCAGCTTGCCTGCCCCTGTCCCTTATCGACTAAGGACAGTGTCCTGCCTGTCAGGGTGGCCACAAACAGAGCTCCCCTTGCAAGGACAGTGTTCAGCTTATTGGGATAGCAGCTAAAGAGGGGCTGTTCTTGCGAGAATAGGGCCCCGCTTATCAGGGTGGTTACCCAAATGAGGGTCTCTCCTTGAGAGAACAGAGTCCAGATGGCTTATCGAATGAGGCCTTGACCCGAGCACAGTGTCCACTTTGTCAGGGCAGCGGATTGTCCCCCTCTGTTCCACTCTGGTGAGACCCCCCTGCAGTGCTGGGTCCAGTTCTGGGGTCCCCAACACCAGAAGGACATGGAGCTGTTGGAGTGAGTCCAGAGGAGGCCATGGAGATGCTTGGAGGGCTGGAGCAGCTCTGGAGCCAGGCTGAGAGAGTTGGGGTTGTTCAGCCTGGAGAAGAGAAGGCTCCAGGGAGACCTTAAAGCACCTTCCAGTGCCTGAAGGGGCTCCAGGGAAGCTGGGGAGGGACTTTGGAGAAGGGAATGGAGGGATGGGATGAGGGTTGAGGGATTTAATCTTGAAGAGGGGAGATTGAGATGAGATCTTAGGAAGAAATTCTTTGGTGTGAGGGTGCTGAGCCCCTGTCCCAGGTTTCCCAGAGAAGCTGTGGCTGCCCCATCCCTGGCAGTGTCTCAGGTCAGGTTGGATGGGGCTTGGAGCAACCTGGGCTGGTGGGAGGTGTCCCTGCCTAGTGCGTGGGGCTGGAACTGAAAGATCATTACGGTCCCTTTCAACCCAACCAATCCATCCAATATTTTTAACTATGTAGATCAAGGAAATAAGGCTGACAACTTCAGAAACTGTTAAACAGTTTCAACCAAATATGACAAAATGTTAACAATCACAAATATGCCGATTATATCAAGTAAGTTCTTGTAAATTTTCGGGGGGGGGAAGAAATAAAGAAAGTAGCCAAATACAATTAATTAATTAATTAATTAAAGGTAATCTAATTATGATTTTATTCTGGAAGAAAGGCCCAAGATAAGCTGCAGCACATTATTAGACACAAAAGGGAAACATTAGGACATGCAAGTTTTGTAAAACATGTTTCAGAAGTCCCACTGCTCAAGATCTAGGGTAATTGCAACCCAAGAAATCACAAATAAAAATGGAAAAATTTCATCAAATTTTGTTTCTAACAACATGGAACTTACACAGCTTGACAGATTTTTCATATAGGAGAAGAACACAAGCAATATTTCACAGAAGATGAGGGGATGATTTTTAAAATTCACTGTGACATCTTAAAAAAGATTTTGTCTTTAAAGAGGTAGAAGGAAAAACAAGATGTCACAACTGAATCCCAAAAACATTTTTGATTCCCATGAGACTTCTGCCATACACTAGGAAGACTTTAAAAGATTGGTCTTCTGCTGATGGTATGGACCCACCTGGGAACTAACTGGAAGAAGTGCTGGGAGAGTGCCATGAGATAGAATCACAGAATCAGTAAGGTTGGAAAACACTCTAAAATCATCAGTTCGAATAGTCAGCCCACCAAACCTCATCCTAAAGTACCACATCTATACATTTTTTGGAAACCTCCAGGAATGATGACTCCATGACTGCCCTGGGCAGCCTGTTCCAGTGCTGGTTCAGGCATCTGAAGATCTGGTGGCATTTGTGCCCTGGCCCATTGTTTGGTATTGCCCTGCAAAAAATGAAAGAGACTCCTTGGATAAATTCCTTCTCCAAGGTTAGGGTGACTCTCCAGAGTGGTGTTTATTGTCTAAACCAAAGTAACTGTCTCCTACATCATCTTCCCAAAGGACAAGCGTGGGGCAGTTTGTAACAGTCTAAGTGTGGGGGTGCCGAAATTAAAAAAACAGACGTTTTTGTCTCTCAAGGACTGACCAATCACTACTTCCATTCCTAACAGATTGTAAGGAATGTCGTCTACTATCATTTGGGTTTGAATTAACTCCTCGTCTCCCAGTAGCTTTAGGGAAACTTTAGCAGTTTTTTGTAAAACAGGTTTTCCCAAAGCACCACTCACAAATATTGGTTTCAGAGAACAATCAATGCCACATTTTTTGGCCAAATCAGATTTTAGTGTGGAGATCTGTGTGCCGGTGTCTACTACAAATGTTACAGGGTAGCACTTTGGCCCAACAGCACAAGTAAGCTCTAAATCACCATTTTTATTCAAGATCAGTCTTAGCACATTTTGCCAGTCTTTTGAAGGACTAGATATTTTAGGATTTGATTGTTTATTATTTTTGGACCCATCATTTTGATTTGTAGGGATGGTTTCCCATGGTTTATTCAGAGGATCAGTAGGATTTACTGAACTGGGATCAGGACCTTCCTCCTCTCTCTGCCGTCTTTTTGCTTTCTTTTTATTAGCAGAGAGAGGGCTTTTTAGTTTCCCGAATTATGGCAATTTCCAGATCTTTCCCCTGAATTTGACCTGGTGGGCCATTCCTCTACTAAGGCATTTAGATGGCCATAAGTAAAACTGTGATTTAAGAGTGAAGGAGGGATGCCTTTTCGCTTGACTTCCTCTTTAAGCTTCACAAAAGGCCCCAGTTCAACCCATGGTAAATTGTTTCTGTCTCGGGAGGTTCTATTCTGACGATTATTATTATTTCTTCATCTGCCTCCCCTATTTACAACTGTCCATTCACCCCATGATTTCTCCTGCTGGTGAGGAGGAATTTGGGGAGCCATGGCAGCTACAGTGGCATAAGTCAATCTTTGATTATCATTATCATTTGCTGGGGTTTGAAGAATTTTTACAGATGTACAATCGGCTTTGGTTGCCACATATTTGTGTCCAAATTCTGTCAGTTCTGTAAGCAGATCAGACCAAGTGTAGTCTGTGCCTACTAGTGAATTTGCATTTGAATTTTCAGTTCTAGCCTTGATCTGTAGAGCTAGATTTTGAAGTTGTGCGGGTAGCCCTCAGATGAGAATATCCATTCTTTCAGGTCTTACCCTTATCATAAGTGGGTCATCCCGGTTAATTACTGGAGCATGGTCATATATCATCTGAATAACACTGGCTTTGTGAACATTGTCCAGTAGCTGGGTGAGACCCCCCTGCAATACGTGGTGATGTAAACACTTAAAAAAGAAAAAAAAAATTGATTCTTGAGTAAGTTTCTTCCTTAAGCTTACATATCAAACACATTTACATATCTAAAGACGGTAAACAGGAAAACAAGTCTCCTGGCACCTGGCATTTTGGGCTAGACAGCAGGTAATTAACATATCTAAACCGACTGATAACTTGTCCCCGGAAGAATGCTCCACTCTGAAAAAATCCGTTTACCAGTAACTCGCACAAGGGAGAAAAAAAAGGGGGCTCGCTCCCCTTTTTCATTATAAAAATACCCCTGAAAAGAGCCTGCCTGAAGCCTGCCTTCCAGCCTGCCAGCCCACAACACGGAGAAGCCACGCGTGAACCCCCCGGCACCAAAGAATCACGTGAAAAGCTGTTCCAGTAGCTTCGTCAACCCGATGCAGAGCCCTGAGGCAAAAAGTGGCGGAGCGGTTTTTTTTTCTTCACACTGCTACAGCAACGTGGTAACCAAATCTGACTCCCTTCCCCTTTTCCCCTTAATTTTTTTTTTCTGTGCCTTCCCTAAAAATAAATCCTTGTAACTTGTTTAAGTTTCAAAACGTGTTAGCCTGCAATTCTGTGCGTCTTCTCTGAAGCAGAGGCTGAGATTTCCTCATAAACAAAATATTAAAATAATAACACGGATCACGACAGAAATTGGCGTCACGGACAGGATAATATTGAGGAAAAATCAGAGCTTGCTCTTAGACCAATGCCTGAATTGCAAACTAACTCTTAAGGAAATTTTAAAACAATTTAAAGGGAGCCTATCATGTGTTCAGCTAGCTCTAGTAGTGTGTCCTTCTATAACGAGAAGGAATTTAGGGAAACTGCTCTGGTGCGCCCATTATGGAAGTACCTCAAACCCCATGACTATATCCCGAAGAAAGCTCTTTATGATGTACTTTATGAAAATTATAAGAATAGAGATTTTGTTGGCCTGGCTAAAGCAATAACAATATTAGAAAATCCATCCGGTCTGGATAAAGAAGTCAAGAAACAACTGAAAAAAAAAGGGAATTGATTATTACTATGGTCATTCCTTTTTCATCTTGGCTACTATAATCTGGCAGGAGAACGAAGAATTGCGCAAAACTTTAGAAAATATTGAACATGGCGTAAATCTTTCTGAATCTGAGGGGCCAAATTCTGAAAGCAGTACTAACCCTGATGCGATGTTAGATGGCGCTCCATCTACATGGGGGCATACCACTGACGGAGAGGAAGTGGTTGTCCCCATAACACCTCGGGGGAAAAAATCAGTTCATTTTGCTCCTAAAAAGAGGGGAAAATGACCCTCCATTTTAAAAACAAAACCTACCCCTACTCAGAGATGCACCTCTCCCGACTCCTCGGAGGCAGAAGTAGCTGAATTGCGCCACTTGGTCAGCAATTTTATAAAAGCTGGAACCAAGAAATTTAACAAGTTAGAGGAAAGGGTACATCAGCTCACAATTTTGAGCGAAAGTGCCTCCGTACCTTCTTCCTCCTGCCATGAGACTTCTGATAGCTTGGGAAGTGAGGGCATGCCTAGAACCCACAAACGCCTACGCCCTGTAATAAAAGTAGAACACTCTCGTGACATGGAAACAGAATTTGAAAGCATTATTCACAAAGAAATACCCTACACTCCTCTGCAGCTGGCAGAATTAAAAAGAAAATTTTGTAAAATGCCCCTGGAAAGCGATGTGGACTACGTTGTGAGGGTGTCAGCTTCAGGTGGAGACCACATATTGCTGTCCGAAAAGGAGGCTTCAGGTGTTTGGGGTCCGGGAATTATGTTAATTACCGGTAATAACCGAGCCCCCTGGTCTCTGACACAAAGAGCAGCTTTCAACGTGGGTTTTTCAGATCCTATTGTCAGAGGGGAGCCCCATGTCCTGCATGGAGGCCTCTCCCAGTTATGGGATAATATTCACAAAGCCAGCGTAATTCAAATGATATACGAACATGCGTTAGTGGTAAAACAAGATGACCCACTTATGCTGAACATAAAACCTGAAAGAATGGATATTTTAATCCGTGGCTTACCTGCACAACTGCAGAATCAAGCCCTACAGATTAAAAATAGAATTGGAATATCACAAAATACGAACTATAGCTGGTCTGATCTGCTCACAGAATTGACAGAATTTGCACGTAAGTATGTAGCTCCTGAAGCTGATACTACTTCTGTAAAAGTCCTCCAAACCCCTGCAAATTATAATAATGACCAAAAAATGACTTATGCTGCTACAGCTGCAATGCCTCCCTAAATTCCTCCTCACCAGCAGGAGGAATCACAGGGTGAATGGACCGTTGTAAATAGAGGAGACAGACGAAGAAATAATAGAAATAATAGAAATAACAACAATAATTATAATAATAATACTAATAATAGTAATAATAGTAATAATACTAACCCACGTCAAAATAGGCCTCCCTGAGACAGAAATAATTCACCACCGGGCGAATTGGGACCTTTTGCAAAGCTTAAAGAGGAAGCTAAGCGAAAAGGTATCCCTCCTGCAATTTTAAGTCACAATTTTACCTATGGCCATCTAAAAACCTTAGTAGAGGAAAGGCCCTCCAGGTCAAATTCAAGGGAAAGGCCTGAAAATTCCCATATGTCGGGAAACTAAAAAGCCCTCTCTCTGCTACCAAAAGGTGTAGGAATCAGGTGCCAGCAATCCACCAATTGCCAGGCAGTGAGCACGAGCTTGTGCTCAGCCCACCTGTGCCCAGTCAGGGAGATGTGTNTTAGTAATTTTTCCTATTTATCATTACTGATTCATTAAAGTTGTGTAGTTTAGTTTCCAACCCATAAGCCTCTCTTTCCCTTACTCTATCCTTTCCTTATCAGGGAGGAGAGGGGGATTAATAGAAAAATCTGGTTTTCGGTTTAATTGCCGGGCCAGTGTTAAACCGTGACAGCCTCCCAGCCTGAGGAACTGAAAATCACACTGAAAGGAACATAAGTGGATAAGCAATTGGGGAATTTCATATAGCAACTCCAGAAATGTGGGTACCTATTAAAATTTTATAAAGGAAGTAAATAATATTTTAAAAGAACAGGGGAAGGGAAAAAGGGAGTGGAGACACAGGTGACAAATGCCATAAGGTGGAGTTGGGAGTGCTCCTTAATTTGGCCCATCATAGGAAAAGGGGTGAGACCGGATGGGACATGGAAGCTGCAGTTGAAGAAGGTCTGCCGAGGGTTGCAACCCCTCTGGGCTGTGACTGCTGAGCAAATATGATTCCTACTGGACCCTTTTTGATTTTGATGGGGATACTAGCACCCACCTTGGCCACAAATTACAGTCAATGTGTAACCACTACCCGTAGAGGAAGATTAATTTCACAAACCTTGATCTATCATACTGTGTATGACCGCAAAAGATCAATGGTGGGGAGGATATGTACTCACAATATGACACAATACCACCTGTGCAAAGAGAAGGATAGCAGGATAGTCTGTTATGACCCAAAAGAAATTATATGGGTCAGGTTATGATCCAGGAGCTGTGATTCATGTAACATTTACCGAGCAAATTAGTGAATCAAAACAGCAGAGGTTGCTCTTTAACTCATTTTATCATGAATTGGAAACTGGGGTGAAATATGAAATTCCTGCAATTGCTAAAAACCTCTCTGTAAACTTGGCTGAAACCATTGCTAAATCTTTGAATGTCTCTAATCGTTACAATCTGTAGTAGAAATTGTTGTAACCTTTTTATATTGGAATCACTTACCTTTAGAGTATTTGTTAGCACAAGAAGGAGGTGTGTGTGTGAAATTCAATCTAACTAATTGCTGCCTGAAAATGGATGATGCAGGAAAAACTGTACATGAACTGGTACAGGAAATGAAGAAAATTGCACATGTTCCAGTTCAGACCTGGAGAGGAATAAATTTAGAAGGAAGAAGTTGTCAAGAATTTGGAAAGAAAAACACGAATCAATAGGAACAAAAAGAAAAGGGGGGATTGTGAGGAATGTGAATTTGATGATTCGTGTTATGAGCAAACCAAACTGTAAGCAGTTTTTCTGTCCCTTGTATTGAAAAGATATGGGGCTCTGTGAGAGTTAAACTTCTGTGAAGAAACAGAAGTTAATTCCTAATGCAGACTCCTGTCTCCAGGTTAATTACATTTCAAAGGCTAACTAGGCCCCAAAAGGAATGTAACCATCTACACAAAAGAACAGATAAGGGAGAGACAATGGTTATCTCCTTGCAACACTGTAGCAGAGCCAGCAGGAAGCAAGCAATGTGGGGGTTTGAATCTGAGAGACTTCTTAACTACATCTAGAAGACCCCCAGAGACCCTGACACATCTCCCTAAAAGGAAGACTCTGCCCAGACATCGCCTATCATGAATATTAATGTAAACTCACCTTCCTTTGAATATGTATAGGATTGGACTCAATATAAGACAATGCCAGGGCTTTGTTGGGTGTGCTTGAGGGATAACAATATTGGCTATCCTTCTTGCACCCAGCGCTGCTTTGCTTACTGCAATTTATTCATTAAAACGAACTACTAAGGAGAATATTGGGTCTCGGTCATTGGTCATTTATAACAGAAAGATCAAGTTTTTGCAAGTTTGGAATGGATGTGAGATAACTTTGCTCTTTTTTTAGTACCTACCCTTAATCTCAGTGCCTGCCCACACTGCAGGAGAATTTTGCGTTGCAAAACAATGGAGACATCCTCAGAAATGTACCATTAGGCTTCAGAGGTAACACCCAGTTGAGATTTGTGGGGTGGAAGGAGTGCATTTTCAACACTGCCTCATAGCTGTAGCTAAAGATGGGATTTTTAGAGATCCATGCATCTATCAGATGACTCTTTCTCAGGACTGAAGGGGTCAGGGTGAAGGAGGGTGCTGTCTTGTCTTCCAGCCTGCTGTGGGCTCAGCTGCATCATGAACCACAGGCAGCAATCAGAGCTCACAAAGTCACCTCCTTGATTTGTTGGCAGCTGTTTCATTAAAATATATAATATTATGATTAAAATATTATTGGTAAATCCAGGGCAAAGCAGCCTTGCTCTCCTGACAGTCGATGGAAGAAGAGGGTAAAGAAGAAAGAATCTTTGTTGTGTTTTACAGCCAATGCTGTGCTACCTACTCAGGCAACTATCTACACACATGGAATTGTCCTGGTTGGAAAAGACCTCTAAGTTCACTGTTATAAATGACCAATGACTGAGATCCAATATTCTCGTTAGTAGTTTATTTAATTAGTAAATTGCAGTAAGCAAAGCAGCGCTGGGTGCATGAGGAGGATACAAAATCGTTATCCCTCAAGCACACCGAACAAAGATCTGACATAGTCTTTTATTGAGTACAATTCAATACATATTCAAAGGAAATTAGGTTTACATTTATCATTATAATATTCATGATAGGCAGAGACTGGACAGAGTCTAGGCAGTCTTCCCTTTTGGGGAGATGTCTCGGGGCCCCTGGGGGTCTTCTAGATGAAGTAAGGAATCTTCCTCAGGGTTAAACTGTAACCTTGCTCGAAGGTTACAGGAAGTTACCATTGTCCCTCTTATCTGTTCTGTAGATACTCACATACTTTTGGGGCCTAGTCAGCCTTTGAAATGTAATTAACCCGGAGACAGGAGTCTGCATTGTTAAGAGTTAATCTCTGTTTCTTCAAAGTAGTTAACTCTCAGACTTCTGTTTCTTTTCAATACAAGGGACAGAAAGACTGCTTACAATTTGGTTAGCTGGGTTTTGTACATATTCCCCCCCACCCTCCTGTATTTTCCAAACTTACATAACACAAATCATCAAGTTCACATTCCTCACAATCACCGTGTCCAACCATCAACATCCTCCCCCCAGTAAAATAAATAAAATATATTTATCAATATCTGCATCACTATGCTCATTAGAGCATGGCCTGAAGTGCCTCATCCACATGGTTTTTAAATATTTCCAGGGATGGGGACTTCACCACTTCCATGGATAGCCTGTTCCAGCACCTGACTGCTCCCTCAGGAAAGAAATCATCCTCAGATCTGGGCTAAACCTCCTGCATCCTACCCTACAATTGCAAATAAATTTTAGATAGTTTGTAGTTAAGGAAATGAAGGTAGTGTCAGCAACACTGTCTTACTGATTGCTTACCTCAGGTTTAGAAATTAAATTTCAGACAGGCCTGAAGTCAAACTTGACATGAATTTTTATTTCCCATTAGATGTCCATGCAGCATCTAAAGGTGTTCTGCAACCTTCAATGTCAGGATGTCATTTTACATCCATGTAATCAGGGTCAGCATCCTTCTGCCTACAATGAGACTATCCTCAACATTTGGAAACTATGAATCACAAAATCACAGAACTGTCACAGTTGGAGAAGACCTTTAAGATCACCTCTTCCAACCATCAACACCCCCTACCAATAAAATAAGTAAAATATATTGATCAATATCTGTATCACCCCCTGGAGCGTATCCTGAAGTGCCTCATCCACATGGTCTTTAAATCCCTCCAGGGATGGGGACTCCACCACCTCCCTGGGCAGCCCATTCCTACACCTGACTGCTCTCTCAGGAAGGAAATTCATCCTCAGATCTGGGCTAAACTTCCCCTGGTGCAACTTCAGCCCATTTCCTCTGCTCCTGGCATTGTGCACTTGAGAGAAGAGCCCAGCACCCACCTCCCCACAACCTCCTTGAAGGGAGTTGTGCAGAGCAATAAGGTCTCCTCTCAGCCTCCTTTGCTCCAAACTCAACATTCCCAGTTCCCTCAGCCTCTCCTCACAGGACTTGTTCTCCAGACGCAACCACTTCCCTTCTGCTTCTGAACAGTTTATAAACACTTCTGAAATGATGGGGCAAGCTTGCATCATCTTTCAGACAAACATCTAGGGAGAGGCTTAGCAGTTTTTTCAGGAGAGGAAATGAAAAATAAATTGTGGCAAGGGTCCTTCCCCACTGGATGGCTTCATGTTGCACACTTCACTTCTTTTAAGCTGTTTACCATGGAAAAATGTATAAGTAGGATTCAGATATCCCTTGGCAAAGGGAGAGAGGAAAACAATAGGTGATGGGGAGAAAAAAAAAATTAAAAAAAAAAAGGGTTTTACAGAATATAAACCCGAAGCTGCTGCGGGCAAAGATGCCTTGGAGCCGTCTCAAGCTCAGACTTTCCATTTCCATGTAAAAATGTCTGTTGAAAGGGCTAGCTACATTTACAATGAGACAAGTTTTATAGCTTACACAGGCACAAGCACCTACTAGGAAGATGGTGTTACAATCTGAGCTATTATTTTATATTTTGATTGTGAGGAAAAATCAGCCACTACTCATAGATGTCACATGAATTTACAAAAATAACAGGCTTAATGATTTAAGCAAATTACAAAGATTTATTTCAGGGAAAGGAGACAATTATGACACCTTTAAAAGAAAAAAAAACAAGTTTACAAGAGGAGAGATTTTACATAAATTAGTCACTTTGGGGACAGAGTTTTTAAGAAAAGGAAAGAAAAACAAGAGAGCAATTAAGTTTTATCACCGTCCACGGGCCCTGGTCTCTGGTTGGAGGTGGAGGGGGGATGTGTAGGACGCACTGTTCCTGCTTGGCTGATGGTCTCTGCTTTTCACTCTGCTGTTGCTGTCCCGTAGCTGAAGCCGAAGTGGCGAAAGAAGGGGG
>JAAWXA010000034.1:57401-108675 GCA_038090715.1 Florisuga fusca
AAGAAGGGGGGGGGGGAGAGAGAGCCTGCGTCTTCTCCTTTTCTCTTGGAGTTTTATTTGGTGGAAATTGGACTTCCTGGAAGGGGATTTTAATCTTCTCAAGGGGTTGTGGGGGTGGCACAAATACAGGTTGAAAAGCTTACCCCACTCTGGTGATTTTCTGGTCTGCACTCTGACAGATCCAGGCAAGGATTTCTGGGCTAGTCCAAGCTCAAGGAAGCCCACTGGGACAAGGTGAGCCACAACCTGATGTGCTCAGCTTCATTCTCACCTTTTCTACCTGAGCAGGACTAGGTCTACTTTAGCCTTCCACCAGTCCCACCATCTCTTGGCAGGAGCAGCTCTCAGGAACCCTGTGGGAGGCTGATAGGAGATGTGATTGATAACGTGAACCCATGGTTGAAAAGATGGTTTTAGAAAGAGGGTTTTACATCCATTAGAATTCCCAGGCCCTTCCAATGCTGCTCAGCTGATTTCTTCCCTGTATGGGAGGTTAATAGGTATGTGCATTAATGGAATGACCTCTTTATTGACACACTTTCATTTCACTTCTCTTTAACCACCACGAGAGTAAAACCCAGAAGAACTGTTCAGAGAAGAGTGACTACATTTAGAAAACTAAAACAAATACCATTACGTGGAGCTCAGTAAAACCAGGTAATTAGTCAAATGATGTCATGCACCCTCTATTATTAATAGATGCATGCAAGACTTCTCTTCTTCTCTCCTGGATAATTTCAAACAGGTGTTTGCAATGTGAACTGAATCTTTCTTTTCCTTAGAAGACATCTATACTACAGGTATGTCTGTATCTAAATGTACCTTTCAAGTGTTAATAAGGATCAGAAGCAGCTTTTCAATACATCAAAACTATGTTAATCCCTCTCAATTGTTGCCTGAGGAAGGCAATGGCCACCAGAAATAAAAGTGGGCTTTCAAAAAACAAAACCCCCAGCTAATTCGAGCTGTGCATATGTGTCAGGTGTTTATATTTCCAAAGCACAGACTTACCCACTGACTAAATGAAATAATTTGGGATTGAGGATATTTTTTTGGTGGATATTTTCCCTGGTTGACTTCTTCCTTCTTTTAGAAAGTAAGTCATGCCAAAGAGGGGAAAGGAAAGAAATCTGTGATGTTAGAGGGTATGTGATTCAGCTGGATTTGGGCTGAATTGTTTTCTCTGAATGAAAGTGCCAGGTTTATTCACTAGATTGCAAATCCTTAAATGATTCCATTTTCCTGCTGTCGTGATCATTGCTAGTGATTACTTCATACTCTTGAATCTATTTTGTGCACAGCCCTTGTTTAATATTTAAGAGCCATAAGGAGCAGCGTGTTGTAATATTTAAGAGGTGGACTTACTGCAGAGAGATAAAGACACAGTTCCAAATGAGGTGGAACTTTGGCCCATTTTATGTACATTTAGGGATATACACTGCACAGTGATATACATCCTGGTTTTACAACGTGGTAAGATACGGATTATAGCTGAGAACTTTTATCTTTACTAAAGGCAGTGTCAAGGTGACTGGGGATGTGATGGTGATCATAGAATTATGGATTGTTTGGGTTGGAAAAGACCTTTAAGATCACCTAGTCCAACCCTTAACCCAGCACTGCCAAGGCCACCACTGCCCCATGGCCTTCAGCACCACATCTCCACAGCTTTGAAAGCCCTCCAGGGATGGGGACTCCACCCCTGCCCTGGGCAGCCTGGGCCAGGCCCTGACAACCCTTTCCAGGGAGAAATTGTTCCCAAGCTCCAATCTAAACCTCCCCTGGCACAACTTGAGGACATTTTTTCTTGTCCGATTGATTGTTCCTTGGGAAAAGAGACCGACCTGCCCTCAACCCAACTTCTTTTCAGGACACAGAGAGGGAGAAGGTCTCTCCTCAGCCTTTTTTCCTCCAGAATGAACAAATCTGATTCCTTCATCATCATCCCTCATGTCATTCTGTGGATCCTCCTGTGTGGGGGGCCCAGCCACACATTTTACATCCCACATTTTGTTCACGGTGGTGTGTCTAATTCAGATTGTCAACTAGCAGAACTGTGTCTTGATGGCAAACATCATGTCCTGCCTTGGCACTAACTGTGCAACAGTTTGGTTTGCACCATCTTAACCAGCATATGCAGGTCAAACCAGAGTATCTGCCAATAGGTATTTTTATTTCTCATGGCTACTGAAGCTTTGTAAAGGAGGTGCCAGGTCAAAAGACTGATGCAGATGCTCAGGATAGAAGAATTTTGTGCATATTAAGTCCATGACTGTGACACTTCACAAAGCCTCTACAAATTCTCAGAGGTGGCATGAGAAAAGGCAATTTGATGTACCACCAGGTGGCTACATGCCTGCCAGGTTTGTGGGTACAAATACCTAGTACAGAAATGGCATAGGCTAATTAAAGATTTTCACCATTTTTTGAAGTGTAGTGGGGTTTAGCTGTCCCTCTGTGGGCTGCTCATGCCCTCCATCACTGGAATAGGGGGTTGCCTGATACATTTATTCATGTTACTCCTTGGGAATTTGTGGAAAGAGATGACTGTCATTTGACAGAGAAGCAACAAAGTAGCTTCAGGACAGATTTTTAAATGGTATTTAAGAGACCTGCGCAGTTTTCCATTGAACTCAGAGGTAATTAGGCACCTCAGATTTAGGAAATCTTGTCCTTGGTGGCTTGAGTGAGGTCTGGATTAATGCAGGGAACTGAATTTTTGTTTCCCACAGCCAAAGCAAGTGCTTCAGCCATAGGACAGGCTGTCCTGTTCATGAGTGTGTTGGGTAGAAGTAAATCAGAGATTTTTATGAGGTTTATAAGGATGGTTTGGCATCTTTTTTGGGGCTGGAATGCATTAGCATCAACAGAAGTCAGTAGGTATCCTGCTCCTGTGCCTGGTACACCAGCTTTCATAGCTGGTCTGGAAATTCATCTTTTTCTTGTCAAAACACTGGCCATAAACCTCAAAAGCTGCTGTGTTGTTAGGTAATTAGTGTGTGAGTGAGGGTTACTAATGTGGGACTATAGTTAAGTTTGTAACTCCTGCTTTAGTGGGAGAGTTGGACTTGATGATCTCTAGAGATCCCTTCCAACTCCGATAATTCTGTGATTCTGTGAAACTGTGATGCTTAGGTCAAAGGCCCTCAAAAGGAGTACTAAAATGATCAGAAATAGAAATGAAAAAATCTCATCCATCCTCTTGACACTGTAATAAACTCAATATCCATACAAGGGAGTGCAACACATCTATTTCCAGGGGGAAAAAAAGAAGGACCTGTGGGTTGCTGTAAAGTTGTACATCATGGGATGTGACAAATTCCAGCAAAAGTGTCAGAAAGGAATAAATCCATGCAGAGGCTTTCATTTAGGGATCTGGTCCACAGGGTGAAGCTTTCCACCTGACTTAGGTTGGTAGCCAGCAGTGAGCATTCCCTACTTCACATGTTGGAGGTGTTGGGTGCAGCAGCCACAGCTGAAGAAGTTGACCCTGGAGAGATCTCAGGCCAGCACCCATCCTTCCATGCAACACCCAGAGAGTCTTGGGCAGGTTGGAAACCCCACCAACTTTTCTTTTCAAGCCCCCAAACCACCTCCTCCCTTTTCCCCAGGCAAACCAGTGCAATCTGCTTGGTGTGCAGTACGGTGTAGGTGCAACTAGATTCCATGTCATCCAGGGACAGCTGGCATCCCACAGGAGCAAAAGAGATTTGCAGTTAGATAGATCCATGCCTAGTGAGTTATTACCACTCCTTACATCTGCAAGATCACTTGCAAGATAGAAAGTCCATCTCATAAAATGTGCCTGTAGTGCCACACTTTCCTTCCATGGGCAACTCAAGCCAAGACCCTTGTAATGATTGTGGTGATGTGTTGAGCCATCCTTGTTGTGTATGGATTTATTCAAATGCTCTCCTTTGCTGGACTCGACCTACAAACCCCAAGGCAGGGAAGATTTGGGGCCAAATATGAAGGCCCAACGTGAACTGTGTCACCCAAGCAAGGCTCGGGATAGTTTGGTGCCTCCTGTTCTTTCCTCACTCTCCCACTGATGAAGAAACACTCTCAAAGTGCTTCAATTAAACTGTTTTCCCTCATTAATCTGAAAATGGAAATATTCCTTCCCTTCATTGGAGGCACAACCACAAAGCTGCAGAGTTTTATTACCGTGGTCTCAGCTTCAAATACTCCGAGGAGCTTCTTTAAGAAAGTTTAAGAGAAGTTCTACAAACTGGGTCCCTATATAATCCCTTTTGTAAGCATCTAGGAAACTACAGGATGGAAAGGTTGCCTGCCAGACCTCAGAAAACAAATACTAATTCAGCAGTCTAGTCACTCTGTCAAACATTTAATGTATCAGGGTTGATTGTTCCCTGGTAGGTATAGCTCTGGTATATCCCGCCAGGCCTTTTGTCATGTTAACTGCAACCGATCAATGGACTGAGGTCAGGACTTGTGATGTAGGTGCAAGCTTAGAGGGAAAAAAGTCTCAAAGATTCATTTTTTCTCATCTGGTAGCACTCTGGTCACTTATTTTTTTTCAGTTAGCCTCTGCTGCTCTAAAGTGGATATTGATCAGTGCTTTAATGCAAACCTGTCAAATTAATTTTGCAGAGCTGGGATATGACTAGCCTAAAATTGCTTCTGCATCTGTTCTCTGCAGCAAGCCTATGAATTTTAATCATGACCAGAATGGGCTGTTGGCTTTTTTTGTTAGAAACTTGAATAGGAAAGGTTTAAACTGTAAATGTCATGAAATGATGCTGTTTTGTTCTTTTCAGAAACTCATGTGGCTGAGGTCAAAGAAATTATTATGTCTCTGCATTCTTGTCAGATGCTTGGGGAGCTGTGAGGGGTTTTCTTCTTTTGCAAAGCAAAGCCAAGGTATGTAGTGAGCTTGTTAAACATTCCCAGGCCAATGAGGGAACAGCAGGCTTCGTGTCTCCTGCAATGTCAGATGCGTTAGTATTAATGCACCATTTCCTCTCCAGACCCTGCTCTGTGATCTGATTATTTCTGATAACTTTATCTCACAGGGTGGAGGGAGAGACAAATTGGGGGTGGGGGGGAAATGCAGCATTTAGTCCTTGAGTACAAATAAAAAAGAAATAAACTTGGAGAATCCTGTATACTATTGAAGGAGTGGTGTGGCTGGCACTGATGGGCAGCATCCTCATAGACTGGGGAAATCATAGAATTTTGGGGGTTGGAAGGGACCTTAAAGCTCATCCAGTTCCAATCTCCCTCCAACACCTCCCACCAGCCCAGGTTGCTCCAAGCCCCATCCAACCTGACCTGAGACACTGACAGGGATGGGGCAGCCACAGCTTCTCTGGGAAACCTGGGACAGGGACTCAGAACTCTCAAATAAAGAATTTCTTCCTAATGAGAAACCTAATGTAGATGGTTACAGAGGTTTTTCTTCATCATGCAAAGCTGCTCTTCATCTCCTGAGCATGCCAGGCTCTGTTGCAACATCAATGTTGTACAAAATTAATCAAGGTCTTTAAGCTTTGCTCCACACAGATGAGAAGACTTCTTCATACAAAAAAAAACAACCAAAAAAAAGGTGTCAGGTCTAATCTACTCTGAGAAATATGCAACAGCCAAAGATCATCCTTCACAATCCAAGCAGTGGCAATGAATGACCGTAACCATTTGATTTTGTACTGACTCTTTTAGAAGACAATTTGAAAGCATTCAAAGTATTAATTATTAAGTGCCACTTGATCTCTAGGAGGTAGGGGAGAATCTGAAACTGATCTGAGAGAGGGGAAAGCTGTCACTTGAGGCAGTATTTGAAGCAAAGCCACAGGGTGCCCGGGCACATTCTGGATCTCAGTTGAAGGAATGGTGTCAAACAACTGAATGTCTGAGACCTCCCACCTCTCCAGCTATTTCAGAAGACAATTTGTAACTCCTGCCAGCAATGTCAGGCAACAAGAACCATGCTTTTCCCTGGTGGAAAATCCTGGCAAAATTTGTATTAGCTTCAACAGTGCAGAACTAGAGCAGAATGAGTGATCTGGGAAATTCATGCTTTGGTCTCCTTCCCCATCCAGCTGTGTCTAAAATTATATTTTGTAGTAGTTTGCTGGTGGAAAAGTCCCCCATCAATGAAGTCCTCAGGATGGATGGTTTCATGGAGCTTTTGGATTCAATTCTTCTGTTGTTCCTCATCCCTTTACAATTAATTTAAGACAATCACTGTGGTTTTATCTGCAGCCTTGCAATGCTCCTGAGCTGCGGCCAGATCCAGAGTTCAGAAAGGGGCATCTGAAGAGTAAGGGTGATGGTGGGAAATGGGAAAGTCCTTTGGCATCCTCATCTGAAAGTATTAATGAGAAGTCTACCAATCTGGGTATATGATCACCTTGGGAGAACCAGACCAGCCCTGACAAAGCCCACAGCTGCCCAAGCTGCATAATTTTTTTTGTGTCTGAGCAGACTTTTCCTCCTATAATCTTGTGGATCTCTGTAATTCCCTGCAGGCTGGTTGTGCCTGAAGTCCAGGGGTGGAGGTTTTGACAGAGTCAGAAAACAGGCTTTCCCTCTAGAGACCTTCACCATCTCCTACCTCCATGGTATGGACAGGAAACTGAGCCCTTTGCTTCTCCATGATGTGTTTGAAATTGAAGCTCATGTTAGATGAGTTGGGTGCAAGGCCATGTCAGCACATCTCATAAGACAGCTTGGATGGTTCCTGTTGGTGTTATTTGAGAAATTAATGAGAATCGCTAATTTTTTGGAGGAGGATATTCCATTTTGGAGTGACTCCAGTTAGGGTTAGATGGTGCCTTTGGCAGTACTGGTTCCACAACCACAAAGAGAAGTGGTTTACATGCACTGATTCATAAAACACATTTCTAAAGGTAAATGGTTGTGTACAAGAAACCAAAAAACAAAGGCAGAGTGTTGCAGCAAAGACATCCATAGCAGTCCTCTGGGTAACTCCAACAGAGTGTCAGGCAGGGAAGTCAATGGGTTTGGGATGAGTCCAAAGCCTGGGCCAGCTCTAAAGCAAAGTTCAGTTGTGGTAGAGCACTTTAGGGTTTGGTTATCCAGAAGCACAGGTGTTTCCATGTCCACACTGAATTTTTTTTTCCATGTCCACGTTTAAGAAATTTTCATTTCATTAAGTCTAATCGCCACCATAAAATCTAAAGGCATTTTAATTCTTTTGGTTTCCTTCTATTGTTTCAGAATTTCTTCTCCTAAAGTGTTTGTACTCTACAAACTCCCTGAAAGAAGGTAATAGAGGGAGTTTGTCTCTTCTCCCAAGTAACAAGCAAAAATGGCCTCAAGTTGTTTAGAGGCTTAGACTGGATATGAGGAACAATTTCTTACCAAAAGGGTTATTAGGTCCTGGCCTAGGCTGCCCAGGGCAGGGGTGGAGTCCCCATCCCTGGAGGGCTTTCAAAGCTGTGGAGATGTGGTGCTGAGGGCCATGGGGCAGTGGTGGCCTTGGCAGTGCTGGGTTAAGGGTTGGACTTGATGATCTTAAAGGTCTTTTCTAATCAAAACAATTCTCTGATTCTATGGTTCTATTTGCTTTGGAGCTGTCTGAAGGCTTCCAGTGACCTGGTTACAAGCACTGTGAGACTCAACATCTATAATACTTCAGGATACAGAAGACACAAGGCTTAATTTATCACCTTTTGTAAACTCTGAGATGCTCAGAATGAAGACTCTGGAAGAGCTGATGAGTATCCAGAGCTAAAAAGTCTCTGCTTATCCAATGCTGGAACTCAAGCTGTGCATGTGATAATACCAGTGCTGCTTCCCAGACACTTGACTCACATGAAACACCTACATTTTTCATCAGCTTTGAATTAGTTTGAACCCAGGCCTCCAGAGGTGAGACCTCACTAAGCCAGGCAGATAAAAAGGTGGATGGGAGATGCTATAAGGGTCTACTCCAACTCAACAGAAGATCGATCTCACTGCAGGGTCTGTGGGGAAAACTGCTTTGAAAGATATTAAAAGCTTTTTGTACATCAAAGAGGAAGATTAAAGGCTGTGATGATGGTCTGGATTCTCCAGTGCTAGTGACAAATTTTCCATGAACTTCCCAGGAGGGAAGGTTTCAGCCCCAGGCTTGTTATAGCTCCATAGAGACCATGACTCACTGTCCAGCAGGCATGTATCTTTCCTGGCTGGTTGAAAAAATTTGGACAAGTGATGGACTCAAGGTTGTTGGCTAGGACAAATAGCAGAGGAACTTCTGTTCGGGTCAAACCCAAGGAAATTTTTTCCATTATCTTGATTAAACGCAAGAAAAGAAACATTTTAGGTCAAGTCAAGACTGATTATATTGGTTAATACAGAATGAGATGTTTATTTCAGAAGTTATTTAATATTCCTGAAATCTTAAGGGTTTTGTTGAGAAAGAGACTAAAAATGTGATTTTAAAATGAAAAATGAAGTAGTTTTTTCAAATATATCATTTGGACTTTTTTCTGTCTTTGTCTATACCCACAGTGAAGTTTTTCCTGACATCATGAATAAGTTTGAACCCTTCTGTACAATTATTTTTTGTCAAATATATCTATCCCAGCCATAGATCTGAGTTATATCCAAGCAAAAAGAGTTCATTTGTCAGTCCCAGAAGACGGAATTTGATTCCTCTGGCAGATTCAACATGAAGAAAGCTTTAAAAAGACAGTTGGTTCCAGGAGTCATAAAGGTGGGAATTGTTTAACTTTTCTTTTTATTTGCTCTTACAGGGGTTGGAATCTTACAGTTGGAATTTCCTGCAACAAAGAGATCAACAGCCTATGTCTCTTTTAGGAAACAGATCTACAGTTCTAGAATGCTTCATGTTTGGTTTAAGTCCTCTGTCATCTATCTTCAGCTACTGCATTTGTAGACATCTCTTGTCTTCTACTTCTTCTTTAGATGTTGACCTCTGGGAACTCAAACACCAAGTGGGCAGACCCTGAGCACAGTGCCATTATCATGGCTTTTACCTGAAGTCACAGAAGCAAAGGGTTCTTCCCCCAGAGTCTCATCTGCCAGAAGTGATTTGTTGGGGTAAAAGGGATTTGTTAGGAAAAAGTAACAGGCACATAACCACCTGCACGTGCCAGGCTACTCCACCAGAGAGGGTTTGTGTCAGAGAAAGACATGGAGTGGATAGAAGTTATCACCATGAGCCTTAGGCTACTGGAATCACAGAATTCCAGACTGGTTTGGGTTGGAAGGACCTTAAAGCTCATCCATTCCCAACCCCTTTCCATGGGCAGGGACACCTCCTACCAGCCCAGGTTGCTCCAAGCCCCATCCAACCTGACCTGAGACACTGTCAGGGATGAGGCAGCCACAGATTCTCTGGGAAACCTGGGACAGGGGCTCAGCACCCTCACAGCAAAGAATTTCTTTCTAATGCCTAGCCTAAATCTCCCCTCTTTCAATTTGAAATGGTTCTCCTCATATCACTCCATGTTTCTGTAAGAAGTCCCTCCTCAGCTTTTTTTTTTTAACCCCTTCAGGAGTCACTTATTCTGGAGTGAGAAGGAGCACCAATGATATCTTTATGTTTCTGCACAAAAGTCATTGCCTTTTTCTGTAGTTCAGGAAAGATGTTAGAGGACCAGATGCTAATTCCCAATCAGAAGTGACTCTCCTGTAGTTGGAGGAGGCTCCAAGAGAAATGGCCAATTATTTCTTCCAGAGCAGCCCTGTTCTGTTTCCCAGCCAGAAAATACAAGCAAGTCTAAAGTTTGGCATCACCCTTCCAACTCCACTGACTTCATCTAACACCATCATTCTGAAATACCTGGCCTAGGCTGCTGCCTGGTTGGCACAGCACACACAGGGTGGTACTGATGGATTTGGCTTCTTAGGGGTGAGATCCATCGATTATCTTGCATCAGGGTGACCCCGGAGGTTGGCAGCATCTACCAGCTTGAAGGATCTTATTGAACTGTAAAGGTTGTGCATGGCATGATGGATAAGCACATATTGGCATGCTGACTACTAGGATGGACAGGACAAGCCATCCTCTAATACACCTCCAAGAGGGTCTCTTGCACTTAAACAATGTCTCTTAAATCAAAGCTGAAGGTGGGAATTGAGAGGGAAAAGCTGGAAAAATAATGTAAGATAATGAAAAAAATAAATATCAATAGTGCTTCCCTATAAAATCAACTGACATTTGCAGAATTCACTTCCACTTGACATCAGAGGTGCCAATTTGGTGAGTTCTTTAATGGCTAAAATCAAAACGTATCTTGTAGTCTTGTTTGCTGGACTGCAGCATGGTCCACTCATGAGGACTTTGGTCATTCTTGTGTGTAAAGCACTTTGAAGTGTCCTATTGTGAGTTTCATGAACAGCAGCTCCAGCTGTCACCTTGTGTCATGGTGGTGAACACACCGTGGCACCCTCCCTTCCATAGGGGTCTATGTGAGATCCTACCATGCTCCTCCTGACCTTGCTTTGCTTCTCTTCACACCCAAAGCCCAATGTTAGCTGATGTCCTGTAACTTCCATCTTGTTATTGACAACAAAATTTTCCATCATGGATATTTAAATATTGGAGGCTCCAGAAGTTGACACAGTTCTCCAGGTGGGGTCTCCTGTCAGGGTTTAACACTGGCCCAGCAATTAAACCAAAAAAACAGATGCTCTCTATTAATCCCCCTCTCCTCCCTGATAAAGAAAGGAGAGAGAATAAGGGAGAGAGACTTATGGGTTGGAAACTAAACTACACAACTTTAATGGAACAGTAATGATAAAAAGGAAAAAATTACTAAATATATACAAATATACAGGAAAATTGATACCACGTTCCTTCCCCCTTTCCCCCAATAACTCTCACAGGGCACAAGTCTGCAGGGCAGCCCTGGGAAAGTCCAGGCTGGACTCCTGGAGTCAGCATCAGTCGGGAGCTGGAGGCAGGAACACACAGATTCAGGCTGGCATGGATCAGGACCACAGGCAGACGAACAGACGGAATCCTCCCAGGATGTCAAAGCAAACAGGGACAGGCAAAGAAGGGGAAGCAGGAAGGGAAAGTGTTTTACCCTCGTGATCACTCAAACTTATACTGAGTATGACATGTATGGGGTGGAATACTCTGCTTGGTCAATTTTGGTCATCTATCTTGTCCATTCCTCCCTAAGGGAGGGCTGCAGGTGTGACCTCCTTGCTCCTTTTCTCCTTCCGGAGGGCAAAACATTCCTCAGAACTGAGAAGTGGCCTTGGTTCTGCACACCAGTCTCCATCAGTAACTATAAACATGGAGTGTTATCAGTCCCAGAAGCAGACACTGTCTGAGAAACTTGCTGTTAATTTCAGTAAGTGCAGCTACTTACAAGAGACTGAGCTGAAAGCAAAAGTACAAGACAGAAAATCACCTTTATCCTGGCCCAAACTAGGACATCTCCCCAGAGTGAAGCAGAGGGGGACAATCCCCTCCCTGGCCCTGCTGGGGATGCAGCCCAAGACATGGTGCACATTGCCATCTCATGTTGAGCTTCTTATCCACCAACACCTCCAAGTCCTCCTCCAATATGTTCTCAATCCATTCTCTACTCAACCTCTAACTGTGTTTGGGATTGCCCCAACCCATGGGGGTGCACTTGGCCATGTTGAACACCATGTGGTTTACATGCATGTTGCCAGCTCATGTTGAGCTTCTCATTACCAAGAACCCAAAGTCCTTCTCCTCCGAGCTGTTATCAATCCACTCTCCACCCAATCTGTAATTGTGCTTTGTCTACACTGATAAAGAAAACCATACTCAGACACTTTCTGCTTAATTGCAGTAGAGGTCCCAAAAAGTAGAAAATCTCTGCCCAGCCAAGGACTACTGCCCCATCAGTTAGAGTGCACAGAAGAAGACCAAAGCTATTGTGGAGAGAAGTCTGAGGAGCACAGGTCTCCCTCACAGTTCTAGAGTTAAGTCCTATTTGGGACTTGATGAGGACCATGTGGGGGGGGGGAAATTTTTAAGGCCTGGGATGTGAGATTGATGTGTTTGCTACCCAATGGGTATCTCTTGGAAATCCTCCTTCCTCAGCTCCAGGGCTGATAGCCAGAAGGATAGAGGAGTCTGTAGGAAAGCAAGAGACAGTTTAAATCTGCTTTTTGATATCCTGAAATGACATAAAAAATCTCTTTTAGCCTTGAAGGCAAACTGCAAAGCCATCTCTACAGGATGTTCATTGCAGAGGTGTTAGTTAACCAACTGCAAATGGACAAATAGCTAACTGAAAATGGACAGTTAACCACTTGAAAATGGACCATTAAACAACTGCAAATTAAGAGTTAATGAGCTGAAAATGGATAATTAACCAACTGCAAATGGATATGGCTTTGGACAAAAATGTCACAGAGACAGGAGGATGTAAAAAGGATGCTGAGGAGCAAACAACCGCCTTAATAAGAGGTAAAATCTCTGTCATGTCTCAAAGAGAGTTAACTTTGGCTCATGTGGCTTAGTAGTTTAGTGGTGGAGAGTGAATCTCAATTTGACCTCCCTGAAAATGAATATTCACTTTAGCCTAGATTTGCAAAGCTATTTGTTAATGCGCACATGCAGGGCTCTTTTCTCCAGGGTTTTAAAGAAAAAACTCATTTCAATGTAAAATTCACAGGATCAAATTGAAATTTATTTTGAGAAGAGTTAACATTGCTGATTTTCAGGCTCAGACAATCACTTCCATGTCAGATTGTAATTACAGCTTTTTGTGCATCAGCTGCATGCATGGTATGGAAAAAAAAAAGCAAGATAATGCTGTTTCTTTCAACTCCAGAAAGGACCTTTGTATTGTCCTTCTCTGGAAATCCCACAGACTGAAAGGAAAAGAAGTTATTTCTTTTTATCAGGCTGCCAGGATGAGCTAAGACATTAATTGCATAAAGATATTGGTCTTACCCAAAGTTTTGTTTGATTTTTATTCGCAATTGGCCACTAGGTCTCCGTGTCACATTTTCTTTTCCCTGCATCAATTTTCACTGCCATTAAAATCTTGCTTCTTTTTAAATAGCAACATTAGAGTATTTCAGTGCCAACGTTAATGGTTTACAACATTCAACTGGAGAGCTTAAGTCTCTAAAACAAGGGTATAACACATGGTAAAATTTGTCTAAGGAGAATTAAAGTCTCAGAAGATGACTAACAACCCTGTTGTAATTTCAACCTCTTTCTGTACCTCTATAAATTCACAGAATCAAAGACTGGTTTGGGTGTAAAGGGACATTTTAAGGCCATCTGGGCCAACCCCTATGCAGTGAGCAGGGACATCTACAGCTATATCAGGTTACTCAGAGCCCCATCCAACCTGACCTCGAATGTTTCCAGGGATGGGGCATCTCCCACCTCTCTGGGCAACTTGGGCCAGGGTCTCACCACCCTGAGTGTGAACAATTTCTTCCTTATATCTCATCTGCATCTCCCCTCTTTCATCATCCCATCACCTCTTGTCCTATTGCTCCAGGCCCTGCAAAAAACTCTCTTGAAGTATGGAAAGGTCCCACCCAACCCCTTGATTATGCAGTGGGTTGGAGGGCTGCAAGAGCCCTGTGCAGGCATTTAGGACTGGGACAGGCAGGGATTTGGCACAAAAGAAGACCCCCATCCCTGACTCACCACATCAGGCTATGGAAACAGAAGACGATTTCATGCTGGTGGAGCATTGCAACTCTCACTGCAGAGCTGAGGGCAAAGCATTACTGAGTCAAGGACCATGTCTTCCATTCACTTTGCCCCAGTGTGCAAGGCTATGTAAATTGCAAGAAAATGGAGAACTAAATATCCTATCTTTAATGTTACTTAATATTTTATTAGGTTAAATGGACACGCATTTTGTACTTTGTAAAATAGTCAGCAGGGATCAGCTATTTTGGTACAGCAGCAAAAGGAGAAGACAGTGGGGCTCATATCAAGATTTTGCCAACTGCAAGATGTTCCCGGTAATCAAGATGTTCTTTTTTTTCTTAGGGAACATTATCTGTTGGGAGAGAAAACAGATTGTCAGTAAACCATGGTGTCATTTTGGTGTTACAGACCCCAAGAAGGATGCTCAGCTACTGCTCCCCCTAAATCTGGCCCACATGGAGCCACATGGAACAACTACTGAAGCCATCAGCTGTCCCCTGTGTGAAGAGAGAGAGCTCAGGACCTCCTCAGGGGGTGCTGGGGAGACAAAATATCAAGTGATTACATGGCCGTGGGCATGCTAGAAAAAAGATGTGAACCCACACCTCACAGGGCTGAAATCCCCCAAACACTGATGGGTGAATTCCTGCTGCAGAGATTATTAGTAGTCCCAAGGCATTTAGGTAATATTTATTGTGAATTCAAAATGTGAGGACCCACAGTGCTGTTTGGATAAACTCCTGACAGCACAGAAAATTTGGCCCACTAGCCATTGGAAAGATGGGAGAGGAAACTGGAGGCTCTTGGGAACAAAAGAACTGCAGTGCTGAACATGAACCTGTTTTACAAGACCTCATTTTAATATGAGCACAGCAGGTCAAGGAATCAACAAGAGTTAATTCTTCCCTCCAACAAATTTAATCTTTAGATCTGTCATTTTTATCAAGTGACAGAGAATTAGCATCATCATACAGACAAATTCTGGCCCTTCAGCTTCTGTCTGAATGTCAAAAGAAAACCCAACAGAGCTTGATCCACATCAGTCAACAGGACTTTTTCCGGTAGATACACAGGGTTTGGGCAAGGACACATGATTACAATCCCAGCCCACTGAAATTGTTGCAAAAATGTTCTGAGTGGGCTTCTTATCTCATCCAGAAAGTCTTTCACAGGATGGCAATAGTGACCAAAGCTGTTTCCCTTTGCTAGAGAGAGTAGCCTGTAATTCATGATGAAAAACAACAATAATATTGCTTTACATAGGAAGATAAAACCCTTCCTTTGCAGCAATGAAACTCAGATGTCTTGAGCAATGTGTGTAGCTTAAGGATTTTTTTTTGACAGTGCAATATTGTATATAATAACAATTACCAATGACCTCTATTAGGTTGTCCAGTCTCATTAAGTACCAGTCTCATAAGTACCTGCCACTGCTTATTTGCCTCAACAGAGGTTTTATTCACTGGATATGACAGAGCTGTAAAGCAATCTTTTTTCATTTAAATAGTTTAATTGAGGAATGCTATCAGATGTTTCAAAATTTAATGTATACAACAATTTGCTTCCCCTATCTCTTTTCAGAGTTTAGTTTGGAGAAAATGACATCTGATTCTTATAGAAAGAAAGCAATTACATTTTGGAGCCTGCCTGCCTGTATTGCATATGTTTTCAAACATAAAAAAGAAAATCTTAATATGTAATTGTCAGGTAATAAAAAGGAAAATATTTTACTTTGCATTTATGAAGAAATTTTTCAAAAGCATAAGGGAATTTCATGTTAATGTTTTTCATTTATTACCACACTCCTAATGCTGCACTGTTTGCACAAGTTTAGATTAAAAAAAACCCAAACCAACAACCACCACAGTTCTGATGCTCACATATTAGAATGATAATACCCTATAAAGTAATTCGGAGAGGGGAAATCACAGAGGTTTGTCAGTTTTGGGAAGCCTATACCAGTTCCAGGGCATCAAATCCACTTGGAGTTTCTCCACCCAATTCCATGGATCCCAGCTCTTAACTTAATCTTCTAAGAAACTCCAGTTCCACCTCATCCATCTCATAAGCTGGCTTCCCACCTTTTCTCCTCCTTCTAACCCACTTCTACTTCTAACCAGACCATTTGGTCCAATATCCTACAGCATATACTCTAGGTATAGCCCAAGCAACTGGCAAGCAAAAAAAGGGAATATTTTTTTTTTCACCCCAGGAATTAGCCTCAAACCTCCTTCACTGCAGCACCAGGAACTTTAAGATGTGAGGAAAATATTGTGGAGCTTTCCTTAGGTTTGTTTGTTGGGTTTTCATCCTGTAAAGCTGACCTCAACTCTTTGAAATGCACTTGTTCTCCATAAAGACCACCCAGTTTTCCTAAAGTTTATGAAGGGCTGTTTTGCAAATGCATTAAATACTTACTTGTATTTATTTTAAGTTATTTCTGCCTCATAACAACAAATTCTTGAAGATAATCCCAATTAGTAAAGAACAACTGAACTTCATTAAGGAACTGCAAATCCCTCTTCTTTTCCTCCTCCCCTGGCTTCTTGGTTGGAACAAATCCATCTTTAAATGGATTCATCTGTCAAATTTGATGCAGAATCTCAGCTAGAAAAATACAAACCCAAGTATTAAAAATACCAAAGTGTTTCATTCATCTTTTGGTTTTGTTTTGGGGTTTTTTTTTTTGCAGTGTTTCAAAAGGGAAGGGAAGGGAAGGGAAGGGAAATCACTAAGATAACCTACAGGTCCCACCCATAGTGTCACAAGACCATAAAAACCCTTCAGAAAACCCTGCGGGTCTTATTCAGAGCCACACATGCAAATCCTACATCTCTCCTCAAAGTAAGAGTGGGGAAAAAGCAGAACTGGGAAATCCTTGCTGAAGTGATCAGATGTCCATGACATTCCCAGACTCTGAGGAGTGGAAAGGTCTCCACTGGAAAAGTCTACCAAAGCCTTGGAGCAGGTTGCTCAGAAAGCTGATGGACCTCCAACACTGGTTAACAAATACATCACAAGCATGGTTTGGCTCCAGCTCATCTCATCTTAGGTCAAGGGCATGCATGAAACAACTTTGTAGGGTACCTTCCAGCCTTATTTACTGCACTTCTATAACTTTAAACAGGTGAGAGAAGTCAGCAGCCAGGGGAGGTATCAACCTGAGCTGAGCCAGCAGCAGCAGAGGGGCACAATGGCTGTTTTATAGACCTCCTGACTTAGTGCCACTTAGTGTGAGATTAATGCCATGTGAATGCAACTCCTGTCCCCAGCTGGGATTTCCTACAACCTACTTCTGATGCTTTGCTGGCAGCAAGAGACACAAGCTTTCAGTTTACTGTTGGAGGTCAAGGTAAAGTGATTCAATCAGAAGAGGATCACGTAGGTCTCAATCCAATGCAGGCAGGTTGTGTAACACTGGCAGCATGAAGAAGAAAGTCATTTATTCATTCCTTAGCTCCAGAGTTTGTGATTTCTTTTTCCCTTTGTGGTTTTACACCCTCATCCCCATCACCATGCAAAGGGCAGCACAGAAAAACCTCACAGGGGTTCTTCAGGTGCTGTCACCAGGCAGGGGTTTCACCCCAGTAATTGGTATTCATGAATCAGAGGAGGGGAGGAAGGAGAGATGGGAAATAAATATTCAGCTGACCCTTTTTCTCCCCCTGTGGCATTTTCTTGGGGGTTGGGTGGTCCCCCACACGTATTTACACAGCTCTACAAGGAAGGGTGGTGGTTGTCACCCTGTTCAAAACTGAGCAGGTATTTTCATGCTTTGGAGAATTGGGGCCATGTCCCCTTTCTTTTTCCTTGACACCCTGAGCAACCCCTTTTTTCTGCTGGTCACCCAAACCAGAACGCACAGACACACGGAGAGAGAAAAAAAAATCATAAAAACAGCAAACCAGGGAAATAAAATGTATTTGCTAAATGGTTCTATAAATAAAAGAGCTGGGAAGATATAGGGAGGCTCTGATCTCTGCAGGGTGATGGCAAAGTGCTACTGATAAAGTGGCTGCAATTCAGATCAATAGCAAACAAGACAGGCAGGTGAATTTCCCCTTTGATCTTCATTCCCAGTGCAGCCCAAGTCAGTCTGACTGAGCCACACAAATTACTGCTTTGTGCAGAGGCAAAGCCATTTGCTGTTTTCTGGGGGTTTTTTTTGTCACATTGCACAAGTGGATTGGATGGCAAATGGTAATGAAAATGGTAATGGTATGGTAATGGAAATGGTAATGGTAATGAAATGCTTAGCATTTTAGTTAAAGCATTGGATGTGTCAACATTTTTGGTGTCAGCAGGGTATTAGAGGGTTGATACATAGATCAGTGTTAAATGGCCTTAATTAAAAAAGATTAAATCTGGAATGAGGAAATAAAGCTCAGGGCAGGGTTCTTCTGTAAAATGATGAATATGCAGTAGGAAAATTTGAGGGGTCCAAATAGTGATGATGGGAGATGATGCTTTGCAAGCCAGAACTGTGCTTTTGGCCTCAAATCTGGGTTATAACTTGCTCTGCCCTACTACTGACTCAGGGAAAATCACATCAGCTTTGTGCTTTATTTTCTCCAGCATGCAAGGCCAGGAATGACTGAGAAGAGCCTTGAAACTTTAGCAAGGGAGGTGATTTTTGACCCTCAGTGCCTGGAAGTCAGCAGCATGGATAGAGATGGGTTGGCTGCATCAAAGTGAGCCCAAGTTGGAATTCTTGCTGGAAGCCACTTCTCTGAGGCTCTGGAGAGCTCCACTGAGTTTGAGCTTTTCAAGGAAAACAACTGACATGGTTTCTGTGAATATCTGATGACTGATTTTTGCCTTCAGCTTTTCCCATCAGTGACAAGGGCAGGAGGGACACCTGGGAGATCCAGATGGACAGTCTGTGCTTCATTGCTGGACAAGCAACGCATCAGTTTGCAGATTGTATGCAATGTACTCAAAGCTGGATGCCCACTTGAGCCCTTGAGCCTGGACAGGGAGATCCATAAGCACAAAACTGAGAGGAGGTTTGGGCCAGGGGTGGTTGGGCTCTGCTCCCAAGGAACAAGTGATAAAAGAGGAAGCAGCTTCAAGTTGTGCCAGGGGAGGTTTAAACTGGACATGAGGAACACTTCTCCAAAAGGATTGTCAGGCCCTGGCCCAGGCTGCCCAGGGCTGTAGTGGGATCACTGAATCACAGAATCAGCCAGGTTGGAAAGGACCTCTGAGATCATCAAGTCCAACCCTTGATCCACTACCACTGTGGTTCCCAGACCATGGCACTGAGTGCCACATCCAGTCTCTTCTTAAAACCTCCAGGGATGCAGAATCCACCACCTCCCTGGGCAGCCCATTCCAATGCCTCATCACCCTCTCTGGAAAGAATATCTTCCTAATATCCAACCTAAACCTCCCCTGGCAGAGCTTAAGCCCATGCCCTCTTGTCTTACTGATAGTTTCCTGGGAAAAGAGACCAACCCCCCCCTGGCTCCAATCTCCTTTCAGGGAGTTGTAGAGAGTGATGAGGTCTCCCCTGAGCCGCCTTTTCTCCAGACTGAACACCCCCAGCTCCCTCAGCCCTTCCTCATAGGACTTGTGCTGGAGTCCCTTCACAGCCTCCTTTCTCTTCTCTGGACCTGCTCCAGCACTTCAGTCTCCTTCCTGAACTGAGGTCCCAGAACTGGACACAGTACTCAAGGTGTGGCCTCACCAGCGCTGAGTACAGGGGAAAAATCACTTCCCTGGACCTGTTGGCCACGCTGTTCCTGATCCAGGCCAGGATGCCATTGGCCTTCTTGACCACCTGAGCACACTGCTGCCTCATGTTCAGCTTCCTGTCAACCCAAACTCCCAGGTCCCTTTCTGCCTGGATGCTCTCACCCACTCTGTGCCCAGAGTCCCCATCCCTGGAGGGATTTCAAAGCCATGGAGATGTGGTGTCATGGTTTAGGGGTGGCCTTGGCAGTGCTTGGTTTACTTTTGGACTTAATGATCTTCAAAGTCTTTTCCAACCAAAACCATTCCCTGGTAATTTCAATACAGGACAGTTGCAGTGTGGGTTGGGAGCTGTTGCCTAGAGGTGTCCCATTTCTACAGTACACAACTGGGGGAGGTTGTGTACTCAGACAACAAAGCCATTAGGGGATGGGGTGAGGGTTAAAAGCCATATGGACCACCTTCCATAGAGTAAATCCATCCCTGTGGTCCACAGAACAAGGTAAGGTTCGTTGGATATTTATTATTCCTGGACTGTAGTGTATGGGGCCACATCCACAAGGCAAAGCTACTAAACCATAAAATATTGGCTTCCCATATGGTCTCATTTTTAACACAACAGCCTTGTCTCTTGCAGGCAGAACTTCCCTCTGACAGGACTGATAGTTTCTTAAAAAATAATGATCTTGCAGCTTCTATGCCCTCAACTGCTGTTCAACTTCCCAAGCAGCTGTTTTAATTGTTTTAAAATTAAGTGTACACCATGGAGATCCATGGGTAGTTGAAATTTGGAATGTGCTTTTGACTGGGCCTAATGAGTCAGTGATATCCACTCAGGTGGTTGCAACCCTACGGGTTACTGAGCAATGTCCCACTTGGTTTCACATTATTTTTGAGCTGGTTGTGGTTTCTTTCCTTTTTAAATTTCAGGTATCCCAGGAATGCAAGTCTGTGGGAAACTGTTCAGTGGAGGAAGAATATGGTTAAATGGAAAACAAATTGCAGATCTAAATGTCATGTACTGCATGTGGATGCAGCTGCCATTCTTTCATCATAAAATCACAGAATCACAGACTGGTTTGGGTTGGAAGGGACCTTAAAGCTCATTCAGTTCCAACCCCCTGCCATGGACAGGGACACCTCCCACCAGCCCAGGTTGCTCTAAGACCCATCCAACCTGACCTGAGACACTGCCAGGGATGGGGCAACCTCATCAAATGTCATCATCAAATCATGAGACTTTAATACCATTAATTTTCTTGTGGTATTCCCTGTGTTCACATCCAGTGGCCACACCAGCTGGGCTTTTTCACCGCTGTGTTTCTTAGAAGTTTGTATTTGTTAAATTTTTAAGCAGGAGACCAAGCAGACCACTAAAAGTCACCTCCCCTTAAGAGCAATAAAGAAAGCAGCAAACTTTGCAGGGGACAAAGTTCAGCCAGAGAACTGGTGAAAGGACAAAGTCATCTTTTCCTCTCTAGGGTACCACCTTGCAAAGTGAAATACAGATGTAACTGAAGTGTCCCAAAAGCCCAGCAGGGAGTGACACAGCCCTTATGTTCTCATGTGCTCCTTGGGCTGCCTTAAGAAAAAACTATTTTCTTGTTCCACACAATCTCTTCCAGGAGTTTTTAAGTCACTTTGCTGAGCTGATGGGAAGACGAATTAAAATGGTGTACCAGGCTCAACTCAGATCTTCAGAGAACTAGCAACAACAGCTAAGAGGTTCCTCTTCTGAGTTAATATGCAAGTGTGGGACACTGGGGGTTGTGGTCATGGCTGCTGGAGGTGTGCAAGAGCTGAGGACACTTGGCCACTTAGATCTACCCTTTCCAGTGTCCAGGAATTAATCAGAAAGCAGATTCCCTTTATCCTCAGTGGGAACACAAGCTTCTCCAAGGATATTTCAGACTTTGACCAGGCTGGAGAAACCCAAGTCATGGGTCTATCATTTTCCACTGTCAGATAAGGGGTCATAGTCTGACTCAACTTCAACACCTCAAGGAGGTGTAACGTTTTACCAGCATATGAGGGCAACACAGAAGTCCTCAAGGAGTTCAGAGAGCTCCAAGAAATAGTGCTAGGAAACTAGGAAACCTAGGAAACTAGAAAAAAAGTTCCTAGGAAACACCTAGGGAAAGGCTTTAACGTCAGGGAAGAAGTTGCCATCACATACACTGACTTTGCAGGGAAGAATTATGCTGTGTACCTCCTTATAGTAGTGCTGAAGAAGATATGGCCAACACAGGGTTCATTCCTTGGCTTAGGCAAGGCCACTGAGCAGCTTGGAGTATGAGTCCCAAAGTGCTTCTGCATTTATGGAGCAAATCTTGGATGACTTGAAACCAATGGGGATTTCAGCATGGATTTCAGTAGGAGCATGACTGCACCCTCAGCCTTTGCATTTGGTTTTTCCATGTTAAGAATCAACCTTCTGTGTTACTTGCTGGTGGAAATGGACATGGAGTGGGTTGGGATCCCCATGAAAAGGGAAGCCAATGCTTTACAACTGTATCAGTGGAAAGCTGATTTTTAATCTGAATATGCATATTGCAGAGTATTACAGAGTATTACAGAAAGGATACCTCTATTGTATGCAGTGCCAGGCTCCATGAGTAAAAATAGAAGGAGCTTTTTCATTCAGTTCAATTTTAATCAAATTCTACAGAGCAGCATTTCTATGGCCTATTTAAAATTTAAACAAAGGCAGAATAGCTCCCTCTATATCTATACCCTATTACTATTGTCTCAAGAAAAGAACAAGTAAAAGCTCAGAGAAGCCCTTACAAATCCATTGACACTGGCCAGATGCAAGCTGTACAGATACTTTAACCTCACTAAATAATGTTTGAAATGTCTTTGCCTTCTATTTTGGGGTTCTAAAGAGCCTGATGAAATGATATCTGGAGAAAGTGGCCAGTCCTATTGTTTGTGAGACATCTCTGTGGATTCTTAATAGCAATTTTGAATACGAAGCAGTTGTCCTGATGCCTGTTGTGAGATTCTCAAAAAATCTGCTCCAGAGTGAATGAGACAAAAGGGAATGAATGAAATTAAATTGAGTTGTAGCGGGAGACAGATGGGACCAACTCACTAATGTAATCTGGCCTATTCATGGTATTTTCTTCTACGCAGAACAAGGTTCTAGTACTTGGAACTAAGATATAAATGATATATGGTTCCCAAGATCTATTTTACAGTGACATTTAGACTGTACAAAGGATGTGTTTAAATGGACAGTTTGAGTGGTTTAATATTTCTTTTAATTCTTTCTCTGTTCTGGTGAAACCCGGGAGCTGAAAGTTGGTCACAGGAACTGCGCTGCTCTTTTTAATGGCAAAGGTTCCTTGGATGTGCTAAGAGGTGAAACTATGGAGCCTCCACAGTGTGGTAAGTCATGACTGCTGTCACAACTCTCACAGCTTCTTTCTCAAGGATGGAGAAAGCTTTGAAAGCTACAGTGGAAGGCTTGAGAGCTGTTTATTATATTCTGAAAAATTTAAGGTCCTTAATAGTTGTATCTCTGTAGATCTGTCTGACGTTATTAGGCTAAGTAAATAGTTTTCACAAAGAACTTAATTACATTTTGGCACTGGTTGCCCCGGGATATTTTGAAGGTTAGAAGTTCAAATGGGTTTAAAAAGAGAGCAAATAAATTCACAAAGGGGAAGTACTTCTGTGGTTACTGTATCAGTATTCCAGACGCACTCACAACACGAGCAGTCCCTTGGCAGCTCATTCCCAGAAGCTGGAAGGAGATACCAAAGGAAGAAACACTCTCTAGACCACATTTTCTAGACTGCTTCCCTAAGCATCCTGGGATAGAGAACAATCTATCTCTTAACCCTGCCCTATAAGCCCTGGGCACATCTTCTGAAAATTGCCACTTCTGAAGTCAGTATTTACCAAGGTTATAAGTAACTACAAGCTAGATCTCACCAAACTTTCTCCACCTCTTGTGTCATGTCAGCCTCTCTGTTTATTCATACAAGACAGAAGTGAAAGATTTGGGGGATAATCCTACTGATACTTTACTGATCAGTGGTAAATTTGGTGTGTGGAAGATCATTGCTCTTTTCCAAGGCAAATTCTACTTGTTAGATGACTTAACTGCTGGGCAAGTTGGCTTTGATTGAGTGCCAACTGTTGAAATCCAAAATTAAAGCTTCCCCTTTGCAGCTCTGGTCTTTGAGACTGGATTTTATGTCCAGTAATAAAATATAAATATTCAGCCAAAGTTTTTGTTTTCAGCCATATTACTCAGGATGTGGGGCAATATTAAGCAATTAAGGCTGGGTGACGAATAGATTGAGAGCAGCCCTAAGGAGAAGGACTTGGAGGTGTTGGGTGATGAGAAGCTCAACATGAGCTGACAATGTGTGCTGGCAACCCAGAAACCATCCATGTCCTGGGCTGCATCCCCAGCAGTGGCCAACAGGACCAGGGAGGGGATTGTCCCCCTCTGCTCTGCTTTGGGGAGACCCCCCTGCAGTGCTGGGTCCAGTTCTGGGGTCTTCAAAGCAAGAAGGACATGGAGCTGTTGGAGTGAGTCCAGAGGAGGCCATGGAGATGCTGGGAGGGCTGGAGCAGCTCTGGAGCCAGGCTGAGAGAGTTGGGGTTGTTCAGTCTGGAGAAGAGAAGGCTCCAGGGAGACATTAGAGCACCTTCCAGTGCCTGGAGGGGCTCCAGGAAAGCTGGGGAGGGACTTTGGACTAGGGCATGGAGTCATAGGACAAGGGGGAATGGCTTCAAGTTAAAAAAGGGGAGATTTAAGTTATGAATTAGGAAGAAATTAGCTGTGAGGGTGCTGAGCCCCTGTCCAAGGTTTTCCAGAGAAGCTGTGGCTGCCCCATCCCTGGCAGTGTCTCAGGTCAGGTTGGATGGGGCTTGGAGCAACCTGGGATGGTGGGAGGTGTCCCTGCCCATGGCAGGGAGTGGGAGCTGGATGAGCTTGAAGGTCCCTTCCAACCCAAACCAGTCTGGGATTCTATGACTGTAGTTTGTTCTCTGACTCTTCCCATGCTATAAGCCTGCAGGTCTATGCAAAGGAGTTCTACCAATAATTAATTCCAACAGATCTTGCTTTTCATCTTTAGAGAATAGGAAGCTGGAATGTCCCATGTCTCCAGCATCACCCACCTGCATGCACCAACCACTTGGAATAGATGGTGAGGCAAAGAGGCTTCAGAGGCTCAACCACACACTTCTCAGCAGCCCTTACCCAGTTTAACACCAGTGGATCAAAGCAGAAGGTGATCTGATGGCAGTGAGGACTCTGTACACTCCCTGCTTCTACCATCAAAGAGGATGGATATACCCAAAAAGGAAGATGCTCCATGTGGGATAGAATTTTAAGCTATGGCTAGATCTATACAGACTTTTTATATAAATCCCATTTCATATTTAAAAAAACCTAACAGTGGAGCTTGAGATGCTTGAGATGCAATAAATTTTTTGAGATGCAATAATTTTTACATCCAGCTTCCATTTTTGGGATTTCACTGGGGTCCTCTGGCCTCACTTGACTGCATCTTGGATTCACCCAGTCTATGAAGGAGCAATGATTTCAGAAGTCAGGAGACTACATGGAGACAAACAGGGCCCACCAGGAAGCATCCAGAGATCTGCCCATCCCCTGGGTTGGGCTCATGGGACTGCCTTAGCTGATCCTAATAATACACACACCTGCTTCTCCTGGCCTTCAGCAATGTCACTGAAGGTTATTCCAGAGTTTCATAGAAAATCTGGAAGACTTGTCAAACCTGGAGAAAATAAGCATAAAAACACCAGCAGGACAACTGTTCAGCAGCAAGTTGGAGCTAAAACAAGGTCTAGGAAAAGAAAGGAGGAGGATTTTATATTCAGTTGGATTGCAGAATGTCTGCTTGTCAGCCATGCATGGTTGGCAATGCTTTGGCACCCTTGTGCCTCCTACTTAGCAGAGGTATCAAGCTGTTGAAGGGCTGTAAAAGAGAGAATTTCAGTTTCAAAGCAGCTTGATTTTTCCATGTCCTGATGACCTTCCCAGAGAAAATAAAACAAAACAAAACCAAAAAAACCCCCAAACAACACAAAACCCCCCCAAACAATCAAAAACAAACAAACAAAAAACCCCAAACCAACCAACAAACAAACAAAAAAACACCAACAAAACCCACCCCCACACAATGTATTGCATTGAATCAAACTTCAGCAGTAGAAGGTGGGATTGTTTGTTTCATTTCACACTTCCATATTCCACCCATGGAGAAATCTTGCTGGTAGGGAGGATAAACAAACAACAAACCAAACAACCCAACCACTGGGCCTCTAGGAGCCGTTGTTATTTATTTCCACAATTAGCAGTCTAGTTCTGATGCTGTGCCCAGAGAACTCCTCTCATTTTTCAGTGTCACTCTGTTCACAATATGCTTTTAGGAATTGAGGATTAAGGCGGCTGATTGTGGGTGGTTTATGAAACTTTTTATGGGAAGCCATATAGCCAAACCTTTAGAGAATCAGACCATCATTTTAATGGGCTTATGTTGTGTACAAGACTGTTCAGTAAGATTTTTGCACACTACAAAACGTCTTGATAGAGAACTTGGATTAATCAGGGATGCTGTTAACAGTTGATGCTGGGGGTTGTTTTCTAAATTAGCAACAAGCTATGATGGGTGCTGAGAACAGCCTGGGGGTGGCTGCCCTTCTTTCTTAAAGGTGCTGAAATGGTTAGAATTCCAGCAGGGAAACATCTACAGATCTATTTGTGAAATCAACTTAATATAGTCTCTTTGGCAAGAGCTTGGAATATCGAGTCAGAGTGGAGAAGGCAGTTCTGCTCATCAGGGATGGTCTTGCTGATGTCCAGTGCCACCAGGATGCTTAGCAGTACTGTGCTGGGAAGAGGTGACAGGCTTGTCACAGTCACAAAATTGTTTATGTTCTATTTGGCCACATGAAAAACACAGAGATAGATTTAGTAGCAACAAAACAGCTATTCCAGAGAACACAGTCACCTACTGAAAACTGGAGCTGCTCAGCCCCTTCAAATTTGGTCAAATACTGTTATGGAGGGATGGGTATTTAAGGCATGGATCTGCAGCATAATATTCAGATTCACCAGGGATGTTGTCCTCTCCCAGGGTTGTTAAAGTCATTGATTGATTGCCTATTGTTAAAGGTATTGATTGATGAAGCTGAAATATAAATACTGGCACCATGGGTTTACTCCATACAGGTTTTAACCTGAGCTCTCAGATGTTTTCTCTTTTGGGATTTGTAAATCAAGGGAGTTTCATGCCAAATTCCCTCTCTGCCTTTGCCTCCCATTGGTGATTCTTCTTTCAGATGTTCGACCCCTTTGAGCATCAATTTTCTATAAGGAATTCACAATAAAACCTCATCTCTTCACTGTGCTGCAGGTCCTGGGACCATCTTAATGCCCAGTTTCCCTTCCAGATAGTAATGGAGATTTTTGAGGATCAGCTTTTAACGTGTAGCCAGCAAATCATCATCCAGTTTTCAGGATGAGCAAAGAGAAAAAGAGGTGAACTAGGAGTCATCTTCCCAAGATGAACAAAAAAGCCAATTTTCTGGATTATTCTGGGTCTTCAGATCCACCTGGGACCTGAAGGCCTGATGAACCTACTACAAACCTTATGAAGAAAAAATCTTTTTTATTGAGTGCTACCTACTTTCAACAACTTTATTGATACATTCAAAAGGAATCCTGAAAAACGCTTCCCAGAGCCTTCAAGGTCAATCCACAATCATCATTACCAAAGCTTTGCAAGACTCTCCATGTTGATTAACTGCCATAATATTTAATTAGTGCTTGAGTGGCACTTCATCCTGCTTATTGTCAGCAATCCCTTTATCTCTCTATTTGTGTTGCAGAGTTTTTAATTAGGATATGTGTAGGGAATCTCTTAACGATCTCATGTCTGAATAACCATCCAGAGGGTTTCTCAGTTGTCTCTGTCTCTCCAGAGGATGCTTTGCAATCACAGGAGAAGAGAAATGTGTATTTCCTGAGCTGAGGCATCAGGAATGTGAAGATGCTTTGAGATCAGCTCAGCTTCTCAGTGATGTGTCCAGGTGGGATATATCCAACAGTTTGGTCACTACTGCCCAAGTCATTGCCATTTCCATAGAAAACATTTTTTTCCTGTTGTCCAAAACAAAACTTCCCCAGGTGAAATTTATTTCCCCAGTCATCACAGAATCCTAAACTGGTTTGAGCTGAAAGGAACCTTAAAGATCATCCAGTTCCAACCCCTTGCCATGGGCAGGGACACCTCCCACTAGATGATGCTGCTCGAAGTCCCATCCAACCTGGCCTTCAACACTTCCATGGATGGAACAGCCACAGTTTCTCTGGGTAATTTGGTCCAGGGTCTTACCACCTTCATAGGAAAAATCCCCTCCCTTGATCTACTGGCCACACTACTTTTGATGCAGTCCAGGACATAGTTGGTTTCTGGACTGCAGCACACATTGCTGGCTCCTGTTGAGCTTCTCATCAACCAATAACTCTTTTTAATTACCTTTCAAGTAGCTGTAATCTTCAGTTTGATTACCTCTGTAAATTCCTCTTTGTTGGACCAAACAAGTTCATTGACTCAAGCCTTCACGGCAGCCTCAGACTGACCATCTTGGGGACCTTTCAGTGAAATGATTCATCTTGAAGTGAACTATAGACAAGAGACATTAGAAAGGGTAAGGGACAGTTACAGAGAGATAGGGAATGCAAAGAAAGTGTAGGAAGGTGACTGTTCTCAACAAATAGTGGAATCCTCAACTGGCTTTGGCCACCCTCTTATAAAAAGTCCTTCTCCAGCCTTGCTGTAGATTCCCTTCAGGAAATGGAAGGCAGCTCTAAGGTCTCCCTGGAGTATTCTTCAGGCTGAACAATCTCAGTTCCTTCAGCCAACCTTCTGTTTCCCAAGCAGCCTTAATTCCATTCCTGAAGAGCAGTAAATGTGGACAGCCACAGCTGACAATAACTTGCCAAGGGGGTGAACCAACCCACATTTTGGCACCAGAGGTTGTTTCATCCAGCTCATAATTCAACACCAGAGATGAAACCACAGCAGCCTTCATACACCCATCTGGGATATTGAGCTACAAGGAGATTAAATGATGAGCTCCCAGCCATGCCAGAAAGCTGTGTCAGAGCACTGTTAAGAGGAGGAAAAAAACCAACAACAACCAAACAACCCAAACAAACCCAAAAAACAAACAAAACCACAACCTCTTTCTTGGCATCAATAAGTTTCTTCTCCTTTTTGGATTCCTGTGCTGACCACCTGGAGTTGTTAAGGTTTGTTAGGATGAAAGAAGATTTCTGGAAGGTCCTACCGGGCAGCTCAGTGGCAGATGAGAAACACAGACAGTGTGTAGGTAATGCACACTGGAAGGAAAACAGTTTAAGCTACTTGTACATGCTGATGGGTTCTGAATTAGTTGTAACTCACAGGGACAAAATTTAGGCATTGCTACTGACAGTTCAATGTGCAGCAGAGGTCAAAAAAGTAAATAAGGCATTAGGCTGTGTTAGAAGGGGGGAGAATAAAGAGCAGAATAAATAGCAAATGTAAGGTTGTGGCTGTGCTGCATGCACAAGTGATTGAGCCTGGGCTTTAAATGCAGCTTTCCTTTCTTTGCCAGTTGGCCCAAAATTGGGGTTGTTGAGAACAAGGCAAGGAAGATCAGCTGCCAACTCCATGGGGATTTCAGGACTTGGGAGAGGGATCTCAAAAGGAAATGACGTGGTCAGCCAAAGGGTGAACTTAGCACATGTAGACTGGAGGAAATACCTGATGGTCCTCAACCAGAGAGTGCTTTGAGTACAGACCACAGGTTCTGGGAGAAGTTTCTGCTTCCAGGTAGCATGTTGAGGACATGTTGAAATCATCTGGACTCTGAAGTCAAGGACTCCTTATTTCACTGGAAAACTCCCTCCATGTCCTCAGGCAAGTGGTTGGGGTGGTCCATTTGCTCACAAAGTGAAAAGGGTATGAGGAGGGCTTTAAACCTCCAAGAAAATATTTTTTCTTTTAGCTCTTCATGAGGCTATTGCATCCTTTTAGGTATTGACAGAAAGAAGCCAAAAAACCTCTGCAACTATATAATATCCTAAATAAATAATCAAGTTTCCTCCTTGTGCTTTGTGTTTCATTGGTATGGAACAAGATCCTGGAGTCGGTAGCACTAAAGAGTCAACCGCAAGAGTTTGCAGATGAGGAAAAGGAAAGGCTTGGGTTTTGGTGTGGTCATTTTTCTTCATCTCATAATTGAAAACAAAACTAGAGTGATGGGCCTGTGCAAATCAAACCAGAACCTTTCACTGACGTGAAGCAAAATACAAAATGCAAACCAAAATGTGCTTGGTTTGAAAGCAAAGCTCCTGCCCAAGGATTTTTGCTCTTTGTAAAGAAAATTGCTCTGGAAAACCAACCATGGGACTGAGGCTGTCCAGAATTGAAAGTACAGAGGTATTATCAAATTATTTTGGCCCTTGAACATAAAAAATTGTTCTGTGTCAGCCACAGCCCCAGGAGCATCCATATCTTTGGTGGATTATTCTGGGTTATTTCTTCCTCCTTTTCCCTGGGTGCAGCCTAAGCTTTCCCTACTGCAAATCATGATCACAGAATTGTCATGGTTGGAAAAGACCTCTAATATCACTGAGTTAAAACATCAACACAGAAAAAACCCACCATGCCACTAGAGCATGTCCTGAAGTACCACGTGAAGGGGGATTACAGGGTAAATCAAGTTGGAAGGGACCTCAGGATGTCCCTAGTCCAACCTCCAGGTCAGAGCAGGGTCCCTTATGAGGTCAGAACAGGTTCCTCAGGGCTTTCTCCAGCCTGGACTTAAAAAACCTCCAAGGACAGAGACTGCAACAACCTCCCTGGTCAGCCTGCTCCACTGCCTGACCTCATGGTGAAAAAGCTGTTTTTATACACAGTTAGAACCTCTCCTCTTTCAAGTTACACCCTTTTTCTCTCGTCCAATCTCTTCTAATAAAGTCAGAAGTTACAACCCCAACAAGCAAGGAGGTCACCCTGCTTCTGAAGAGCATCTGAGCAGGTTTCAGGTTGAGCCATGCCTAGATAAAATCAAATTCATGGTTTGAGAATAGTAGAAACAGACCCAGAATAGAGGTCACCTCCCTGTTCCCTGGCATCTGAGGGAGGTTTGCTGGCAGCAGCATCTACCCCACCTCACTCACCCCACCACATTCAGCTGCCTCCACCTTTCCACTCTTCTTTATTGTCCTCATTTGTTCTCCTACAGGACTGCAGGTTGCAAACTCACCAGACAGGGCTTTAGATTCATGCTTATCTTTGGAAGAAAGGGAGGAAAAAACCCACCAGTATCTCTCTAAGCTGCAATCAGTTAGACCTGGATCAATGGGGCTTGCTCCATCAGCCCTATTTGCTGCCTCCCTTGATCCCCACCAGGACTGATGAGCTCTCTCATGGAGAATAGAAACACAGCATTGAGAAGTGGAGTGGATCCCAAGTAATTAAATGTATAAATTAATTTTGCCCTTAAGATACATTCCCCTCCCATTATTAGGTTTGTCTCAGAGAAAATCCTTGGAGGATCTTCATAGAAGTACCACTACTTCAAATATTCTCTCTCTAAAGCTTTTCATTTTTTAGGTTTTTTTCTTTCTTTTTTTTTAAAATTTATTTTTATTTTAAGGCTTGATGCCTGCAGCCTGCAATTAAAATAAATGACACGAAGGTGTCTTTAAAAGAGAGATCTGTGAAAAATGACAGGATTGTTTGTCAAAGGGTGAAAAATGAAAAACAGCATTCTCACATCTCTGAATGGATGAGTGGGGAAAATTTCTGTCTGGCCTAGTACCCAAAGGGATAAAACCCAGTGGTAGCTTCTCAACTGCTTAGCAGATAATGCATGTGCTGTTTTGATGCTAGTAATGTGTTTTTTACTTCTTTCTATCTGTGAGGAATGAATCGAATACAAGAAGTGCTGGGACATGATTTTCAACCCATTGCCTTTGATTAAGTGCTTTAACATGTAAGTCCAGAGACTTGCAATAATACTAATGGGGCATAAAGCACTATAAACAGGACGGGCCTACTTTTTATCCAAACAATAAAAAAAAAAAAAAAATCAAATGTAATATGTCCACTGATAACCTTTTTTTTTTACAGGAAATTTTCTCTCCTACATGCACACCATAAATTGTGCTGCATTTTTGCCAGAACCATGAGCGATCACTTGATTTCGAGCGAAGGAAGGGTTGGTAAGCTTGAACCACTTAGCTCAGTGCATTATTTAGTTGTGAAAATATGATGGTGTGAAACAAAACGTGGATGCAAACAGCAGGTTGACTGGGGGGGAATGCAACCTCTTTTTTCATTAGGTTTGGGAAACAGGTAAAAAAAAAAAAAATCAATAAATATCGGGGCAAGTTGGTCATCGTTTGGTGATTTTAAATACAATGACAAAGCCACATGGAAATCTAAACCACATATTTACTCAGAAATTACAAAGAAGGTTGGAAACTTTTCCTAAGTTTGGGTTCAAAAGACATTGAGGAGTCTCTCAGGGTGACATCATCTGGCAATGGCAGAGCAAGCCTTGCTGGCACCTCAGCCTGGCAGGATGCTTCAGTGCAGCTCTTCAGGCCTGGCTCCTTGTCACTTCTAACTTTGTGTTAGGTTTTATTGCTCTCAGCAAGTTGCAGATCATCCAACTGTTCTGTCATTTATTGTAAACGGTTGCCAAAAAAAGAGAAAAAATAAAAAAAGGAAGAAGAAGGGAAAAAAAAATAATAATTCCATGACTCTATAACGTAGTCCTTGGTGTAAATCAAACATTCCCTGTCATGTTGATAGCTTGTGTTAGTCTAATGTATTTTATATTCCTCAAAAGCATTGAAACCCTGCAGCTTTCTTCATATAGGCCATTATGCGGTTATCATTAAATTGTCTTGCAAAGAACATTATCGGTAATTATAGCAGACACTAAAATCAAATGATCAGACTGGGACCTTTAACACCAAGAGAAACCATTAGAAGTTAATCAAATAAAAGGATGAGAATAATTATGTTAGGATTAAGCAGTAATATGCCAGAAGTTATATACTTTGCTGACTATATATCTTTACTCCCAGCTTCCTGCCTCTCCTCCCGTTTCATGCTTTTTATATAATACTTTGGCACAGAATGTAAATGAGAGTATTTTTGTGTGTCACAAATGGGGCTTTATGGTTCAAATGAGGTTCATATCTAAGTGGCACAAAAAGAAGCACTATATAACCATGAAGATAATAATAATAGTAGTGATAGAAACATAGAATCATGGAATGGTTTGGGTTGGAAGGGACCTAAAGATCATCCAGTTCCACCCCCCTGCCATGGGCAGGGACACCTCCCACCAGCCCAGGTTGCTCCAAGCCCCATCCAACCTGACCTGAGACACTGCCAGGGATGGGGCAGCCACAGATTCCTTGGACAACCTATTCCAGTGTTTCACCACCCACCCTCAAATTAAGGAATTTCTTCCTCATGTCCAACCTCAATCTACCCTCTTACAGTTTTAAACCATTGCACCTTGTCCTCTCCCTACACACCCGTGTCCAAAGCCCTACCTACAGTGTGTGTCTGTGCATGGAAAAATATATATAAAAGGGCAAAGCTGAAAAAAAAAAAAAAATTCCATTGGTCAATGAGGTGTGAAGTGGTGCTAAAAAGAGTTGCAACAGGAGGTGAAACCGCACAGCTCTTGGTTGGCTGCTCGGCGTTGCTTTGCTGTTTGTGACAGCCTTTCTGTTGGTTGTCTTTTAGCAAGCCACAAGAAGTCCCTCAAAAATTGCTCCTGTTGTCCCTAACATTATTTTTTGCAGACAAAGAAAAACAACCAACCAAAAAAACCCCACCTTCCATAGCAAATTTAGTCTTGGTGTTTGCATGAGCCTAGAAGTGGTGACAATGTTGAAATGGTCAAGAAAGCACAGAAAAGGGGTTAACATTGTCCCAAGAAAGCAGATCAATTTTGGTTACAGAAGATGAAGCCAAAGCTAAGGGTTTTGTAAAAATTTTGCCTGGGAATGCTGATAAATCTGGTACTGAGGGCATAAGAGTGTAAACATTTCACTTCAGCTAGGGACCCAAGAGGTAGGATTTCCTTACTCATTCCTTTGTGAATAGGAGCAAATAATTGTAGTGTTGGGCTCTTTGTGTTTTGTGACCTATTCCTGCTTAGCCCAGGACCCTGGTGACAATTCAGCTGTGCATCCTGCTGGACCAAGGATGAAAAACAAAGCAGTGACACAACCCAGGGTGAACCCAGAGTTTGGGATTTTCACCATGTCCTCTTGACATGGCAAGAAGGCCTTGGCCTTCAATCCTTCTACCTCTTCTAGAAATATTTTTGCTTTTTTTACTGCCTTTCTCCTGGATATTGGTTTGATGAGGACTGTTAGGCATTAGATGAGACACCTGGTACTGGAGCACCATCTCACTCTTGAGGAGCTTCAAATCAAATTTTACTCATAGAATAAAATCATAGAATAATTTATGTTGGAAAAGACCTTCAAGATCATCAAGCCCAACCATGATCCAACTACCACAACCACTAAACCATCTCCTGAAGTGCCACATCTAAATGCTTTCTTGAACACCTCCAGGGATGGCAACCCTACCACCTCCATGGGCAACCCATTCCAATGCCTCACCATTCTTTCAGTAAATAATTTTTTCTTAATATCCAACCTAAACCTCACCCTCTTATTTACTAAATACAGAGTAAAGCTAAGTGACAGACACAGAGCTGGTTGTAAAGCCCCTTGTGCATCCTAAGATGGAAACCACCACCTGCAGGGCTTGCAACATGGTATAGTATGGGCTTCCCAAGGGTCCATCTGCCTCCCATAACTTACACAGACACAAAGGGGTGTGTACATGGCTCTGAAGAGTCTTAAAATTTTTTTAAAACTTGTTTTTTTCTATCAAGCAGTCATGGGAGAGGGGAATTCCTCTTTCTTCTGGCCCAAGAACACCAATGACAAGTTTGAAGGACACCTTTCTGGAGGGATTTCTGCCCATGTTTCTGCTTTCATGTTTGGCATCCAGTGGCTTTTTCAACTAGAAGAGGGTTAGGTTGTACATTAGGAAGAAATTCTTTGGTGTGAGGGTGCTGAGCCCCTGTGCCAGGTTTCCCAGAGAAGCTGTGGCTGCCCCATCCCTGTCAGTGTCTCAGGTCAGGTTGGATGGGGCTTGGAGCAACCTGGGATGGTGGGAGGTGTCCCTGCCCATGGCAGGCGGGTGGAACTGTATTATCTTGAAGGTTCCTTCTATCCCAACCCAGTCTTGGATACTATGATTACTGAGCCCTTTTTTATTTATGGTCAGATGGTTACACAGGCTATTTATGTGATAAAAGGAGGTGGGGGTGGAGGGTTAGCAAATAGGAAACCTTAAATTTTGCATGTACTGAGTGCACCAGGAAGACCACAGTGCTCCATAGCTCTATGGGTATAATAAATAAACCTTAAGAGTGCTTAATTATTAATTTGATGCCTCACATGGATGCTGTATTTATTAGCTGGATGTCTAGTGGATGCCAGACTGCCACCCAAGGCCATGTACATGAAATAGCTTTAATACAGCCTGGCTTTCCATGCAATATGGAAACCAGGAGCATGCCCAAGGGCAAAATTTATCTGTAAGCACTGAAAAAAAATAGTTGTCACTAGGGAGGCAGAGACACAGACCCAACTACCCATTTACAAAGCTTCTCCTACAGGACAATCACTTTGTGGCAACTTCAGTCCTGAACTTTCAGTGAGGAAACAACTGATGCTTCAAGAATCAATACCAAGAAGCCTCTGAGAAGTGGCAACTTTGAAGTGGAAAAAGCAGAACCATTAGGTGTGTGTGTGCTGTGTGTCTGGTATATTCATGAACATGCATGGTGCCTTTCAAGCTTGGTCTATTGCCTTTAAATTGTCTTGGATCAGAACACAAATTTAATTATCAGTCATATGGACACGTGTTCCTACACCAGCTGTGACAGATGTGACAAGACAGGAAAGCTTTCCCCTTAAATTTTCTGAGACAAGACTGCCTCAATCCATTCCTTCTAATATTTCATTATTTTATTTCATGATCTATTGCTTTGATTCAGAGATTTCAACCAAGTGATGCCCTTCTTGAATTTTAATCATGCTATTAATTTAATAGTTGGCTCTTCCAGCTCTAGGAGTTCATAAAACTGGAGTAAGTCAGCCCTGCAAAGTGCTTTTTGAAGAGTGGGAAAGCTTCAGAGTCTTGCCAGGCTTGGAAAAAAACACATTATCTGGTGCTGACCAAGTGGGCCACCAAGACCAAACCATTTGGCAGTGACCAGCAGAGTGTGTCCATACCAGCAGCTCTGAACTGTGGCAACAGTGGGATTGCTTTGGCTACAAGCAAGCGGCCTGTCAGTTGACAGGAAGGTTGACCACCCTCTTTGTGACCTCCTCTGGCTGCTATCTGAGCCTTGGGCAAGTGTCACCAGGGCTTCTGTCAAAGGAGGATTGGATGAGCCATGGGGCCAGTCAGGACTTTCCATCAGTTTCATAAAGGGCTTCCTGGGGATCCTGCAGGAGAACTGGGGATCCTGCATGCTCCTCCCGCATGCTTGAAGTTCCTAATGAAATGGACTTGGCCTTCTCATTAGACCCTTTAAAAGAACTTTACTGAGGGGTAAAATCAAAGAGCTTTTCAAAAGCCCCAAGAAATTGAATCTACTGGATGAAACAAATTTATTTTACCATGTTTCACAAAAACACAGCTGATTTCATTCTTTGCCAATGGGAGCAGTTATTACTTCTTCATTAAAGCTGCTATTACACAGGAAACCATATGCAAAGTGACCGTCTTCCAGCCTATGCTTGGCTTTCAAAACCTTTCCAAAGCTTTCCATGTTAGAAAAATTTTAAGGGACTGTAGTCTACAGGATTTAACTGGTACAGAATGAAGAGTAATGGAAAACAAATAGCCTTGCATATTCATTCCAAATTTTAAATCAATGTGTTTCTACTTAGATCCTGTTTATGTTCCTTTCCCTTGGTTATTCCAATGGATTTCAATTTACTGGCAGGGTGGAATGAGTTTACTGGCAGGAATCTTGGAGGGAATTAGAGAAAAAGCAATTTAATGTGTTACCCACACACACGCTGGGCAATGAAAGCCAGTTACAATATTTTGTCTCCCAAACTAAAAAGCCAAATCTCCAGAGTGATTTATGTGTCCCACCCTGCAGTTCAGCTTTCACATCCATTATATGCTGGTGAACCAAACCCTAAATCCTGAGTTCTTTGTAAAGATTATCTGGCAAATAATTCAAATTAATGAATTGATTTGAGAAAACTACAACCTGTTCTTGGACAGATCAGAAAGGATCTGAATTTGGGGAGGAAATTAATCCTCATAAATTATTGCCCCAGATGTACTATTAATATTAATAATGCTCCAAAATTAATTAACCAGAAAGCTCTTGTTATCAGTAAATAGTCAAACCCTCAGTCAGTGTCCTTCCAAAATAAAAGGTGTTTGCCTTTAGTGGTTTTATTTAATCAGATGAAAAATAAGAGGCTTGGGCCTTCTCTGGATATTTAATTTTTCCACTCTGAGAAATATCCCTTTGCTACCTTGGAGCTGAAGATGTTTGGAAAAATGGAGAAACCTCCCTTACAACCAGGAGTGCTTAAATTCTGACCCAACTTTTTAATACCAACCTACAAGTGAAGAAAATTCTTAAGTGCTTTCCTGTGCAAAGCCATAGATCAATAAAACTGTCCACCAGGTTTGTTCTGGTGACAATGAAGCACCTGCTGGAAAATGAAGCAGGAGCTCCATTGGGGAAGGGAAATGAGGAAGGTAAGACATAGAATTATAGACTTATTTCATTGGAAAAAACCTTCAGGATCATCAAATCCAATCCTTAACCCAACATTGCTAAGACCACCAATTAGCCATGTCCCTCAGCACCACATCTGTCATAGAATCATGGAATGGTTTGGTTTGGAAGGGACCTTCAAGCTCATCCAGTTCCAACCCCCTGCCATATTCAGGGACACCCCACCAGCCCAGGTTGCTCCAAGCCCCATCTAACCTGACCTGAGACACTGCCAGGGATGGGGCAGCCACAGCTTCTCTGGGAAACCTGGCACAGGGGCTCAGCACCCTCAAATTAAGGAATTTCTTCCTAATGGAAGAATTTATTTCTGAAGTTGTGTGACCCAACTGCAGGACCCAACACTTTCCCTTGTTGAACCTCATACAATTGGCCTTGACCCATCAACCCAGCCTGTCCAGTTCCCTCTGCAGAGACTTTCTACCCTCAGACAGATCAACACTCCCATCCAAATTGGTGTCATCTGCAAACTGAGTGAGTATGTACTTGATCCCCTCATCCAGATCCTTGCTAAAGGTATTAAAGAGAACAGGCCCCAGCACTGAGCCCTGGGGAACATGACTTGTCACTGGCCTCCATCTGTATGAAATGCAATGAACTTTTGGGCAATATTTGACACCAGAAAGTAGATGTAATTAGCCTGAAAAAAAGGTGGAGCCAAACAGTTTCAGTGATGTGAGACCAAAGATGAATTTGTCTGCTCACATTTAGGTGACGAATGTATCTCTGGATTCTGGTGCTACAAGAAGGTGTCCAAGTCATTAGCAAGATGGCCTCCTTTCTAGGTATTTTTAAAATTACAAACACAGACAATTCATGATGCCTTTAGATAGTCTCCAAATAATCCTTTATTTCTTTAACACTCATGAAAATTGCCTCACTTGCCTCATGGCTTCATTTTGGCATCTTAGGGCATTGATCTGAAAATGCACCAGTTCTGATATTTCTCTTGGAGAGGGGGGGGAAGACATGCAAGACATGAAATCCCATAGAAATAGGTGTGACTGAACAGACCCTACGTGGACATATTACCCTGAAGCATGATGGTCTCTAACCACAAAGGACAAGAGGAAACAAATCCCACCATCAGTGACAGAATTAATAGGGAGCAGTGAGAAGGGTCTTATGAATAACAATTGTCAGAGTTGGAAGGCACCTCTAGAGATGATCTAGTCCAACACTCCCACTAAAGCAGGATCACCCAGAGCACATTACACAGGACTGCATTCAGGTGGGTTTTGAGTATCTCCAGAGATGGGGACTCCACATCCTCCCTGGGCAGCCTGTGACAGTGCCTTAGCACCCTCACGTTAAAGAAGATTTTTCTTATGTCTTTATGTGTTTCTATATTCCAGCTTGTGCCCATTGCCCCTCATCCTGTCACTGGGAAGTACTGAGAAGAGTCCGGCTCCATCTTCCTTGCACCCACCCTTTAGATACTTGTAGAGATTGATAAGGTCTCCCCTCAGCCTTCTCTTCTCCAAGCTAAAGACTCCCAGCTCTCTCAGCCTTTCCTCATAAGAGAGATGCTCCAATCACTCAATCATCTTTGTTGCCTTCTCCTGGACTCTCTCCAGTAGATCCCTGTCTCTCTTGAACTGGGGAGCCCAGAACTGGATGCAGTATTCCAGCTGTGGCCTCACCAGGGCAGAGTAGAGGGAGAAAATGAGCCCCCCTTGACCTACAGCCACACTCTTCTTCATGCAACTCATTGGCTTTCTTGGCAATAAGATACAAGAACCTTGGGAAAACCCTGAGAAAAAGTGGCTAAAAGCAAAGTAAAGCAAAAAGATCCAATTAAAAAACAGCCTTGCAAAGTGCATTTCAGTAAGTCTCTGATTGCAGCGTTTCTGTCTTTAAAAAAAGACACAATGTTTGCAACCAGCAGTAGAGATCTGGTTGTATTCCCTAAACTGAGTGCTTAATTTAGTTTTAAAAACTGAAATATCCACTTTTCTTGTGTTCTGACAAAAAAAAAAAAAATGGTCCTTAAAATGGTCTGAAGACAGTCATGCTAAAATGACATTTGTCTCTGGAAGGTAAGAGAGTTCCCTGATCATGTTTCTGATTTATTTATTATTTTTTTCTCATCCAGATGGATGTCTTCTTTCAAAGCCTGATGGCCAGAGAAATGAAAGCTACCTTTTGCCATTAAGTAACTACTGAAATTTTACCTTGCTAGATTATTTGTTAGGTGTAACTAACATTAAAAAATGCCCTGTCAGAAAATGGCTTATAAAAAGTGCAATATTTTGTTTTATTTAGCAACTACTTGGGAAAATTTAACACCGAGCCAGAAAGGTTGCAGAGCAAGTAGCACTTCATAAATTGTTTGAGCCCTAATCAATACATATTGTCATCTAGTCAAGTCCTCCTAGCAGATTTTTCTTTTCCCTGCCTAAAAACGTATTTTATGAGGTTGTTACTAGCTTGTGCTGCAAGGCCTGGCCTAATGAATCTGTCACTGGCACTATTGATTGACATGGCAGTGTAAGTGAGACGCGATTCCGCTTGACTTCCTAATTACTGCTGCTGTGATGTCTCACCAACTGGTAAGGCCAGAGGTTAATAGTTTTGATGTTCAGCCATTGCTGGCTCTGGAAGCTGGAGTTAAACGAGCTCGTTGGAAGTCAATATCTGAATCAAGTTCTCAAGGCTACTTTCCAAGCTGATCAATTAAGGCCTCCTTGTTCCCCCTCTTCTTGCCTGACAAGAGGTTGATGAGTGGGGACCTCTAAAGCTGGAGTTTTAAGGTAGAGCTGGAAGGTTGGTGAGATTGAAGTGCTGGCAGTTTTGTTGGTAGGGGCTGTTCCTGCCAGCAGCAAGCTGGGACCCCTCTCTTTCTTCTTGGTGGAGGGAGCAGGGTTTCTAAAAGCACCTGGGTTACCCAAGGGTACTTATCACCTGGACATGGCTCAGACCACTCCTACAATCTGGGCAACAATAATCAGCCCCTCCTACCTACATGTTCTCCCCCAGAGCAGGAGGCTAACACCTGGTCACCTTTTTCACTTGGGCAGCCCTCAACTGTGGAGCAGTCAGGGCCCACAAAAATCCCAGCATTCATTTAAAAACTACATTTCTAACCTCCATTTCTGAGCAAATGATCCTGAAATAAGGTGGTGTCACTGTGATGCCTGTCTGAGTGTGCCCACAACTGGGGAGGACAGCTCAGGAAGGTCTGAGCTTCTTCTGGGGTCTGCCCAGAGCATCCCACAGGATTTTTTTTGAGATGCTGTGAGATTTAGGGATACAGCCAAAGAAGCAAAAAGAAACAGGGGCATCAACCCAAAGGACCACATGGCCCAGTACTCTGCTTCTGATGATGACTCTTGACTGAAGCTTAGAGACAGGTATGAGAAAATGACAAATACAAACCATTTGCATCAAGTATCTTCTCTGAATTTCCAGCAGAGGGACTTTCCAGGGTGAAAGTGACAGATCTGTGTCAATGGTCTTCATGTATTTCTTTTTCATAAATTTGTGTCATTGCATTCTGAACCTATGTCAACTCAGCAGCCACCACATTGGTGGGTGATAAGCTGTGAAGCCACCACGTGCAACATCTTTTTCTGTGGACTACTCTGGACCTTGTGTGAAGCCAATCTGTTGGACCATACTTTTTTTTCCCTACAATTTCCCTCAGGGAACAGGGAGATTAGAAAGGCATGATGGAAGTGTAGCCTCCATTCATATAGTGAAATAACATTCCTGGCTTATTCTTCACTCCTTTTTAATAATTATCAAGAGTCAGTTTGTTTTTCTGCCCATAATAGCTGACAGTTTTTCGGAGTTATCTGTTATATCTCCAAATTCCCTTTCCTGATAGTAACAAACAATTCAGATCCCACACCTGTGCATGACTTTGCATTTCCCAACATCCAACTTCATCTCCGATTTTATTTTCCAGTCAGCCAGGGTTGCAGAGCCTTCTGCAAATCTCAGCAGTCAGCTTTTATTTTTACTACCCTGAATAACTCAATAATATCACCAAGCATTGTCATCTCTCTATCCACAGTCCTTCCTGGGTTATTTATGAATACTCTGAACACTGTGGATCTTACTATGGATGCATTTGGGATTTCAGCGTGGAGCTCCACAAGAAAAAAAAGTGGTTTATTATCAGGTTGCCTTTTCCCATACACTTAACAAGACCTTCAAAGAGCTCCAACAGATTTAAAAGCTTGGCTTCCCTTTATGAAGGATGGGTGGAATTTTCTTCACTGTATTATACTTGCCATGTACCCCCCCTGATGATCTTCTCCATCATCACAGTTTGCTTAGGACAGACTTATGAGGGCTGTCAGTCTGCAGGCTCCCTTGAGAACAGTGTTTGTGGGCAGGAGTCATGTTGACCTCCTGCAAGGACACAGCATAGGTAACAGTCACCAATTTCAATCCTTGTTTCCTCAGGAACTCCATCCAAGAAAAACATCTTTCCATTCCAGTAATTCCTGTATTCACTTTACCAAGCTGCTCTACATCTTCTCTACAGAATCTTCAATTTCTGACTTATCTCCTGTGGAAGCCCACAAAAAAATACATTACAAGTGTAGGAAACTCTCCATGCTTCTTTGTACTGAATACAGATGTGAAAAATCCACTTTGTGTCTCCATTGGGTCCCCATCTTCTCCACATGTCTAAATATCTATTGCATCATGAACATCTGAAGTCCTTGGTGAGGTCTACTGGAAGCCACCAAGCTTCAGATCCCTGAAGGCTGAGAAAGGGGACAGGGACAGTGTCACTAAATGCTATGCTGTGCTTTCCTAAACATCTGACAGCAGCTGCTCATAGCGTAAACTTTAGTCTGACAGTGCAGTTGTTCTTGTGCTGTAATTGCCCTAAAAACCCTCTGCAGGCTCTCTCATTTATTACCAAAATACGGATCTTCAGCAATTTTTTTCCTAAAAGTCATTTTTGTTTCCTGTATTGTTATGCTTTTGGATTTAAATCTCCCAAATTTTTGTTTCTTCCCATTTTCCTTCAGCTTTTTGAAAGCTGTAGCAAGGTGGAGGTCAGTCACTTCTACCAAGGACAAGAGGAACGTCCTCAAGTTGTGCCAGGGGAGGTTTTGCTTGGAGCTTGGGAACAATTTCCCCCTGGAAAGGGTTGTCAGGGCCTGGCCCAGGCTGCCCAGGGCAGGGGTGGAGTCCCCATCCCTGGAGGGCTTTCAAAACTGTGGAGATGTGGTGCTGAAGGCCATGGGGCAGTGGTGGCCTTGGCAGTGCTGGGTTAAGGGATGGCCTTGACCTTGAAGGTCTTCTCCAGACCCTTCCCCAGCTCTGTTGCCCTTCTCTGGACACACTCCAACCCCTCAATGTCCTTCTTGTCCTAAGGAGCCCAAAATTGACTTCAAGATTCAAGGTTCAGCCTTACCAGCACTGAGTAGAGAGGGAGTAAAGAACACCTCCACCTCTGCAGCTCCCATGGAGGAAGCAGGGCAGGTGAAGGTCCATCTGAGCTTGGCTATCTCTGAATGAACACCACACAGAGAAAGAAATGCCATAATTTCCCTAAGTCCCTTGGCTTGGATGGTCTTGTAGTAATAAATGCTGTGCAGTAATTTGAGGGCTTAGCAATAATTTTTTTTTCTTTAATGGATCTGGTCTGTATTTCAAGTTTTTAGTGGAAATTCGTCATGTAATCTTCATTACCTTGGGACAGACCTCTGCCATTTCCCTGTGACTGGAGGTACTGAAAAAGCCTAAGCAGGATTTGTGATTGATTACACTCCATGTTGTCTTAGACAATATAGATCAACCTGCCAATATGAATTTTTCCCATGTCTAAAAAGTACCAGGTAAGAAAATAAATAATAAAAAATAGATCATAGGAGAGGGGGACAAAAAAAAATAATCATTAGACAATCAGAGACAGCAATAATTCATGCACATCTATGCTCTGTGTACAAATAATGCCCAGGGGAATTAGCCATACTTAATCATTTTGTAAAACCTCTGCTGCCAGGAGATAGTGCTCAGTTTCTCATCCATCATTGCTTGTTCCCTGCAACATATTTTGAAAATGATGATGAACAAGAGGGTTTGAATGGAATCACGGAATCATCCGGGTTGGAAAGGACCTCTGAGATCATCAAGTCCAACCCTTGATCCACTACCACTGTGGTTCCCAGACCATGGCACTGAGTGCCACATTCAGTCTCTTCTTAAAAACCTCCAGGGAAGCAGAATCCACCACTTCCCTGGGCAGCCCATTCCAATGCCTCATCACCCTCTCTGGAAAGAATTTCTTCCCAATATCCAACCTAAACCTCCCCTGGCAGAGCTTAAGCCCATGCCGTCTTGTCTTACTGATAGTTTCCTGGGAAAAAAGACCAACCCCCCCCTGGCTCCAACCTCCTTTCAGGGAGTTGTAGAGAGTGATGAGGTCTCCCCTGAGCCTCCTCTTCTCCAGACTGAACACCCCCAGCTCCCTCAGCCCTTCCTCACAGGATTTGTGCTGGAGTCCCTTCACAGCCTCCTTTCTCTTCTCTGGACCTGCTCTGCAATGGTTAATTAAGGCCAATCTGAATGGATGTGCTGTGCTACCAAATCAGCTTCAAAATCTGTGTTATAAATACACTGTGAAGAGCTTCTCAAGGAATAGACACTCAGTAGTCTTAATTGTCATTTGAGAGGACAGAGGCTGGGAAAATTGGGTCTGCTCAGCCTTGAGAAGAAAAGGATCAGGGGAGACCTTTTCATAATGTTCCAGTAATTAGAAGGTGGCTCCAAAGAAGATGGAGACTCCCAATTTACAAGAAGTCCCATGGACAGGACAAGGGGCAATGGGCACAAGTTGCTGCTGGGGAGATTCCAATTGAACACAAGAAGAAAATTTTTCACTCTGAGGTCAGACATTGGAATGGTCTCCCAGGGGAGGTGGTGGATTCCCCCACTTTGGAAAGTTTGAAGTCTCAGCTCAATGGGGTGCTGGGACATCTCACATAAGCAATAATATTAGAAGGGTTGGACCAGATGGTCCTTGAGGTCCCTTCCAACCTGAGATTCTGTGATTCCATGAAAGACCTCATGGCTGCATTAGGAAAAGATAACCAAAGAGAGATCATCTTGTGCAGAAAAATTTGTCACTTCCTGCTGCCCTCTGCCAGCAGAGCTGCTCCTGTGATGGTCCCTGTGTCCCTGTCCACCATGGTAAGATCTCTGCTGGCACCATGGACTTAACAAGGGGTTGTAGCTCAGAGCTGCCAGTGGGAACTTGGGATCAGCCCCATGGTTTGGGCACACCAGAGGGACCAGGGACCAAACCCTGACTTCCTAGGGCAAGGACCTCAACTCATGTGCCCTGGCCCACCTGACCAAGTGTTAGAGGAGCTGGGGACTGCCAGGATTTGGTCTTCCTGAATAGAAAATGGCCTACATTGTTTTTTAAGTCTGGCACAGGAAAGCATCTTTGTGATTGCACCATGAAGATGGGGGTGGTAGGACCCCAGCATTCTCCTTCCCTTCCAGGAAAGGATTCAAAGCTGCCCCCCTTGTCCTGGGGAGCACCCATCAGGCCCATGGTGACACTCAAGGCTCTCTGAAACACAACACAACTGCTTTCCAATTAAAAAAAAAAAAAAAAAAAAAGGAAAAAAAAAAGCACTCTTTGTGAAATAAGAAACTTAATTACTTCCAAAACAGTTAATTAATTAATTAAACCTCGTGTCACCCCTGCAAGTTAGGAAGTCATTATTTTACCCATTTAACACAGAGGGAAAACCTCACCATTAAGTGATTTGCCAGAGGCAAAGCTTTCAAAGGCAAAACCAGCCTCCCAGGATGAACATTCCCAGGCCTGGCTGCAGACCAACCCAACCTTCTTGGACAACTCTGGTCCCCATCAACCCAAGTCCTCAACATTCCAAATCAACCTAAATTCCTTCTATGATCATCTAATGAAAACCCCATGGCCATCCTCCCAAAGACCAGCCCATCCTGGACTCTGGTGAGCCTGGTGCTGATACATTTAGCACCCAAAGGTGCTGCTGCTAAACCTGGGGGTGATCCAGGTACTGTGTCCCAGAGTGGGACACATTCTCAGTGGGGAAATATTTTACTGGACTGCAGAAAAAGTTCTCCAGGACTGGACAACTTGTCATATTGCCCTCAGAGCTTAAATGAGTTGTTTGATCTAGGCTCAAATGGTCACCCCAAGAGCAAGGTAGCCAGGACTCAGCCCAGCATGGCTCCATCACCCCAGCACTCAGGAGGACTGATGGCTTTAAATTCTGCTCTGGCACCTTGCAGCAGTGGTTTTATAATTTGATTTAAGCCTCTGAGGTGGAGCTGGGTTTGGGGAGATAGACACTATCTTTTATTAGACCAACTCACATAGCTGGGCAAAACCAGAAAAGCTTTTAGGGTGCAAACCTTTCCTCTTAGACAGAAGCACCAACCTTGTGCAGGAGAGGAGACAAAGGGGTTGCTGGTGACACATCAGGACTGACAGTCATGCTGCTCATGACATCTTGGCTTCATCCCATCCCAGCCTGGACAGTCCCTACACAATGAGACCAGTCCTAAGAACAAGGAATTGGGGATGTTGGGTGATGAGAAGCTCAACATAAACCAGCAATGGGTGCTGGCAGCCCAGAAACCAACCATGGTGCATCCCCAGCAGTGTGGCCAACAGGACCAGGGAGGGGATTGTCCCCATCTGCTCTGTTCTGGTGAGACCCCCCTGCAGTGCTGGGTCCAGTGCTGGGGTCCCCAACACCATAAGGACATGGAGCTGTTGGAGTGAGTCCAGAGGAGGCTGGGAGGGCTGGAGCAGCTCTGGAGCCAGGCTGAGAGAAGGCTCCAGGGAGACCTTAGAGCACCTTCCAGTGCCTGAAGGGAGCACATAACAAAGATCAGGACAAATTTTTAGAAGAGCATTAGGACAAGGGGTGATAGTTTTAAAATGAAAGAGGGGAGATTTAAACTAGAAATAAGTAATAAATGTTTTAAAATAAGGGTGGTGAGACACTGGCCCAGGTTGCCCAGAAAGGTGGGAGATGCCTCCTCCCTGGAAACATTCCACCTCTGTTTGGATGGGGCTCACTCCCTGCAATTAAACTCCTTTCCTTCCCATATCATGAGGGTTCCTCCTTAGGGGAATGAGGAGCCTTTCCACCTCCACTGCTTTATTTTCCCTTGTTGGAAGTGTTCAAGGCCAAGTTGGATGAGACTTGAGCAACCTAGTCTAGTGGGAGGTGTCCCTGCACATAGTTGGAACTAGATGATCTTTAAAGTCTCTTCTAACTCCAATCCTTTTATGATTCTACAGTCTTGATATAATTTGTGGTGACCAGATGAGGTCCCATATTCTCTCCTGGATCAAGAGGCAAGGAAAATAGATCATAAAGGCTACATATAAATGGCCAAAATCAGATCACCTGGACCATTCTCTGGCACAAATGCCCTCATCTGTACTGTCACCCAAGGTGAGCAGCCTCAATCAGATAGTCAGGGATAGTGCCTCACCCATGCTGTCCCCCAGAACGTCCCTGGGAGGTGGTTGGGAGAGGTTCAGCTGTCCCTGGCCAAAACCACCTTTAGACCAAGATAATAATTTGACCTCGAGTCACATTCCTGTGACTAGCAGTGACCCCCAGCACTCTTTAATTTCCAAGGTCCCAAAAGTCATAAAACCGAAGCTTCATCTGCCTGAAATGAGATGGAGAGACCAGAGATCCCTAACCCCTCCAACCTAAACTCCGCTCACTCCTGGGAACCCGTTCTAATTCTGCTTTAATTGTTGTGAGAGCTTTCCAGAGCCAGAGCTGGCACTGATTTGGATTCAAACCTCTCTTTCTCAGGGTGCTGCAGGAGACCAACATTTATAGTATTCCTCCAAGGGGTGAGATGTACCCACTGTGAAATACCCCGGGTTAATTCTGGCTTGAAGAGGAGCAGCAGAGGAGGAGCAGATTTAGATCATTTTGCTTGAATCAGGTGGTTCCTTGCTCCCAATTCCTGGCAACTTAATTCTTACCTGGGATAATTATGCTTCTCTTCAATCTAGCCCAGCTTAACCCCAGGTCTAAGAGCATGATGGAGATACTGGTTCAGGGGATGTCTGTGCTACAGGTTTCCTTGGTGACCTTGGACAAGTTGATTAATTCCTGCAGCTTGGTTGCTCCCTGTCACTCTCTGATGGGTAAAAGCTGCCTCGTGTCTAAATTACAGACTCCTGAGGAATGATCTGTCTGTTTAAGACAGATGTGCCGCTTAATATCTGGTTTCTGATGAGACTGGCCCTGACAACACTGCTGAAGCCCCAGTCCCTCTAGAACTGAGTCTTCTGAAATGTGAGGCACCATGATGCTTGTAGAATCATGGAATCCCAGTCTGGTTTGGATTGGAAGGGACCTTAAAGATCATCCAGTTCCAACTCTCCTGCAGGAAAACGGACACCTCCCACCAGCCCAGGTTGCTCCAAGCCCCATCCAACCTGACCTGGGACACTACTAGGAATGGGGCAGCCACAGCTTCTCTGGGAAACCTGGGACAGGGGCTCAGCACCCTCACACCAAAGAATTTCTTCATAAGTTCTCATCTCAATCTCCCCTCTTCCAGTTTGAAGCCATTTCCCCTTGTCCCATCACTCCATGCCCTTGTCCAAAGTCCCTCCCCAACTTTCCTGGAGCCCCTTCAGGCACTGGAAGGTGCTCTAATGCCTTCCTGGAGCCTTCTCTTCTCCAGGCTGAACAACCCCAACTCTCTCAGCCTGGCTCCAGAGCTGCTCCAGCCCTCCCAGCATCTCCATGACCTCCTCTGGACTCAGTCCAACACCTCCATGTCCTTCTGCTGTTGGGAACTCCCAGAAGTGGACCCAGCACTGCAGGGGGGTCTCACAAGTGCTTTCTTAGAAGAATCCCCTGTTTCTCCCCACTGGCCACACTCCTGGTGATGCAGCCCAGGATATGGTTGATCTCCATGTCTCCATGCAAGAAATAAAGAAAACAGACTCAGGGCTTGACATCATTGTGGAGGTGGGATCAAAGCAATGCTTCCCAGTTCCTGCTGAGCCATGGTGCCACGTGCCAGCACAGTGTTGTCCACTTTATGGCCATGAGCTGAAGCCAAGCTGTGATTTTTCACATGCAGAACTATGAGTTTTGTGTTCTGGGTCCCATCCTTCATCATATCATCCCTTGTTAGCCCCCACCAACTTGAGCAGGTTATTCCTCCCAAGGAACCAGGGAGAACACCTTCATCTTTCCCAGCCACACTCTAGGGTCTTTTTTCTGTAGTGGAGACAAAAGAAATGACATCTTGGATTTCACTCACCAATAAATTATTCTTGAAATGCCATAATTGCTCAGCTGCAGCTGCGAGAGATACTAAGTACAGAACTTTAATAAAATATTGTTGCTGAAATCAGTTTCCTGAGAGTCTGCCTCGTTTTCTGCGTGGGGTGCTGAGCAGCAAATAGTAAATACTGATCACTACTGAGAGAGCCAAATAGAAAGATAAACCTGGAACCTGATTTTTGCCATCAGTAATTTTTTTTTTTTCTTTTTTTTTTTTTTTTTTTTTTTTTTTTTTTTTTTCCTGAGCTGCCTGAGCAACACAACAGGGACTTGATTCTGCTCCATGTTTGCAGAATTGCACTTCTTTCAATTCCTCAGCTGTGGGAAAGGCAGCTCTTGCATGTATAGGTTTACAAAGTAGCTTAGGCACTTAAGCAGATGATCATCTAGAGAGATTTACAGGAGTGACATTCACAGGTGGAGGAAAAGGGAAGGGAAGAGCCCAACTTTCATCAGGGTGGAAATTAAATCCAAATAAATCCAAAGCAATGGTGCAATTGGCAGCTCTGGTAACAAGTTGAGAAAATAACCACATCTGGCCTATTCTGGATCAAAAACTATTGAAGTCAATGAATTTCACGCTGCATTTACAATGGCATTAACTCAGATCAGAATCCGACCCTATAAATTTACTATTGCTTCTAATCCTGGTGCCTCTGGTCGTACTGAGATATTTGCTAATTGCTGAGCTTCTTGCTTTATTGATACTGAAATAACATATCCTGCCCTACTATTGTTAAACTCAGATGGTTTTAAAAACCTATATTCCTGTTTGTCATGACTGACCTGCTGTCCTTGGATGTATGGGCAAGAAAGTTGTCAAATGCCCCCCATTCTTTTTTTTTTTTTTTCNGGAAAAAAAAAAAAAAAAAAGGAAGAGAGGGAGGAAAAAAAAAAGAAATATCTCAATTGTCGTCTCCTTCTCTGTGGTTCAGAGGTTCTATTGACAGATCTGAAAAAAAAGATTGCCTTTGGGGGTATTATTGATAGATCCTTGCCTGAATTGAGGAGAATTGATTGAATAATTCGGATGGTCCCAGAGGGAGGTACCTACTCCTCTTCCGTTCTGCAGAGGTTGTCACCAGATAAAGGACCTCTTTGGGCAGGATGGATAAAGGTCTAATTGTTTATATGATCAGGTATTGCTTCCTTTCAGCCCTCCCTCCCCAACCTTTCCTAACTTTCCTGTGGCAAATGTCAAGATGGCAAAGGGGAAAGCCAAAAATCAAACCAAACGTGGGTGAAGGCAATCAGCCCTCTCCATGACCTGGAAAAACTTTAATTGTTTCCAAGTCATTAGTGGAATTTGAGTGTCACCAGTGGTGGGTATTTATTTATGAAACTTTGCAACATTTATTTGTCTTATGTTTATTTCAACAACTGTGAACTGTGCTTAGGAGCAGATGAAACATGGTGAATGCAGTGGTTGTGTTGAGGAGCTCTGCTTGGCTGATGGGGACTCTGTCAAGTGTGGGTTCCAGCATGTTGAGTCTTTTTTTCCTGCTGGTGAGCTCCTCCAGAGCCCTGTGTCCCATCAGCCTGTGGCAAATGTCAAGATGGCAAAGGGGAAAGCCAAAAATCAAACCAAATGTGGGTGAAGGCAATCAACCCTCTACATGACCTGGAAAAACATTAATTGTTTCCAAGTTGTTAGAGGAATTTGGGTGTTAACAGTGGTGGGCAGTTATTTATGAAACTTTGCAACATTAATTATTTCCAAGTTTTAAAGTTAGTGGAATTTGGGTGTCACCAGGGGAGCATTGCCTGAAGCCCAGTGAAGCAAGGGAGGATACTGGAGTGATGCAGGAGGATGTTGAAGCAACATGAGGGGATTATGGAGTCATGTGGGGAGATGGTGGGGCAAACCCAGGAAGTTCTACCAGCTTGGGAAAGAGTGGCTGGAAAGCTGCTCAGCAGAAAAGGACCTGGGGATGCTGCTCAACAGCCAGCTGAATATGAGCCGGTGTGGCCAAGAAGCCCACCAGCATCCTGGCTTGTGTCAGGAATGGTGTGGCCAACAGAAGAAGGGAAGGGATCCTGTCCCTGTACTCAGCACTGGAGAGGCTGCACCTTGAGTACTGTGGTCAGTTCTGGGGCCCTGACTACAAGAAAGACATTGAGGGGCTGGAGTGAGTCCAGAGAAGGGCAACCAAACTGGGGAAGGGTCTGGAGAACAAGTCCTGTGAGGAGAGGCTGAGGGAACTGGGAACGTTGAGTACCTCCTCACAGGAGGCTGAGAGGAGACCTTATTGCTCTGTACAACTCCCTGAAAGGAGGTTGTAGGGAGGTGGGTGCTGGGCTCTGCTCTCAAGTAAATAACAATAGCACTGGAAGAAATGGCCTCAAGTTTCACCAGGGGAGGTTTAGATTAGATTTGAGGAATAATTTATTTATTGAGAGAGTAATCAGGTGTTGGAACAGGCTGCCCAGAGAAGTGGTGGAGTCATCATCCCTGGAGAGATTTAAAAATCATGTGGATGAGGCACTTCAGGACATGCTCCAGTGGGTGATACAGACATTAATATATATATTTTATTTTATTTTATTTTATTTTATTTGGGGCAGTGGTAATGCTGATGGTTGGATGTGGTGCTCTTAGGGGTCTTTTCCAACCATGACAATTCTGTGATTCAGTGTGGGGAGATGCTGGGACAATGTGGGGATGTGCTGAAGCAATCCAAGGGGGTGTTGAAACAGTGTGGGGAAAATCCAGGGTAAAGTTGGGTGACATTGGAGCAAT
>JAAWXA010000034.1:108685-174466 GCA_038090715.1 Florisuga fusca
GGGGGGGGGCAGAAGCTGCAGAACCCCATCTTGCCCCAGCCTGATCATCATCCCAAGGCTTTCCCATGCTGAACATCTCTCTATATGTGGAAGCAATGGAAAGTATGACTTCTTCCACAAATGATTTTTACATTGTCTAAAAAATGCTCTGAGATAGGGACATTTTCATTATCCCTACTCATCCATTCTGAAATATTTTATTTCTTTAAGATGGGGAAGGCACTTCAGTCAGTTTGGCTTTTCAAGAGGCAACAGTTTATTTCTGTTCACATGAACCAGAGACCCTCCATGGACCTTTTCTCTGTCCTAAATTTCAATAACTGCTCAGACAGGACTCTCACATAGCCTCTGCAGTGTGGGATGCTCAGGATGCTCAACCGGGTGTGCTGTGCCATGATTTTCCTCCAGGGCCCTGTTTGTGTAAAATGGGAAATATTTGAAAATCATTTTTTGAAACCTCAGCTCATTTCTGTAGGTTTCTCCAATGGGCTAAAATGGCTTAATCAGCATTTCTCACCCTCTTTTCTTCTTTCAGCACTGAAGAAAGGGTAGAAAAATACAATTAAAAAAAAAAGATATTAAGGTAAAATAAACTAAAATATTTTTTGCTGGAATTCTTCCCATACAAATAACTCCCTCTATACCTTCATGAGTGCAGGCATGTATTTATGTGTGTAGAAATTAATGTATATAATGGTTCATATGCCATGTTTGGGGGGGGTATATACATGTGCTGTGCTATCCTCTGTTGGACTTGGTGATCTTAAAGATCATTTCTAACCACCATGATTCTGTGATGGCCATTATATTTCAGGGTTTTTCACCCCTATGCAGTGCAGTAGCTTTGCTTGAGCCACGACTGAAAGCCATTTACACCTTAAGAGACAAATATTCTAATTCCTCCCCAATCCTTTCCTGTTCATTTAGCCCTGACTGGGTTCTAGCTTTGAATACAGCCTGTGTACTTGTGCCTACACATGCACACGAGGCTGTAAGCACACACAGTGTCTCTGTGTGTATGACTGATGCAATCATTTTGATTGGAAAAGACCTTCAAGATCATCTTCAGGTCCAACCCTTAACCCAGCACTGCCAAGGCCACCACTGCCCCATGGCCCTCAGAACCACATCTCCACAGCTTTGAAAGCCCTCCAGGGATGGGGACTCCAGCCCTGCCCTGGGCAGCCTGGGCCAGGCCCTGACAACCCTTTCCAGGGAGAAATTGTTCCCGAGCTCCAGTCTAAACCTCCCCTGGCACAACTTGAGGCCGTTCCTCTTGTCTCATCCCTTGTTCCTTGGGAGCAGAGCCCGATGCCCCCTGGCTCCAACCTCCTCTCAGGGGGTTGCAGAGAGCCAGAAGGTCTCCCCTCAGCCTCCTTTGCTCCAGGATCAACACCCNAGAGAGCTCAGACCCACAGATGGGTGACCATGCATGGCAAAAGGAGCAGGAACCACCCTGTGTCCCCTGCTCTCCTATTCATGTGATCCGCAGAGGTCTGCAGCCCTTCAGGGCCATCCCCTCTCCCCAGCCCAGCACAACAGCCCTGGCCCTTGTGCTCCTCAAGAGCTCTGACTGCTCCAGGCACAGAGCAGCCTTCCCAGGGCTGCTGCAGCCAGGGAGGGGGTTTCACTTCCTATTCATTCCTGATACACTGAGCAGAGACAGCAGACAAAAAAAAAAAAAAAAAAGCCACAGGTTCACTTATTGCTCTTAAATGCAGTGGAGGGTCTACATTTACATAATGTTTCTTTGTACCAAAAGGTGTGTGCATATTAATGTATGAGGGATGAATAATGAAATTACTTTTCTTTCCCAGTCATTGCTGCTGCAATGAGGAGGGATCCCAGATCAAAATTTGCTGCAGGTTCATTTTTTTTACTTAAATGCAATAGACTGCCCTTTGATATAAATTGTCTGTATCACACAAGATGGGTGTTACTAGACCATGGCACTGAGTGCCACATCCAGTCTCTTTTTAAATATCTCCAGGGACGGAGAATCCACTACTTCCCGGTGCAGCCCATTCCAATGTCTGATCACCCTCTCGGTGAAGAAATTCTTTCTAATATCCAACCTAAACTTCCCCTGGCACAACTTAAGACCGTGTCAGCTTGTCTTGCTGAGAGGTGCCTGGGAGAAGAGACCAACCCCCACCTGGCTACAACCTCCTGTCAGTGCCCTGACATTTCCCGTAGCACCACCGGGCTATGCTTGGCCACTCAATTGAGCAGCTGCCCTGACTGAGGTTGGACCACCTCTGGCACCTCCAGTGTCATCATTGGCTTGGGTGGGAAGAAGAGGGAAAGGAGATTCCCCCTGGCACTGCCTGGGTGTCCAGTGTGAGAGTGGGACAAGCAGAGGTTGTCTCTCTAGAGGGGAAGTGTCTGCTGGAAAGGATGGAGGGAACGTCAGCGTGTGTCCCATTGGGTTCCTGGGGAGCCCCAGGGAGAGCTGGAGGGAGCCCCGAGAGAGTTGAGCAAGTGCCAAAGTGTGGGGCTGGTCCTGTGCTGCTGNTTTCAGAACTGGCCCAGTACAAATATGAAATACAAATGAAGCTATGACTTCTGTGTTTCCTACTGAAAGAAAAACTGCTTACTCTTATGCACTGGTGACACTGTCAGGAACACACATCCTTGTAGAATCATTTCCCTGTAAAGCAGATGACAGTTTAGTATGCCTGTGTGTATAGGCAAGCTGAGAAAGAGATTAAGCATTTTTTAATCTTTTCATCAGCCTCACTGGTAAGTATTCATTTGGTATGATGGTTGTCTTGTAAAATGGCTAACTGCAAACATCTTGTACTTACCAGATGCTGTAATAAAAAGTACCTTAAATTTCTGTAGCTGCCTTTGTGAAGGATAAAGGTGTATATGATCCATATGTATTTGTTCACTCAAGTCTTTTTCTTGCAAAAGCTGCTCACTCAGCCATTATATGAAATACATTTCAAATATGGTTGCCTCAATAGGAGTATGACTCTTCTGAATAGAAACTAAGAAAAGCAAGACACTTTGATTCAGCTGCTGAAATTTGTGTTTTTTCAGTGTGATTTTTGGCACGCTGCTCTGAATGTTTTTGCTGCAAGAATTATAGAGGGGCCAAGATTATTGCCCAAAATGTGAAATAGAATATGTCAAAAGGAAACATACAGAACCCCATTTTCCTTCTGGTTTCTTAAAAGTGTAAGTTACTGGGGGATATAGTATTTGATCAATAATACGTTCAAGCTGCCACAAAATTCTGTTTTCATGTTGGTGTACTAATTCTTCAACCACCTACCCTGTCTAACCTGCTTTGTTGTCCCTGTGATCCTGCCTGGATAGTCATAGAATCATAGAATTAGCCGGGTTGGAAGGGACCTCAGAGATCATCAAGTCCAACCCTTGATCCACTACCGCTGCGGTTACCAGCCCATGGCACTGAGTGCCACATCCAGTCTCTTTTTAAATATCTCCAGGGACGGAGAATCCATTACTTCCCTGGGCAGCCCATTCCAATGCCTGATCATCCTCTCCATAAAGGAATTCTTTCTAATATCCAACCTAAACCTCCCCTGGCACAACTTAAGACCATGCCCTCTTGTCTTGTTGAAAGTCATCTGGGAAAAGAGACCAACCCCCCCTGGCTACACCCTCCTTTCAGGGAGTTGTAGAGAGTGATGAGGTCTCCCCTGAGCCCCCTCTTCTCCAGGCTGAACAGCCCCAGCTCCCTCAGCTGCTCCTGGGCAGACTTCTGCTCCAGACCCTTCCCCAGCTCCCTTGCCCTTCTCTGGACACACTCCAACCCCTCAATGTCCTTCTTATCCTCAGGGGGCCCAGAACTGACCCCAGGATTCCAGCTGCAGCCTCCCCAGTGCCCAGCACAGGGGGACAATCCCTGCCCTGCTCCTGCTGCCTACACCAGGATGCTGGTGGCACCTGACCCACACTGGTTCATATTCAACTGCTGTTTACCAGCACTGACAGATTTTTGTCCTCTGCCCCAAGCCTGGAACATTTCTTGGAGTTATTGTGACCCAAGACCCAGAACTTGGCCTTATTGAACCTCATGATTGGCCTCAGCCCATCAATGAAGACAGCTGTTGATATATTATATACACGTGCAAGCATACATGCATGCACACAACTATACATCATTGAAAGGAAGATTTGCTCCTGAGTGTTTTCTTCCATGCAAATAGGTTGCAGAATAAGTCACAACTAATTCTGGCAAGAATCATCAGGTCCAACCATTAACCCAGCTCTTCCAAAGCCACCACTAAACTATGGCCCTCAGCACCACATCTTCAGCCCTGGGAATAATCCCACAAAATCTGGGCTGTGCTGCAACTTCATTATATATCATCTTCATTATATCATCTTATAGCTCAACATGTTCCACATCAATCCTGTTAACCAGGTATAGGATTTCCCTTCCCCCAAAAATGACCAATTGCATTTGTAGAGCTCTTTGCTCAGCTTGAAAACCCAGGCTCTGGATTTGGCCATGATTCCTTCAGAGCTACACAACCATAAAGCTGATGTAGGAAAATCTGTGTGAGAAGAGTGAAGGAAGGGTACATTAACTGTGATTTTTATATGTGCTTCCCTAGCAATTAACTTCACTTTTCCCCCAGGGGAAGAGTAAGGTCCTTTCCCATTATTACACCTTTTTTTTATTTTCTTGCTTGCTGGATTCTTTTCTTTCCTTTCAGGGAGTCTCTCTAATCATTGCCTTGCATCATTGTCATTATCTCTTATTATGATCTTTAGTTATGATGTCAAAGAAGAGAAAAATGAGCACAGTTTTTCTGGCATCCTAACACATATTGATTTTAACAGCAGCTACCACGAGCCCTTCCACAATGATGGATTGCTGTTAGCCACATGAACAGAAATATTTACCAAAGAGAAAACCAGTGATTGCACAACTGCATTTAGGACAGATTATCATGTTGACCAACAGCCTGTGCAGGCTCAAGGAGTGAGCACATTGTAATACCCTTCAAGGATAAGAGATTGCATTAGAGATACTGTTTCAGGTACTTCCATCAATAACTATGTCAAAGTTTTGGGGGGGCTTCCTTGAGCCTAGAAAAAGAAATATCCCAGTCTAAGCGCAGGGCACCTCATCACTGCTTTGAACATGGAGGAAACAGCTGTGTCCTCCTGGAGGAAAAGTGGAAAAAATCCCTTGGGGGATCAGCATCATGAAGGGCACCATTTTGGCCATAGGAGATGGTCCATCCCCATCTAACAAGCATTCAGCCAGTGGGCAGCAGAAGAGGTTGGAATTCACAGCAGAACATCAGAGTTGCAAATATGGTAAAGCTTTGGAGTTTCTTTTATGAGCCCTTTCTCAGTCTTCAACCCTACAAGCGTTGTGTGAATGTACCCATTTCTGAATGTACCCGTCTCCATGGGCTCACACACGTGCAACCCAAGTCTCCCACAGGAGCAAGGTCCTTGGCCCCTTGGTAGAAGCCTGAACCCTGCAGGGTTGGGCTCTGAAGCTTCTTTTGGATGATCTGCTTTGAGAGTGTCTGTAAATAACCCCATTATTTGGAAGCAGTGGGGCTTTTCTGCAAGGGGGAAACAGGGCTTGGTTGCATGTCACCAACATTGCAGGTCCCAAATTTGCAGGTTCAAAGGCTGGATTAGGAGGATTAGAAGAGCAGGAGAGTGGTTTCATATAATTTTGGCACCATTAAGCAGCAAACCTCTGGATTCAACCTTTTCATCAAAAAAAAAAAAAAAAGACAGTATGATAAAATATTTTATTGTAGAATCTATTGCCAGGCTGGCAACCAGCAAAAATACACATCTAAAGATGTCTTAATCTTAAATATAATTAGATATAATGCCTCACGCAGTGTTGTATGATTAATAAAATATATGATCATTAGTTATTAGATTAATGTGTCTACTTGTGTAACTGAAAGCCATTTTCAGGCAGAAATGAAATAGCTCAATTTGCTGTAATTGACTTATCTCCCATAGAGATTAGTGCACTTGTAGAGGCAACCAGGTAAACACAATCAGGTGTTGCCAGGAGGAAGGCATGAGCTCCTGTTAAGCCCACCTGTGCCCAATTAGGGCTGGCCCCAACTGCACATGAGCAGAATTGAGGGACCAATAAAAGGTGGGCTTCCAGAAGCAAGCTTGCTTCACTCCTGACCAGCCTGAGGAAAAAGATAGTTCGCTCTGGAGCACTAGCACCGAGATAGACTAACTGATTCTAAGGGCAACTTTCAGAGTGCTGTCCTTGCACCTTAGCAAGAACACCTACTGGACCTCAAAACACCATGGTCCAGGAAAGGATTATCAGCAACATCTGGTAGACAATGCGGGCAATGTGCCCAGGAACTAACATGGAGCAGAAAATCAGCTCTTTCTTTAATGCCATCCTGGAGCTCGTCCGTACCAAGCCCGAGGAAGGCGTCTGCATCATCATCTGCCTGGCTGTGCTGATAGGTCTGCCTCTTGTTATCCTCATTGCACAGAGAAAAAAGATGGGACCGTCACCAAACACCCCCATAAGTAAAAGGCTCCCAGAGGAGCTGGTGATGCAGGCAAAGGAGCAAAAACTCCCTTTCTTCCTGGCTGCATGGGAACTTTGGCAAGAGGTCGGAGACTTGTTGGAGGGCCTCCGCAGCCAGGAACAAAGTAAGAATGCAACTGGCTTAGACGGCATATGGGGACGATAAATAATGCCCTAAAAGAAGTAAAAGCCGAGGCGAAGGCTGCTGCTACCATCCTTGCAGCACTTTCGCCAGAAGCCAATGTTACCACTACAGCACCCCCGCCAGAAGCAAGGCCCACTGTTGTCCCCACAGCGCCTCTGCTACTTACTGCTCCTCCTGAGGATGGTAAGCTTCGGAAGGCATTCTTAACATTAAGGGACAAAGGCCTTGCTATCAAGGGCATGACGGGGAAAGCACACCATTCAATAGCTGAGTTCCTATCAGACATCGGGCTGGAGGAAGAGGCACCCGCTCTGAGCACCGAAAACAACGTCCAAGAAAATGCAAAAAGGCCGACAGCCTGTGGCCCCAGTTGCTGCCTGAAACCACCCCGACTGCTATCGCCCACCTCTGAAAAAGGAAAGGAAGCGGCCACCTCAGCCACCCCACCAGCTGCACCCGCCGGCTGGAAGGACGAAATAAAAGCCCTTCATGATCAGGCAATAAGGCCGATGGAAAAGAGGATCAAAGACATAGAACAGCGGTCGTCTTTCCACAAATACCGGGTTCCATCTGCCCTTTCCGATGACGTCGAGGATGTCCCAACCCCGCTGAAAAAGCAGAAGGACAACCAAAGCATTAAAGGTACCAATAAGCCCCGACCCGGAACTTCCAGAACTTCATCGATCGGCTTCACCAATCTATCATGGTCCAATCCAACCTAGGACCAGAACAAAAACATGCTTAAACTACTGGCATTCGAAAATGTGAATCCAAAGGTGAAGTCGGTACTTTCCACCCTGCCAATAACGGCTGATATAGCGGAAATGCTAGAAGTTGCCTCCAGGACAACCCAAATACGGCAAAATCAAGATATGGCTAATGCCTTTGCCACTGCTATGGAACCCGCTCATAAGCTGCTTGTGGCAGTAGCGCAGAAACTAGACAGAAGGGGAAATAGACCAAGGAAATCCACCCCTGTCTGCTATCGGTGTGGAGCTTGAAGGCCATACAAGTAGAGCCTGCTCGGCCAGAGTATGGTGTGACCGATGCCAGAAGGACAATCATAACAACTCGGCATGTAGGTATGCAAAAAACGGGAGGAGCAGCGCGAGAGGCCCCTGTGCCAGAACACAAGTAGCTGGGCCAGCGCTTTACACCAGCTCCCCACCCCAGTCACAAGGGGAAGCCTGGGTCTCAACGTGCCCTCCGCAGTAGATGTCACCCTGACGACGACCCAGGTGCAACAAATCCCCACAGGAATATACGGACCGGTCCACCATGAGAATTGCACGGTAGGGGCCTTACTGATTGGCCGTTCTTCCACTGGCGTTGCAGGACTTGTTGTGCTACCAGGAGTAATTGATGCGGATTATACAGGGGAGATCATGATCGCCTGTTTTACGTTAATGCCCCCCCTGGTAATCAAAGCTGGCACTCGGTTAGCACAACTGGTCCTTCTCCCAAAAATGAACTTGGGGAAGAACGCCCCTGTGGCACGAGGCAGTCAGGGCTTTGGATCGTCTGGAAGCACTCTGGTAACCTTAGTGCAGCAGATGAAGACAAGGCCTATTATAATTGTACAATTGACCGCTGGTGATGAGACCAAGACTCTTTCCATGATGATGGACACCGGGGCTGATATTACGATAATCAACCTTAACGTGTGGCCTCGTCATTGGAAACTCATCTCTGCCCTCAATGCTGTCCAGGGAATAGGTGGTGGCTCCACCNAAAAAAAAAAAAAAAGGGGCGGGGGAAGTTTAGAGGCAACCAGGTAAACACAATCAGGAAGAGGATCGTCGACTCTGGAGCACTAGCACCGAGATAGACTAACTGATTCTAAGGGCAACTTTCAGAGTGCTGTTCTTGCACCTTGGCCAGAACACCTACTGGACCTCAAAACACCGTGGTCCAGGAGAGGATTTTCAGCAACATGCGCTTGCTGCTGGAGGAAAAGGTTTCTTCAAACCCTAAAAGCAGCTGCTGGTTCCTGGTTTTTTTGGGGAAGCCCCCACCCTGCTGGAGGCAGATACCTGAGTTGAGGTCTGGAGGATCAGCAGAGCTGTAATCAGGACCTAAGAGCTGCTGGGTTTAGAGGGAGGCAAGATGTGATGATGGCATTTTCAGGGTCTCAGTCACACCTGCTGTTGGGTAACCCTAAGAGATGTGACCACCTTTTACTCCCCCTTTACCCCCATCCCATTTGTGTGGGTGCAAACCAAGAGCCATTTCATGGACACCAGCTTGGGCAAAGTGAGTAGCAATGGTTGGGTCCTTGCACACCCCAGCAAAGGATGAAGGGCTTCATACCAAAAGCAGCGTGGAAGCCCCAAGGGTGGGAGCAAACCACAGAAGGGCATCTGCAATGCAGGTTTCCTCTGCCTGTTCTCACCAGCACAGGGAGTTCCTCCCAGGGCTGCTGAGAGCATCTTGATGGGTGAACACGTGCAGAATAGGCAATTGGGAGCATATCTTGACTGGCTAGAGGGGATTGTGCCCTTAAATTATCCACTGGCACCTCTGACATTGGGAGATGCTATGGGGCCCCCACAAATCTCAACTTTCCTTCTGCTGCTGCCTCTTGTTTGGTTTTTTTTTGTAAATAGGTTTTCTTATGGTTGTCTTAATTTATATTTTTTTTAGCCACAGCAACTAAGCAAACCGTTCAAATTGAAACACTGAAATGAACCAAGCTGAACAATAAACTGAAACATGCCTAGAGCAAGTTGAGCAATAAACAGGTTTTTAATTTTTTTTTTTTCCCCCCTTCCATCTCAGTGGTGTCTGCCTCTGATAGATGATGTGGCAAAGGAAGAATCATCAATAAATTCTAAATTCTGAATACTAAATCAGTGAGCAAGACATGTGAGATGCCATCCCTGCTCACAGTGAGTTTTGCTGCAGTGAGACCACGATGCTCCTGCCCCATGGGGCTGGGGTGGAGGCAAAGCATCTGCTGAGCTTTATCCAACCTACACCCATAACCCAGATGTGACAGAGGCTTTTCCCACTGTATCCTGGATGGAGTCTCAAAGGGAAAAAAAAAATTGTGCATAGATTTTAAGGCCAGGAGGGGATATTTTTCTCCCCTCTGACATCCGTTATAACACAGGGAATTTCATAGATTCCTGCAGCAGGGAACAAAGGGGAGAGAGCAGCTATGGGGTTGTAGCAAGATGTAAAAGGGATGTGATTTTTGAGAAGGAGGCAGTACTGAAGGAAAAGAAAGCCCTGAGCTGAACTTGGACCCAGAGCATCCATGTGAGTTCAGTGCTGTATGCTCTTGATCACCTTGGCCTGAGTGCTGTAAAATCTTTGTCCTTGTAAAAAATTGTGTGGTTTGGGAGACAAGAGAAAGAGTGTTGGTTTGTTTTTTAAAAAAAGAACTGTCACACTCTTCACCTCGGAAGGACGTGATATTGGGTTGTCAGACACTGGAATAGTCTGCCCAGGGCAGTGGTGGAGTCACCATCCCTGGAGGGATTTAAAGGCTGTGTGGATCTGGTCCTTGGGAACATGGTTTAGTGGTGAGCTTAGTGTTGGTCAGAGGTTGGACTGGATGATCTTGAAGGTGTCTTCCAACCAAAGACATTCTGTGGTTCTGTGATCTAATCCTACATGGGATGTGATAGTGACAATGATAGGGATATAGGGATGCATTGAGCACCCTTGGGCAAGGCACCTCAACCCACTATGAAGAGACCTGAAGTGTTTTTACCTTCTGCAGAAACTTTTATAACTTCTGTCTGAGTCAGGATAGGGCAGCTTTTCCCTCTGGGATGTGGAACAGCCACTTGGAAAGGAACCACGTCTCTGCACAAGACATGCTCTACTATTTGGTGCAGGGTTTCAGCAAGGGTTTATTTATTTTCCATGTGGTTTCCAAGAAGTTTTCACCTTTCAACCAGAGAAACTCTGGTTTAGCTGGAGAACACCAGCAGCTGAGCTGGGGTCTCACTCTGAATTATTTGCCTTTCACTGAACTTGCAGCTCAGCTTGAAGCTGACACAGGCAACTGTACATGAACACAGCCCAGATTTGTAATCCAATCCATCAAGCTGTGCATTATGCTGAACAACCCACAGCAGAGATGAGCTCATCCTTAATAATTCAGTCCTTTGGCTTCCAACCCCCACTTAATGATGGTGCTGGGCCGATCAAGCCTGGGGGCTCTCATTTAACTCTGGAAAAGTGAAGCCCCCTGAAGTTCAGAGCCAGGTTTTTGTCTAAACTCAGTCTGTAGAGCCAACTTAATCTTTGCAACCTGTCTACACAGATAAACCAATGATTTTTATTGTTCCCTCTGCTCCACTTTGGTGAGACCCCCTTGCAGTACTGGGTCCAGTTCTGGGGATCCCAACACAACAAGGACATGGAGTCCAGAGGAGGAGAAGTCTCGTGGGCTTGAGCCTTATTTTATTCCATGGTTTAGGCTGGATTGTTGCATGAGTTACACTTGAGTATGTACCACAAGGATAAACAAAAATATAAATCCTTTTTTCTCCATTACATTTTTATGCTTATATTTATGGCTTTTGGTTTGATGGGATTAGTCTCACACTTCACAAAATTTAAAGCATCTCTGGTAGGCATAGAAATTCAAACTATCAATAAAGGAATTTAGCTGCTTAGTAAAATATCCATCCAGCTGTTCCCCAGAGCTGGTGGTCTTTCTAGGTGAGTTCCTCTACCCAAGATGAGGTGAGGTGCTGAACTCGTTTCTCCCCATAAGTCACCAGGGTTCCAGAGATAAAGAGCAATGAGAACTGGAAGATCTGTGCCAAGATGGAAAAAAATAGAAAATGTCATTCAGAAAGAAATGTGATCCAGACAAGACCACTCAATGAGTGGTAGAAATGAAGAAAACCTCTGTTTTACAGCCAGACAGAAAAGAGTTTTGTTTTTTCTGTAATGACAAAAAAGGGTGGGAGCAGGAGGGAATCAGGGAAGGGCAAAGACAGGAATTTATCTCACCCAAAGAAAATCTCTTACCAGAGGCAACAGAAGAAATTCATTATCCTCCATTCTTCCACAGGAGTTGGCACTTGCCAAATTGATTCAGATGTCAGAGGTGAATCTCTTTGTTCCTTACTTAGGCAATGACACCTTTAATGTTTCTGTAGGCACTCAAAGACATTAGCAGAAAGATGGGAACAGATCCATGTCAGTTGGGAAGGTGCTACAGCCAAGAAATAGAGCAGGAATGTAGAACTGAAGCTGAGAAGAAATAATCACCTGGAAAACTTCTGAATTCCTTCATCAAGGGTTTCATGTCCCTCTAATTTACAGTTTTTTCCTCACCATTGTATCCAGGGATTTTTTTTTCTACTGCTAATGACATGGGAAGCTTTGGACTGGTGCTGCAGTGGTCTTTAATAATGACACCAATAACATAGTAATAACAACATAAAAAAATACTGAAAGTAAAGCACTTTCATCAGAGATGTGTTTTTCAACAGATTCAAAATACTCTTCTCCCTTTCTAACATCCAAAACTCCCATCTCACTTCCATTCCAAAAAGGATGAAACATATGAAAAAAAAAATACACAGTGCTACCCCTGGAGCAAAACTCAGTGGCCACCTACCTGGAAACAGCAATGCATCTCATTTCACCTAGAAAGCTGTGGTAGATAATAGGATCCATCCTAGAACAGGGTCTATCTGCAGTCAAAGACAGGGTGCAGCTGAAATGGAAATTAAACCAGAAGAAATACTGAAGCAGGTGAAATATAATTACTCAGATGAAGATCCTGTACACAATTCTCCTGAAAAATTTTGGTTTTTGTGAAATCTGAAGGGTTTTTTTTTTTTTTTCTATTATAATAAATAATTTGCCTTACTATGTTAGTCATCCACACGGGTCTGCTTCAAAATCTTGTACTTGATTAAAAATATTTCTTTCAAGAAGGAAGACAGGATTTTTTAATTTTTTTTTTAATCCATCAAGAAGGCAGAAATCTACTTCTTCCCCTGATGATTCTCATCCATGGATAATTATCTTCACTGAGAAAAATCTGTGGTTTCTTTCCAGTTTGGAATCTTACAGCTTTAGTTTTTAGTCCTTGATTCTTATGTCTTTCCCCACTAGACGAAGGAGTCCTTTGGTACCCATGGAAATACCCAGGAAGGAAATATGTTCCCTCATCAGTTCTCCTCTATATCTCCTCAGCTGTAATGAAAGAGGGGAGATTTAGAGTAGACAGAAGAAATGTTTTACACTGAGGGTGGTGAGACACTGGGATAGATTGCCCAGGGAAGTGGTAGCTGTCCCATCCTTGGAAACATTCTAGGTCAGGTTGGATGGGGCTCTGAGCAACCTGATCCAGTTACAGATGTCCATGCACATAGAAAGGAGACCTTTAAAGACCTCCAAAAGGCCAAACCATTCTGTGATTCTATGATCTCAGCTCCAGCTTGGTAGAGAAATCTGCTCAATGTTGTTAAATATGGAAAACCATGCAGCACGGGCTGTGGTGGGGGGCTAGAAAGCACCATCCAAAGGATGCTCACTCTGTTCTTACCCTCCTTCCCAAGGTCCATGGGGAACAGCTGCTGAAAACAGACTAGATGGACCTTCCATTTGACACCATGTGGTTGCTCTTACATTTTTACATCATCCCATTGCACTCATCATTGGTGATGAACTTTTCTTGAGTTGTCACTCCCCTGCTATGGTTTTTAACTGGAAAAGGGGAGATTTAGGTTAGATATTAGGACAAAATTCTTCACTGTGAGGGTAGTAAGACACTGGAATAAATTGCCTAGGGAGGTTGTTGATGCCCCATCCCTGGAAGTGTTGAAGGCCAGGTTGGATGAAGCCTTGTGCAACCTGGTCTAGTGGGAGGTGTCCCTGCCCATGCAGGTAGGGTTGGATATTGATGATCTTTAAGGTCTCTTCCAACCCAAACCATTCTATAATTCTATGATAATGATGAATCCATTAACGCATTACCACCAGCACGAGTCACCAGCACTGATTTAAGAAGCAGAGGGTTCATTGCTGGCACAGTTGGGTTCTTTAATTATTCTGAGTCCAGCTGGAAAACATCTATAAACACAGACCAGACTCTGCTGGTGGGTTGGGAGTGCTGCACAAAGTGTTAATGCCTCTGATAATTGTCATGGCTGATGTGCAAGGAGCTGAGAGTGCGAAACTTATATCCCATCCTCAGTTTCACTCTGGCAATGATGCAAAAGGCAAAGGAGCAAGGCTGTAGTTTATGGTAAATCAGCTCCAAGTGGCATCAGATGATTTGAATTAGTACCCAAAGAGCATAGGAAACACATTGGTTTGGTTAATAGAAATGCCTAGCTATATTACCTTCCCCCCTTTCCCACCTTTTTTTTTTTTTTGCTTATTATTCATAATATTTTTCTATAATATTGAAAACAAGTTTTTATTTTTAAAGTGCAATCAAATCGCATTTTCTATTAAAACTTTAATGTCCAAAAAAATTAAACAATGCTGCAGATTACACATCAGTAATGTAGCTCTGACATAATTCATGCTCTTCTTGATTCTGTTATGAACTATCACAGTACTAAAGTGCAGCAGTTCATAACATATTCTTAAGGGGAAGTTAAATGCTTTTTTAAAGCAAAAAAACACAATGCATTAGTCAAGATACTCCAATAATAATAATATGTGGTTGAGCTAAACCTTAAGATTAAAGTATTTTAAGATGAAAAACAAGCCCAAATCTTTTTCCTCCTCTACTAATCTGCTGAAACTGGTGGGCTCCCCTTTTTCCAGACACAGAGGTTTGGGGCTACAAACCCCAAAACCATCAGGATAGCAGCAAGAATTTGCAAGTCTCTATTGAGCAGCAGTCTCCACTACTTCAGAGATGGCAGAAACAGCTTAAGAGTGGAAAAGCCTTTTAAATGGGGCCATCAAGGGAAGAACACTTGAGTGTGATTTTGTTCAGGAGGCCTGGTGGAATGATGCTTTTCCAGATAGAGACAGTGCCCAAAAAGAAGTTGGTGGCATCCTAACGTCTTTCAAAGTAACCAAACATCCATCATGACCTCATCTTCCTCATCCCTTTTGGAAGCAGTTGCAAGCCCACAGCTTGCCAAACCTGGTGAAATAGTCCACCCCAGGTCTTAGCCTTGGGAGAGGAAGGTCAGCCCTGTTCTGAAAGATATTAAAATGTTCACTTCAGTTGTCCTGGTGAGCTCAGGTCACTTCCCTCAGCCACAGCCTCAACCTCAAGTACCTGAAGTGGTTCCCATACAACCAGCAGGGGCTCAGATGCAGGCAGGAGCATCACTGCAAAAGAAAAGGCAAGAGAAAGAAGAATTTTGATAATAATTAAAAAAAAAATGCCATGCCAAGAAACTGGGGAGGGCAGACTGGAGGCAAATTGTTCAATCTATTTCCAGTGGTGAAAACATGGACAAGGATGGTTTCTTACCAGAAAGAAACTACATTGTCCAGTTATACCCACAAGAAACAAAAGAAAGCAACAGAAAATGAGGAAACGGCCTCAAGTTGTGCCAGGGGAGGTTTAAGTTGGATATGAGGAACAATTTCTTCCCCAAAAGCATTGTCCCCCCAGGGCAGGGGTGGAGTTCCCATCCCTGGAGGGCTTTCAAAGCTGTGGAGATGTGGTGCTGAGGGCCATGGGGCAGTGGTGGCCTTGGCAGTGCTGGGTGAATGGTTGGACTTGATCTTAAAGATCCTTTTCAACCAAAATGATTTTATGATTCTACAAAAGTGGGTTTCAGGCTGTCAGTGAGAGATGTGATCAACCCAGTTGTCTTCCCCAGAGTCCAGCACTGAGCAGAAAGGTAGATCTAGGGATGTGGGGTCTGGAAGGTGGCCTCTTGCTCAAGCTTTACAGCCCAGCTTTGCCCTTGCGTTCTGCTTGACCTGTACATCCACCAAGTCAAGACCAGATTGTCCACCTCTTTTCTGCTCCAAGTAGGTGGCCTGCATCTCCCAACCTGAACCATATGTGCTGTCAGTTACCAGCTGATGATTGGGATGCTAATTAAAACATACTAAGAGACACACTATACACATGCACAGATCATGAAGGAAATTAGCCAAGTGAGCTTGTCTCTTTCATTGTGCTTTTATTATGATGCTCCTCGGATGATGGTTTTAAATGAATTTTGAATAGTTTTCTTAATTTGTTTTATTCTGCTTCATGGTAACAAAACTGCCAGAGCCCCACAGGAATGATTCAGAGAAGTGCAATATTATTGGAACATGTCTCCTGGTTTTCTTACTGCTTACTTATAATTAAGCTTTATTGAGGTGTAAAATGAATAACAAAATAAAAAAAAGTTTATTAGTCCAGGTGCAAATTTTGAGATACTCAAAAAAAACCCCAACCCCAAAACCCTTCCTTTTCCATGACCTCAGAGAAAAATCACTGGTTTCTACCAGCTCTCCCATCATCTTCTACTAAGGCACAAAGCATCCTGCTCAGCCATGTATCACAGCAGGACGTCTCTTCAGAGCTACTTACCATTGCTGGCTGCACACAGATGAGCAGAGACAGGATAGCTGTTTTTTTCCTGCATGGAAGTGAGCAGTCACATTAGCTGCAGCTGCTCCCTGTAGCACAAAGAGATGGGAACCAAACCTCACCTTTCCCTGCCCTTGATGGGAAAGGAGACCCTGCTGTGAGCAGCAAAGATGGAATCGACACCTCACCCATTGGTGGATTTGTTCTCCTTTTGGGGCCCGTGGGGGATGCATTGTAGGCATAATTGTAATCACACAACAAATGAGGGGGGGGAGGGGGGAAGAGGGATATAAATGCAGAAAAAGGTTGTAGCCCTACCCAAAGTGAGAAGGTTCTCAAAGACATGGCTGTAGACAGGTTTTGGATGTCACTGGGACCAGTTGTGGCAGTGCCTCCACCACCACCTTTAGTGCATCACTGGTTCAGGTTCTTTCTTCCTCCTCTTGGCCTTTGGGAAATATTTGGCTTACCCTCCAGAGAGATGGCTGGGTTTGGTACTGTTGGGTGTTTGCTTTGTTTGCTTGAGGGTTGGTTGCTTTTTATTTTTTTAAATAATAATTTCTTGGCTGGCAATTTCTGCAACTTCAAATGGATTTCCCAACCTGAAGCACAGTTCAAAGCTAAATCCTACAGTGGGTCTTCTGCTCAATCTGGGATTTTAGCACTTAGGGCATCCATTTTAGCACCATGCCTCTCCCCCAGCATACTGCACTAATGGATTAGTGTGCATTACGTCCTTCATTACTGCTTAAATATTAATCAGAGCATTATGTATTTAGTGGCTGGGGGAAAGAGACGATACTGCATTTCACCATGCAAAAGGGTTAATTACAGATGGATAAATCTCCCTGAGTTAAAAATAAATAAATAACTTGATAAAATAGATACAGATATTAACAGGGGAATGTGTTATTTACCACTAAACAACCATTCAGCTGCCTAATCCCAATCTAGGATTTTCCCAGAAGAAAAAAAAAAGCACCTATTAATGTCAATATTTTATATCCATGGTCCACATTTATACAGCAGCAAAACAGAGACAGCTGTATTTTACTGTCTGGAAACAAGCAGGGCTGGTAGCTCATCTAAGGCAGCGTTTTAGCCTGGAGCTGGTGTCTTTGGAAATATTTGGAAGAGTATAAGAGTACGAGTTCAGTTCTGGAGTCCCCAACATCAGAAGGACACAGAGCTCCTGGAAGGTGTCCAGAGGAGAGGCACTCAAATGCTCAGAGGACTGAGCACCTCCCTGGGAAGCCAGGCTGAGGGATTGGGGTTGTTCAGCCTGGAGAAGAGGAGGCTCCCAGGTGAGCTCAGAGCAACCTTCCAATATCTGAAGGGGCTACAAGAAAACTGGGGGAGGGCTTTGGACATGGGGGGGTAGGGAGAGGACAAGGGGCAATGGGTTAAAACTTGAAGAGGGGAGATTTAGGTTGGACATGAGGAAGAAATTCTTTAATTTGAGGGTGGTGAGACATTGGAAGAGGTTTCCCAGAGAAGCTGTGGCTGCCCCATCCCTGGCAGTGTCTCAGGTCAGGTTGGATGGGGCTTGGAGCAACCTGGGCTGGTGGGAGGTGTCCCTGCCCATGGCAGGGGGGTTGGGACTGGATGATTTTTAAGATCCCTTCCAACCCAAACCAATGTATGATTCTATGTTTCCACATGGTTCTATCATACCTATGGTAACTAGCACTGCAGGACACACACACAGGTACACTTGCTAGAAGAAAGAAGTGAAAAAGCAATGATTACCATGAAACAAAGCACCTTCTGTTTGCACTTCAGCAGGAAATAACACCCTGATGCTAACCTGCAGCAGTTCCTGCAGTGGAATCCCTGCACTGCTATCCCTGCAGTGGTCCATGTTACATGCATGTAACATGCCCACCACCTCTATGAGAGGCTTAGCTACAACTAAAAACCTTCTTCAAGTTTGGGCTCTTTCTCAGACAAAATACACCAATGTTTGTTTGTCTCATAAAATAAGTTCTTAAGGTAACTTATACTGGCACTGTGAAATATTGATCATTATAATGGAGCAGCTGAGATAATGTTGTTTTCTGATTTCCCTTTCTCAGTCAGAAATTAAATAAAAACTCATGTCTAAATTAAAATTCTGGATTGAACGCAGACAAGGACCCCGTGCAGGGAGCTTATAATATATCTTTCCCACGTTTTATAGCCATTAAAAGAGATTACAGGACTTTTTTTTCACTTTTCTTTTAGGCTATTTACATTTGTTCTGAACTCTCACTGTGTTTTATTTGAAGTTCTTAAAAGTGCCAATGTACATAATAAGTCAATCAAGAAGTTAAATTAAGAAAAAAAAGAAAAAAAGAAAAAAAGAAAAAGAAAAACAAAAAAAAATCCAGAAAAAAAACCCAAAAAAGAAAAACCCCAACATATTGGTTTGTCAATGCCAAACATGGGCTCGGAAAGCTTAACTTCATCACCTAATGACTTAGTGACTCCACAATAAATATCACTGAGCAGGCATGGTTGGCTTCTTCTGCCCAGAGAAGCACATTTATAATCCCATTAAGAGGTCTTCTAATATTTCTTAGCACAACCCAACTAATGTGGTGCTCTGAGCTCTTCCCCACCAACATCTGCAGAAATGCTCCATGGGGCTGGACCCTTTCTACCAAAAAAGAGTCCAAAAAAACTGCCAAAAACCCTTTCCTTGATGCTGCTTGTCTCTGTAGTGCCCGGTTTGCCTCTTTCCACTAGGTCGCAGAGTAGCTTACCACATTGTTGAGTACCTCCTCCATGTCACTAATTCCTCTGTCACCCTTTGTCTGCTGTCCCTCTGCTTCCTCCAGCCACCCCAAACCTTCTGCAGAGGAGCAGGCCCTCATAATTTAGTCTGCCATCTTTTGGCCACTCACCACCCTGCACCCGTCATCTCCATACCCTATTGCCCTCCTCCTCATGCTGGCTCTCATCTTCTTCTGGAAGTAGTTCTTCCCAGATGTACTGAGTCTGTCAAGGCCATCTTCTTCCATTGTGGTTTTCAGCCTGTAAAAGATTCTGGACTCTGCAGAAAGTGCTTCTTCCATTTTAAGTATCTAGATGCATATTTTTTTCTATGGCTTTTCAAAGCCAATCCTCTCCTCTCAGTTTCAAGAGCAGTTCCTGTATCCTTCTCCACTCTGGAGAGCAGCAAAGTCTTGTGGCTCTTCAGTTTTGTGTCTAAGCAGAAGATACTTCACTCTGCAAATGAGGTTTTTATGCTAATCCTTCATAAATACACATTTTTCAGTTCCTTCTGTTAAGAGATTTCAAGACACAGTGAGGGTGGGAAAGATTAACTAACCTAGTTTTAAAAAACCATCAGAGCAGTCACTGATTTATCTGCTCTTCACATCAAAAAATTACTGTGTCTGACTAAAAGGCCAAGGAGACAGTAGGATGGCACTAAAAGTGAGATCAGTTCCTTTTCTCTAGGCTGGCCCTCCCACTACTAACCTGTGGTGATACAACACAGAGTGGACTATAAGCAAATACCTTGTCCATATCAATCCATTGAGTCTTGTTCTTTAGCTCTTGTTTGCCACTAAATGAGAACTATGAAACCAGCAAAAGCTGTGGAACACTTTTTTGTTAAGGAAACTGCATATCAAAGAATTCCAAACTGGTTTGGGTTGGAAGGGATCTTAAAGCTCATCCAGTTCCAACCCCTCTGCATGTGCAGGGACACCTCCCACCAGCCCAGGTTGCTCCAAGCCCCATCCAACCTGACCTGAGACACTGCCAGGGATGGGGCAGCCACAGCTTCTCTGGGAAACCTGGGACAGGGGCTCAGCACCCTCACACCAAAGAATTTCTTCCTAATATCCAATCTCAATTTCCCCTCTTTCAGCTTGAAAACATTCTCCCTCATCCCATCACTCCATGCCCTTGTCCAAAGTCCCTCCCCAGCTTTCCTGAAGCCCCTTCAGGCACTGGAAGGTGCTCTAATGTCTTCCTGGAGCCTTCTCACTCCAGGCTGAAGTGCCTCAACTCTAACTGATGTCAATTAATCAAACCAAGTAAATTATGGTAGGACTAGAGCAAATGGACTGATAGGATTGATAGGACCAGAGGAAATGGCCTGAAATTGCACTGGGGGAGGTTCAGACCAGATATTAGGAAGAAATTCTTTACTGAGAGAGTAGTCAGGTTCTGGAAAAAGCTGCCCAGGGAGGTGGTGGAGTCACCATCCCTGGAATTATTTAAAAAATGTGTAGATGAGGTGCTTCAGGACATGCTGTAGTGGCTATGGTGATGCAGATATCAATAAATATATTTTATTTATTTTACTGGGGGTTGTTGGCAGTTAGACATGGTTATCTTTAAAGGTCTTTTCCAACTGTGACTCTGTGAAACCAGCAAACACATAAAGGAGATTCAGATCAAGGCACCCAGATTTAGGTCCCTGTGTGTCTACATCTCAGCTGGGTATCCAGGCTCCCATTAGAGCCCATGAGACCAGGTGGAAAGAAGATCATCTCACCTAAAAGCAGAACCCCCCTGGTTCTCAAACACATACATACTCCAATGATTGCACTGATTACAATGAGGGTGTAGACACCCAGGTCATACATGGACACCCACATATAGAGAGGTCTTTATCTCACCTCTGGTCACCTTTAGGGTGCTGGAGCAGGAGCAAGTATGTTAAACTTCAAGACATTAATATATTTCAAACTGAATATGCATCTCAATAAGCAGCTGTCATATTTTTCAGCTGCCCTCAGGCTGGCTCAGATTTTTTGGTGGAGATGGCATCTGGTTTAGCAAAGAGATGCTTTGCACCTCCTGCCTCACCTGTATTTCTGCAGCAGCATCTGACTGCAGCCAAGGACCTGGCCAAGAGTTAAAGCTCCTGTAGAAACATGAAAAAATGTCTATTCTTAATAAATATAGCTTTATATTATGGCTTAATTCCATCTTCAAAAATTATGTCTGTAACTGGTTCAAGAAGTAAAGTAAAATAATTTTAATATATTCTCATATAAACAGAATCACAGAATTGTCACATTTGGAAAAAACCTCTAAGATCACCATGTCAAATCACTAACCACCTCCCCAATAAAGTAAATAAAATGTATTTATCAATAACTGCATCACCATACCCGCTACAGCATGTGCTGAAGTGCCTCATCTACATGTTTTTAAAATGCTTCTAGGGATGGTGACACCACCACCTCCCTGGGCACCAGGTACCTAAAACATTGGAGTCAGAGGGTAAAAATATCTTAAAATCTCTGGCAGCCTTAAGAAGTGTCAAACACAGACTTTTTCTGCCTTACAGAATGCCTTAATAAAAGAAAAGAATGGGCACAAGAATTTTAATTCAGTTGAGAGATATATCCCTACATTCTGTGTTTAGAATACACCTTAAGTTTTGAGGGAAACTGTATTATTTCTCCAAGAAAGCAGCTGCAAAATATTGCTCCCCAGTGGCACAAGCTTAAGAAGTCAAAATAGGAGATAAACCAGGAAACAAACCTCCTAGACACACAGTGAAATGGAGCAGTGCAGGGTAGGAGGCTGTGGAAAATATTTCACTCTGTGACATTCCGTCTCATTTCTTTCTGTCCTACAAAATTAAATCTGCTCCTGCTGAACTGAACCGGAGCTTAAAAGAAGGGAACAATTCTCCCATATCAGTTTTGGTCACTATCATTGCCAGCTTTTAGTCTGAGAATAAAACTGGAAGAAACCAAGGCACAGGAGAGAGTCCATCCAGCTTCAAAAGGGATTACCTGGGGAAAAGGTCACATCTTCAGGGAACACAACCAGAGGAGAAGGCTTCCTTAATGCTTTACTAGTTGAGAAACACTGTTTAGTTGTGGGGGTTTTTTTGTTCTTTTGGAAAAATAAATCCTTCATCCAAAACCACCAAGGATGACACGCAGTCCACAGCAAACCTTGGAAAAATTGGCATCCACTTGGGAGACTTTCCTGGGCCCATTTTTTTACACATCCCTGCAGGAGTTTCAACTGGAAAGGGCAGAAAGCAGCCCCTCTGTCCACATTCCTTTCTCCACTCTGCCCTCCCTCCTCCCTGCCATCTCTGCCTTCCTTATTTATTTTCTATTTCTTTATCTATGTGTCATTTTGATAAGTGTCATAAAAATCCATGTGCTGGAAATCTTGCAGCTGATAAGAAGGAACCAGAGCACTGTAAAACCATCTGGGTCTTCTCTTGATTTGTGTGTACAAGGACTGTGTGTGATCTTGCTGGCACCTGGAATTGCTTGACTCTTAGAAAACTACTCGAAAATTTCAATAAATATAAGTCATTAAGATATTTCGAGTCAATAGTTGAATGGGTCTGTACTGGAGAGAAACACTGAGCTTAAAATCACAAGATGAACTTTTCTGAAGTTTCCATCATTTTTAAGGGCAAAATCTGAACTAAACTACCCATGCTAGTGTTCCATTCTCTCTAAGATATTTAATACTGAAGAAAATTATTTCTATTATCCATTCCCTTCTACAGGGAGAAATTGATAGCTCACAGAGACAGAAATGTTCATGTTCATGTAGATGTGGTGCTGAGGGCCATGGTTTAGTGGTGGCCTTGGCAGTGTTAAGGGTTGGATGTGATGATCTTCAAGGTCTTTTCTAACCCAAAGTGTTCTGTGATTTTATGTCTGGTGTATCCATGCACAAGAAAGATGCTCTTGGGTGACAAATCTGTATACCAATGAGAGCACCAGAGCTATGCTAAACACCAACTTCTTGGTAATCATCTCTGTTCTGTACAGGAAGGGATGATAAAAATACAAAAGCAGCACCTGAGAACCCACAACCTGTAGGTGTATCAGATATGGTCCATCACCATGAAGGTGATTTCATCACTTAAATATTTACAGCAACCTGACAAGATACTGAGACCCAAACAACCAAACCAGAGTCATTTCTTTCTTTCTTTACAGTATGCTCCAATATATCTTTTCATTTTAGTTTCTTAAATTTCCCTGAGTGTCAAACCCGGCTTTGCATGTTGATTATTGTTTGCTCAGATTGCTCAGCCTCTTCTATATGGAAGCCATCTGCTGTTTATAAAGCTCTCTTACAGTCAAGTTTCCTGTAAAATCCAACTTTATTGGTCCTTTTGCCCATTTTCAGGGGCCACTTCTGATTTCAAGCCTGTATTTTTGTTTTGTGGGTGGGGTGATTTTTGGGGGCATTATAAATAGTGTCATTCAATTTTCCGTGGGCAGGTAGAAACATTTTTGTATTTAAGTCTCCCTGATCACAAAAGTTTTCATCAGTCTCTAAGAATAGGAATATCTAGGTGTTTATTTTGAATAGACACAGTGACTTAGACACTTTGAAGAGACAAAAGGAATATCACAGAGAAATGTTGTGGGGTTGTTTTTTCTTTCAGGGAAGATACTAACTAAAAGGGATGAAAATTAGGCAAAGTCTAAACTTCATTAATTAAAATATTTTCATTAACAGCTGAGGAAAAAAAAAAACACATCCCTAAGGAGAAAACTTTTAAAATTAATTTTATAGGGCCTCTGAAGAAAATGTTTTTATACCCATCCCTTTTACCCAAGTAAAACCATTCCCCATGAAAAGTTTTGTTGAAACCAACCGTAATAAAAACTGATCGGCATCAGATGCCAACTTTAGGGAATATCTCTCAGGCATCTGCTTAAAGAGCAAGAAATAAAGCTCTTTTCCTTCTTACCACTGAGGTAGCACTTCTTTCCCCAGCAAACATGGAATAATTAAAGAATAATTATTTTTCACTAAGTGCTTCCAAACGTCCAGGCACCTGGAGGCAAAGTTGCATCTTTAAGGGAATTATTTAAATGCATGTGTCAAGACATAAAAAGAACTGTAGGAGATCTAAGTGCAGCAACATTTAACTAGTTTTACATGGACTTCTCAGCTATAAACACCACCCTTGCCTTATCATGTTTAAATCTGTCATGGATGTCAGATATTGCCCTCTTAAGTGGACTCAACTGTATTACAGGCTTCTGCAGTAATGCTGGGCTGAAGTGTATCTCCATTTGATGTTTTTAAATATTCATAAGAAGCTTTGCAACATTAATATCTTAGAAGGCTTACAAGAACACTTAAATAATGTGTCTTACCTCCCTTTCGCCCCTCCCGAAATGTCCCAGTCTTTTCCAATTTGTGTAATGCATTGAGCCATTTTAATAATTGTTTGGGGATTTAGCCCCTGGTTCTGCAGTTCTTTTGTAGCCAGTGTAATTATTATCTCCCCTGGTCTTAGCGTGGGCTAATCCTGCTTGTTTTACCAGCAGAAGGGACAAGAATTGAGAGCATAAGCATGAGGCAGGGGGGTTCTGCCCTGGAATTACAACCTGTAACCCCCATCCGCAGCCTCGTGGATGCATGAGAAATAAAAATAAAATAAAAGTAAATAGATAAAGATACAAAACAAACAAACAAAAAATGAATATAAAAAAAATTAAAAAATTAAAAAATTAAACCTCGCATCATCTGAATATTATTTTTAATATGAGGCAACCAAAGGAAATTTGTTTTTCTCTGATTGCAACCCAAGTTATAGATTAGTTTAGCCATATCCACATAAAATATTCTTTTATTTTGTCCTTATTTAACTACTTTAAAGGATTTTTAGCAGATCATTATGGAGAACACATACACATGGACATGCACAGATCATCTGATGAATGTGGAAGTGGTAAACCTGTGACAAATCCCTCACTAAAGCAGCATGGATTAACTTTTCCTTTGAGATTTGGCATTCACAGAACTTTTTCCTAACTATGGAGATGAATTTCCAGCCTTGGAGAGAGACCAATCTCCCCCACAATTTTTCTAGACAACCCTTTGAGAAAAACAGGAATTGTGGGGGGGAATATTTCAGCTCTTCTTTTTAAAGGTTTCTACCTTATTTGCTTTAGAGTCTTGGAGGTCTTCAGCATAACAAAAGCCTGCTCCCTCAAATTCAACATTTCCTATACTATTCCAGCCATATCTTCCCTTGAGCTTTCAAAATTAAGCACAAGGGGGGTGTTCACCTGTCACACCAGGGCCTGAGTTTGCCATGATGAGCTTATAGGATCTTAAGACCCACTCCTGCCAAGGGGCAATATTTCAATGAACAGCAATACAGAAAATATTTTCATCATAATTTTATCATGGTCCTCTTGTTCCAGGGAGCCCTCCCTCTCATTCAGCTATGAGCAACAAATAACTTGGGTGAGATGATGTATGGGAATGTGTCTCATCCTCTTATCTCTGCTTCTTGGTGGTGTTTAGATAAATGTAACTCAAGGCTACCATTTGCAATCCAGCCTCTTGCTTATCCAGATCTATGGCGAGGGAGATTCCTATAAGTGCCCTGTGCCTGCAATGGGATGATGTAGATATAGAAGGATCAAGGGGATGTGGGGAGGGAATTACTTGAAAGTCTTGAAAGTTGGGCTTGAAAAGTGTTGGAGATGAGTTATAGGACTAAGTCCACCATTTACTGTGAGGGTGCTGAGCCCCTGTCCCAGGTTTCCCAGAGAAGCTGTGGCTGCCCCATCCCTGGCAGTGTCTCAGGTCAGGTTGGATGGGGCTTGGAGCAACCTGGGCTGCTGGGAGGTGTCCCTGCCCATGGGAAGAGGTTGGAACTGGATGAGCTTTGAGGTCCTTTCCAATCCAAAGCATTCTGTAAATCCATGACTGCAGGTAGCACGGGTTGTGATTGGCTCCTGCATTGTGGTGAGCAGCACATTCCATGTTCCTTGCTGGACAGGGGTTCCCCTGGCACTGCACCAGCTCTGTCTCCTCATTCCTACTGACATACTGCATGCTCACACTTTCATCTATTCCATAAATAACACCAATATCAGAAAAAAACCCCGTGCCGTGGGCAGAAACCTGGGGTGGGGGTTGGGGGAGCACAAATCTCTCCCATTCATTCGGGATGATTGATTGAAAAGGTCATGCAACGTACCCACCACGATGCAAACTTTGGGGTGTTAAATCCAAATCTAAATAATCCTGCATGTTTCTTCCTTGACTAAGCACCTGAGCACTAATTACATGCCTGGTTAATTCAGTAATGTACGTACATTCCTAGGCTCCCTCTGCTTGTATTGGTCTCTCTCCTCTTTGGGAGATTAATGAGGTGAAGCAGAAGATTGTTACAAACCTCATGTTACAAACATCATGTTATTTTGTTAACACTGTTGTGTACTGTACATAATTAGAATGCAGCTGTTACATTTCTTGCCTATTAAAAGAGATAAGCAATGATCCAGGACTGCAAGGAACAGCACAGCTTCACAGGTTTGGGTTTTGTTTTTCTGTTGTTTTTTGGTTTGGTTTGGTTTGGTTTTGCTGTTGTGCTGTAATAGCCTAAAATACATTTTAATATATTAATACAAAATAAGATTTTTGGTAGGAGCATTCATAGTGGGATTGCTCTCAAAACATCTCTTTCCTTTTCAGTTTACCACTTTCAGTTTCTTTGCTTTCTCTCTGCCTTTGGGCTTACTGTTTTCTTCATATTATTGGATTTTGTAAGCAGAATGCCTTGGACCTGATTCTTCATTTATCCATTTTCTTATCTCAGGCTCTGTGGGAATCTGGGATGAATCAGACATGCGGAATTTACCCCTATTCTATTCATCAGTAGGATACTCAATATGGGAATATCTGTGGGGACTTAGTTAAGATAGACTTTCATGACCTTATGAACTAGACCCTAAATCTGCAGCCACAGTCTGCATGTTGTTGCCACCAACACCAAGGGGCCTGAATCCCAGACAAGCTGACTCCTGATATGCAAAAAGAGCATATGGTGATGCTCAAGCATCAGTCTAGTTTACTTTTCTTTCTCTCTTTTTGTAGAATCCTAAAATGCTTTGGGTTGGAAGGGATCTTAAAAATCATCCAGTCCCAACCCCCCTGCCATGGGCAGGGACACCTCCTACCAGCCCAGGTTGCTCCAAGCCCCATCCAACCTGACCTGAGACACTGCCAGGGATGGGGCAGCCACAGCTTCTCTGGGAAACCTCTTCCAATGTCTCACCACCCTCAAATTAAAGAATTTCTTCCTCATGTCCAACCTAAATCTCCCCTCTTCAAGTTTTAACCCATTGCCCCTTGTCCTCTCCCTACCCCCCCATGTCCAAAGCCCTCCCCCAGCTTTCTTGTAGCCCCTTCAGATATTGGAAGGTTGCTCTGAGCTCACCTGGGAGCCTCCTCTTCTCCAGGCTGAACAACCCCAATCCCTCAGCCTGGCTTCCCAGGGAGGTGCTCAGTCCTCTGAGCATTTGAGTGCCTCTCCTCTGGACACCTTCCAGGAGCTCTGTGTCCTTCTGATGTTGGGGACTCCAGAACTGGAACCAGCACTGCAGATAGGGTCTCAGCAGAGGAGAGCAGAGCAGAGGGGGAGAATCCCCTTCCTCTGTGCTTCTTTTGATGCAGTCTAGGACAGTGCTGGCTCTCTTGAGAGCTCTCTTTTTTATTCCCTCTTCCATTTTCTTTTTTCAGAAGGCTCCTACACGCATGGGACAGATGCTTTGCAATTATTCAATTTTCTCATTTATCAGAGTTTCACGCCTCTGAGTTCAGTGCTTACACACTCCTTTTATTAAAGAAAAATAAATTTAATGAGCCAAATTAATAACCCAAGGAAGTCCATTAGCACTGAAGCAGCTGAGAAGACACGGCAGCATGAAAGGGAATGCTTGCTTAAAGAAGCTCAAGACAATGATATGGGCTGCACAAAGATGGAAAAATTGTATGCCTGGTCAATATGAGCTGCATAAAAACTTAAAGTGGGACATAACTGTTGAAATGTGGGCACTTGCTGACATTAGAGATGCTCAGGCCAAAACTGGAGATGCTTCCCTTGCTCCCCTTAGACAGCTGCTCAGATGCTGTGGTCCGTCTGCAAGTTTTTCACACATTTCAGGCACCCACTCAGAAAGTGTGAAATTTATTCTCTATTCATATATCTCTATCTAAACCAGAGCTGGAAACAGGAAATTAACATTACATTTTTAAAATTATTTAAATCCATCCCATCCCAAACTCAAATCTAGATAAATTTGATATTCAGTACAAGTTACTCAAAGATAACAAGATATTAATTCAGTTCAAGTTATTTAAAGATAACAAGCTATTCAAAGCAATAAGTAGAGACTCAAAAAAATCCTCATCATATGCTCCAGTGTCTTGGTTTGGGCCAGGATAAAGGTTATTGATAAAGGTTATTTTCTGGTTTGTACTTTTGCTTTCAGCTAAGTTTCTTGTAAGTAGTTGCACTTGCTGAAATTAACAGCAAGTTTCTCAGACAGTGTCTGCTTCTGGGACTGATAACACTGGATGTTTATAGTTACTGCCAGGCACTGGTATGCAGACCCAAGGACACTGCTCAGCTCTGAGGAACATTTTACCCTGCAGAAGGAGTAAAGAGTTCCCACCTGAACCCCTCCTCTGGGGAGGCCCGAGACAAGATAGATGCCAGAACTGACCAAACAGAGTATTCCATCCCATACACATCATACTCAGTATAAATTTGAGGGATCACGAGGGTCAAACACCCTTCCTGCCCCTTCCTGCTCTTCCTTCACCGGTTCCCTGTGTGCTTCGGCATCCTGGGAGGATTCCGTCCATTCGTCTGCCTGTGGTCCTGATCTGTGCCAGCCTGAATCTGTGTGTTCCTGCCTCCAGCTTCTGACAGCTGCTGACCCCAGGGTCCAGCCTGGACTTTCCCAGGGCTGCCCTGCAGCCTTGGTGGTGATGTGAGAGCTATTGGGGGAAAGGGGGGAGGAACGTGGTATCAATTTTTCCTGTATATTTGTATATATTTGTATATATTTAGTAATTTTACCTATTTATCATTCCTGTTTCATTAAAGTTGTGTAGTTTAGTTTCCAACCCATAAGTCTCTTTCCCTTATTCTCTCTCCTTTCCTTATCAGGGAGGAGAGGGGGATTAATAGAAAATATCTGTTATTTGGTTTAATTGCCGGGCCAGTGTTAAACCGTGACATCCAGAAAATATGGACTGAAGATTTTAATGTTTTAGACCCACGTGAAAAGCTGATGGCTCCTCAGAAAACACATTGCACCCATTTTCACAGCACCTGAACATCCTCAGATATCAGGCTTTTCCAAAGTCACTGGTCTGATTAAAAGTTCAAATGTTAAAAAAAGTTTAAAAAGTTCAAATGAAAATTTCTTTACCCATACACATACACAAATACACAGACATCTACATGGATACAGATTCATCCTCTCTATTTACACATGGATTGCTCTTTCTTCCTTTTCTTACTGGAATTGAGGGAAACCTTTTCTCTGCTATAACCATGCGCTAGAACACAACTCAGTGGTAGCCCTGCAGTATTTCCCTCCTGTAACCCAAGCCTTTGGTGGGAGCAGTGAGAGCTCTCAGCTCCCTTTGATTAACAGGGTGGGGATGCTTGATATTCACTTACCAGAACAGGGAAGATAACTTTTGTAGACCACATTAATGGGGATCTACCTCTCTTGCCCATTGATGACATTAAGTCTAACCATGTGGTGTTTTAGGAGCAAAGTAATTCCATCAGCTGCTTTTGATTACATCATAAATTGACACCTTGCCAAGATATAAAAATATGGTTTTAGTCTGCAGAGGACAGGGCACTTCAGATTATGCCCTCTCTCGTTTGCTGTGTATTGTGTAACAGCAGAGCTATAGATCACATCTGTAATCCTGTGGAGTTCATTATCTCCTAATGCTATTTGCTTTTTTAGATCATTAAAACGAAACTTGACCTGATCTGTGAACTACAAAATTGATTGTTGCCTTTAAATGGTCAACAGCCCATTTTCTAATCAATATGCCGAATAATTTTATACATATTTAAATTATATATAACTTTAATGCTTGTTAAATTTATCTGCCACTTTCCCCCCCTATAGTTTATTTTCCATGCATATGAAACATGGATGGTGCTTTTACTACTTGGTGGTACCACTTAGAAAAAACAAAACAAAACAAAACAGGAGGAAGAAGGAGGAAGATGCAAATCAAACCCGGCCTGAAACAGAACCTGAGCCACTGAACATGAATGCAGTTCTGCTCTGAAGTTATTTTCAAACATATCCTAGATTGGGCTGTGGTTTCACATGAATACATTCCATGACAGCTTTAAAAAAAAAAAACAAACAAAACCAGAACACAGTTTTCCTTTAATCATTCAAGTTTGAATAGAGTTAGTGATGAGTGAAGGGTTTCTCTTCCCTGTTTGTTGTTCTGAAGGATCCTAAGATCTCATCTGAATCTCCCCTCTTCCAGTTTGAAGCCATCCCCCCTCATCCCATCCCTCCATGCCCTTGTCCAAAGTCCCGCCCCAGCTTTCCTGGAGCCCCTTTAGGCACTGGAAGGTGCTCTAAGGTCTCCCAAGAGCCTTTTTTCCTCCAGGCTGAACAACCCAAACCCCACTGTCTTCACAGTCCTTTAAGGATAAAATTATTTAAGGATAGGAACCATGTTTCTTAATCCACTGGAATTTGGTGATAAAGGAATGTCCCAAAGTGGAATGCCAACTTTTGACCTCAACAGAAGAGCCACCACGAGGATGGTCAACAAAACGCATGAGGTATGAGGATGCACAAATAAATTCCTAATTTTTTTTACATGTATCTGTATGTAAGAAAGAATGAGGAGTGCATGTGTTGGATGAACACATCATGGACATGAATGTGTGTGTCTGCAGGTTCATGTACAGGAGACTATATTGCCAACTAGATAGAAGCCATCTCAAGGCAGAGACACAAGTCCAATCCCAGCCTGTCTCCACAGAACCGCAGAATCATTTAAGTTGGAAAGGGCCTTCAAGTTCAAGACTGCCAAGGCCACCACTGCCCCATGGCCCTCAGCACCACATCTCCACAGCTTTGAAATCCCTCCAGGGATGGGGACTCCACCCCTGCCCTGGGCAGCCTGGGCCAGGCCCTGACAACCCTTTCCAGGGAGAAATTGTTCCCAAGCTCCAATCTCAACTTCCCCTGGCACAACTTTTTTCTCTTGTCCTATTGCTTGTTCCTTGAGAGAAGAGACCAACTCCCCCTGGCTCCAACCTCCTCTCAGTCAGCTGTAGGTCTGCATCTCTCCTTCCTCTCCAGGTCTTTTTTTTCTCATGTTTCTGGGGTGTGAGAGCTTTAGAGCAGCTCATTTGACACCAGGTTCATAGAAATAAATGTCCAAAAGGATTTGGGTTTAACCAGCCTTCAATAATAAACATTTCTCCTGAAGAAGGCCCTTGCAAAACTTGGTTTTGGCTGCAGTCATACATCTTTGCTTGTACCACTGCAATTCTCTGCACAGGTTCCCAAATAAAACAGGGTGGAGAACAAACACTCTAGTAGATACTGGATTTATGATCTGCCAAGTTTAAATAGCACCCATAAGGCCTGAACCAGCAGCAATGGGGAATCCATTTCTCAGTTGTAGCAAGCACACAAAGCTCACTCTTCTCCCTGAGTAAGCTGACACTGGGTACCAATTTCCTTAAAATCCTCATGCCTGGGAATCATGTCTCCACCTCCTCACATGGGACTTGGGGCTCTTCTGTGGGTTCTTTTTAACACACACACACCTGCCAAAAAAACCCCAAAACCCAAACTAAAATAGCAACCAGGCTACTTACCAGCATCAGCTGACTGGAGGTGGCCCTCAGGCACCAATTAACCTCTGTGTCAGATTTATCACAATTCAAGTTCTTGAATAATTAATCCCTGAAACTAAAGGACCCATCCCCAGCCTGTGCTGGGCTCCCTCCCCATCCTGGTGGATGGGGTTTGGTCAGTGATGGTCAAACCTCTTTGAAAGGTGTTTGTTCTTGAGGTGGAGATGATCATAGAATTCTGAAGTGGGGGTGAGGGGAATTGATGGTGGAAGGAAGGAAGGAAGGAAGGAAGGAAGGAAGGAAGGAAGGAAGGAAAGGAAGGAAAGGAAGGAAAGGAAGGAAAGGAAGGAAAGGAAGGAAAGTGGGAAAGGGAAAGGGAAAGGGAAAGGGAAAGGGAAAGGGAAAGGGAAAGGGAAAGGGAAAGGGACAAGGAAGAGGAGAAATGGAAAAGGAAAAGGAGAAGGGAAAGGGAAAGAGAAAGGGAAAGGGGAAATGGAAATGGAAAAGGGAAAGGGAAAGGGGAAAAGGCAAAGGAGAAGGAGAAGGAAAAGGAAGAACACTGTAGCAGAACAAAAAATGTCATTTTGACAACTAATGGAGGAGAGATGCATTGTGGTTACACTTATGGCTTAGTCTGCTGTACTATTTTGTGTGAAACTCTAAAATTAAAAATTACCTCCAGGGAGTAATTTTTTATTCTACTTTTGCAAATATTAGATAGCCCGTTTCCATCTTATTGAACATATTGTCACTCTAAACTGACAGATCGTTTGTTATTCTCAGAGCATTCTAAAGAACCAGAAATAATACCAGAGAGAATACAAATGGCTACACATTTCATGAACACTTTCCAGGACATAAATTTGTAGTCAAAGAAGAATTTACAGATATATCATTGTTTTGTTTCCAAGTCAAAGAAATACACTCTTACATTTCATGCGTAAAATTGTATGCACTCCTCTACTGCAAGCACATCAATTAATAATAAAGGGACAAATATTGCGGGCTTTTGAGCTTTTTCAGGCAAAATTCTTATAGGTGATCAAGAACTGCCAAAAAAAATATTGGAATGTATTTATCTTTGAGTTGTTTGATTTAATTTTGTTGATTAAGTACCACCTATGAGTTTTCAGCCCCCCTTTGAACATGCTGAGCAGAAACGGTGTGAGATCTGAATCATAAAACATCAGAGCCTGGTTTGGCAAGGGTAGTTTTTAATCTTTTATATCAAGAATACCTCCTCTAAAAAGTGTCAGTAGCCTATCAAAGAAAGCGCATATGAAAACCAACAACGCTGTGTCAGTCTGGCACTGTTCAACTGTTCATTGCATGCTTTGGAAAGGTCATAGAAATCACAGCATCCCAGACTGGTCTGGGTTGAAAGGGACTTCAAAGCTCATCCAGTCCCAACCCCCCTGCCATGGGCAGGGACACCTCCCACCAGCCCAGGTTGCTCCAAGCCCCATCCAACCTGACCTGAGACACTGCCAGGGATGGGGCAGCCACAGCCTCTGGTGATTTTAGGAAGTTCTCCTTTGGCATCCTGCCTTTGCTGTATCTTCTAAAGTAACTTTCTCTCCTCATACATAGACTCATGTGGAGTCCCACTGAGAACTTTGTGGCTCTGCTTTTTCAACCACTTAGTGAAATGTTCTTTGGTTATCTGTGAGTTCAAAAAAGGAGAGAGAAGAAAGCTAAAGGGTCTCCTAGTCTGCCCAGTTTTCTCTAGGGAAATTTCACCCCAGTGTCCCAAATCTTCCAGTATGGGAAATAATCAAATTCAGGTACTCACAGCTCCAACTTTCTTCTCTTATCCATATGGGAGGGACAGATACACAAGTAAAATTGATCAAGTCTCTTTATTATGTGGGAGGTGAGACCTGACAGCACCAACACAACATTCAGGGGGAGATGCAGTCATGAAGTCAGGGTGGGCATTATGTCTAGGGAAATTACTTAAGGTTTTAAAGCTCTTGGTTTCATGGTTGTGGAGAGGTCTCTTCATCACCTTCATATTTTCCAGTTTACAAAAGGGAATATATTTTTATATATAACCCTGTTGAAGGCCTCTGAGGATGAGATTGTTAAGTCTTGTGACTCATTTAAAGAGGAAAAGCAGTACATTCTGCTGTAAATGATAGAAGGAGGAGAAGGAGAAGGAAGGAGAAGGAGAAGGAGAAGGAGAAGGAGAAGGAGAAGGAGAAGGAGAAGGAGAAGGAGAAGGAGAAGGAGAAGGAGAAGGAGAAGGAGAAGGAGAAGGAGAAGGAGAAGAAAACAAACCTCCAACCCTTCTGGAATGGGTTATTACTAGTAAGGCAGGACTTAGTCTTGTAGACATACAATCATAGAATGGTTAGAGTTGGAATGGACCTTGAAGATCATCTGGTTCCAACCCCCCTGCATGGATGGGGTCACCTCCCACTAGGTCAGGTTTCTCAGAGCACCATCCAACCTGGCCTTGAACGTTTCCAGGGATGGACATTCTACAACTTCCCTGGACAATCTGTTCCAGTTTCTCCATCCTCATCTTTGAGAGTAAAGAGGCATTGGGTACTTATCTAAAATTTAAATGGTGAGCAGCAGAAACCCTTGCAGGTACAAGGATCACATCTGCATCAGCTTCTGCTTTGTTTCTGCCATTAGCCCCTGCTGCTTCCATGGCCATGAGCAGGGACAGCATGTGGAGGGTGGTGGGGTCCATGAGGAGCCTGGGAAATGGATCCCAGGTACTTACTTTTCATTATTCTTAAAATCAATAAGTAGATACTGACTACTCTTAAAATTAATATCAAGATTAATTGACCCAAGTGGTAAGTTTTGATGCAGGAATGGCCAACTGATTGTCAAGGGATGATAAATCTTGAATTTTATTGGAGCACAAAGCCACGGGCAGCAGTAAACCCCAGGTTTGCAGTGGTGGACAATCATCCTGCTCCTGGGGCAGTATGCTTAGCATATTTGCAAAACAGAAGTACCCAAATCCTCCCCTTTTTTCCCCTCTTCCAAAATCTTGGACTTTTTTACCATCTTGAATGCAGGTCACAAGTTTATCATAAAATCCAGGCCAAGTCAGTGTCTTATTATCACAGAGGGCAGCAGAGCAGGTGCCCAGGTTGAATCTTCCTCCAGATGAACCAAGATGGACAGAAATATTTGAGGGTCTGTTGGGAAAGCCACCTCCAGAAATGCACCTGATTTCTTTAGGCAATGAAGCTTCTTTAACCACCACTTTAAAGAGATACAGAATGAAAAGGTGCATTTCATCTGGGAGAGAATACCAGCTTCTGTGGGGCACAATGCTGCTGATCTGCATGAGCTTTTAATAAAATAATATGTGCAATGTAACCAGCTAATGTGCTTTATCAATCCAGCCAATAGCATTTCTTATCTCTTGGAGTTGACAACACAGGAAATCAATTGGGTATTTGTCTGATTATTTTTGGCCAAGCACACACCAGAATATTTGGGCGTTTTTTAATTTCTTATAAACATTTTTTAAGAAGCAAAACTAGTAAAAAAATGATTTGATGTTACACCCAAAAGGGGTTTTCAAATCAAAGGGGAGCTACATGCATCTGGAATAATGTGACCAGCAGGAGCAGGGTAGGGATTGTCCCCCTGTGCTGGGCACTGGGGAGGCTGCAGCTAGAATCCTGGGCTCAGTTCTGGGCCCCTCAGGACAAGAAGGACATTGAGGGGTTGGAGTGTGTCCAGAGAAGGGCAACGGGAAGCTGGGGAAGGGTCTGGAGCAGAAGTCTGCCCAGGAGCAGCTGAGGGAGCTGGGGGTGTTGATCCTGGAGCAAAGGAGGCTGAGGGGAGACCTTCTGGCTCTCTGCAACCCCCTGAGAGGACATTGTAGCCAGGGGGCATTGAGCTCTGCTCCCAAGGAACAAGGGATGGGACAAGAGGAATGGCCTCAAGTTGTGCCAGGGGAGGTTGAGATTGGAACTTGGGAACAATTTCCCCCTGGAAATGGTTGTCAGGGCCTGGCCCAGGCTGCCCAGGGCAGGGCTGGAGTCCCCATCCCTGGAGGTATTCAGAAAAATGTGGAGACATGACACTTTGGGACATGGTTTAGTTGGCATGGTGGGTTGGGTCAACCCATGGTGTTGGGTTGGCAGTTGCACTTGATGACCTTAGAGGTCTTTTCCAACCCTAATGATTCTATGATTCATCATAGCTTTTAAAGCTGTGGAGATGTGGTGCTGAGGGCCATGGGGCAGTGGTGGCCCTGACAGTACTGGGTTAATGGTTGGACTTGATTATCTTAAAGGTACTTTCCAGCCAAAAAGATTCTATGATTGTAGTCAGTACTCCAAAATCACAATCCAGGACTGTGTCCATCCCAGGGCTGCTCAGAACCTCTGCTCCAGCAAGGCTACAACCCAAAGAGTAGAGAAACACTGGGACAGGCTGTGACCTGCAAGTAAACCTTCCTGCCTAGATCCACACAAAATCCCACCACTTGGGGCTTCAGGCAGATTTCCTAACCACCTAAAGAAACATTTCCTTAAAAGGTTTCCTTCTTTTTTTACCCCAGAAGGATTCTCTTCCCACTCTCCTTACCCCTCCTGAGCATCCACATCGTTTCTTCAGAGAAGGACCCACCAGGGAACCACCGAGCAGTACCCAGACCTCTGGGATGTGAAATATTTGTATTTTAATTGCATTCTTTGTTCTTATTTCTAATAAAGGATGATATTATGAGACCTGAGCGCCATAGGCCTCTTTCTAGGGATTGGTGCCGTGCGATGAAAAGGAAAATGCTATTTGGTGTGGAATATGTGCTCAACAGAAATGTCCTTCAGTGGGAGGAAATACAAATACCGTTTGCCTTCACAACCTCAGGTGGAGGGGAATGGTGCTGAGAGCTCTCCCCTTAAGCACTACTTCCTACCTTGCATTTACTTTTCAGTCTTATTTCTTGTCAACTCCCACGAATGACACTTGGAGGCCAGGAGAAGGGAATTTTCAAAAAAAAAAAGAAAGTCTGCAGGAGGCACGGGTACAAAACCAATTATTTATTAATAGGTTTGGTTCACGCACCTCCTGTGCATCATTTGGAACATTTAGCCTGTAGGCAGAGAAGAGCATTCAGGTGAGAAATTTGGGTTTGCATCTTGCTAGAAGGGCTTGACAACTTCATGCTGAACATTAGCTCCCCATCTCTGGCCTTGCAATTTAATTTTAATTTAAACAAAATGCCTGGCAAAAAAAAAAATTCTCAAAATGTTGAATGCCCCTGAACTGTATGTAAAAATATTTATATTACTAATTTATGAATCCATATGTGTAGAGAGATCTCCAGCGTATAAGGTGGCCTTGGGTATGCACTGAAACAAGGACATCCAGGTAGAATTTGAGAGAAATGAGAATTCCATTAAAAATAAATAAATAAATAAGGAGAAAGGACAATTGAAAAACAGCAGCTAAGGAAAGGAAAATAACACTTTAAATAGATCCCTAAACATCATTTGCACCTGTAGTGGCTCCAGTTATTTGTCATTAATGCACAGATTTACTATTGTCAGCTAAACCACAAGTGTTGGAGGACTTTTTGTCAGGATTCCACTAAGGAGGAAGTTTCTTACCATCTCCTGCATTAAAAGCAGAAGGCATCAGTGTTTGCATTTCATTCAAGGCAAGTCAGTGGTTCAGAGACTTGTCAGGAGTCAGTTGGTAGCACTGAAAGAAGTTCCCTTGCTGGGTACCATTATTCAATCCTATTCTGATCATCTGATCTCATTGGCATGGTGTCTTGAGTCAGAAAACACCCGAAGATGCTGAAATTTCTTGGACTTCTTCATTATAATACAGTAGAAGTTGCATAAGAAAATCCTTTGATGATGTTTTAAGTTTCTCACTCAAATGCTGCTCAGGCTAGGTCTGATTCCTATGGGAGTAAAGTCACTCCATAGCCCCAGTGGGAACTGCCATGAGCAAGAAATCAGGACACAAACTTATGTGTACAGTGCTGAGAATGTCACAGATCAGACATGACCATGAAAATAAGGTGGTTAGTCACCTGACAAGGAAAGGAGCTGATGAAACATACAAATTTCCTCTAATGAACTTTACCTATTCCCATTCTTCTTATACAACTTCATCACTTATCCACAAGTTATTCACAATGTTTGAGCTTCAGTCAACATCATATGTTCCTCGAAATAAAGAGGCTTTTCTGGTTGCCCATCAGCTTTGCAGCAACCTTTTCAGCACAGATGTAGGCACAAAATCTGCTGGCAGCAGGAGGATGAAGATGATGAATTGTCCGATGGTGCCAAGGGGTTGATTCCTCACCATTCAAAAGAGCAAGACAAGCTTGGATGCTGAGACCATCATTCACCCCTCATCCCTTCCCAAAGATTCACCTGCAGTTAGCATATATGAAGGGCTCTTCTCATCTAACTCAAGCCATGTGATAAAAAAACCTGTTAACAACTGATAAAGCAAGAAGAGTTAATTTATTACCAGATACCTGATTTACCTGGCAAGACCACCGCCCGCAGGTAGAGGTAGGTGTTGGACATTAAAAGCTGTCAGCTGGCACCGTGAGGAAGACAGTTAAGCAGGAGTGAGGAAGCATCACAGCCTGCCAGACTTCTATTAAGGCAGGTCATAAAATGCTTTTGTTCACATTTTCCAAGATTCATTGGCAGTCTTGTAATTGATGACAGAGCTAAGAGGGAAAGCATCAGTCTCAAGCGCCTGGCAAGGCTCCCCACACCATTGATAATGACCCACTTGCATTTACAAGAAATAAGTCCCAGCATCCTTTTAATGATACCAAACTGCCCACCATTGAGGAAGTCCAAACAGCTCTACAGCTGCTCAAGATAAATAAAGCTATTAAAACCTCCTCCATTTCTCCTGAGCTGCTAAAGTCTGTGGCCTCTTAATTGCTACAAAGCTATAGACTCTGTCCAAATTCATTTGAAAGAATAATCATATACTCAATAACCAGCACATTGGAATAGCAATAATAAAATACCACAGAAAAAGAAAGATGACTAAGAAAGAAGGCATGGCTTAGTGTAATTCTATTTTTAATACTTGGCAATACTTGTGCTCTGAAGATTTGCTGTCAGAGTGATTCCCAAGACAAAATCACCTCAGAAACAGTCAATATTTTTTAATGCACATCCAGAGCTTGGTGCTTTTCTAGGGTAAAATCCTAGGGACTTCATGTAGCCTCAACTATGATTCCAGCAGAAGATTTGATTAGAAAGAAACATGGTAATTTTTTTTTAATTTCTTTATTCTGATTTGCTTTTATATTGCTCTTTCCTCCTCCTGCAAAGGAAGACCACAGATGTCCTCTCTGTGGACAACACCAACATAAAGGCAGTCTAAATACCTGCTCCAGGCCCACACTGCAAGACAGATGCGTTAGGAATCCCTCAGTTTTGGGACCCCTAAGCCAATGAGCGGGTTGCCCCAGTCCCTTTGGATCTGCTGCTAATTGACTGGCTAATTTGGTCTTATTCTTGCCAGCTGACCATGTTTCTTTTCAGAGTCCCTTGCAAATCATAGAGCAGAATCATAGGATCATTTTGGTTTAAGATCACCCAGTCCAACCCTTAACCCAGCACTGCCAAGGCCACCACTGCCCCATGGCCTTCAGCACCACATCTCCACAGCTTTCAAAGCCCTCCAGGGATGGGGACTCCACCCCTGCCCTGGGCAGCCTGGGCCAGGCCCTGACAACCCTTTCCAGGGAGAAATTGTTCCCAAGCTCCAAGCTAAACCTCCAGGTCAATTCCTCTTGTCCCATCCCTTGTTCCTTGGGAGCAGAGCCCAATCCCCCCTGGCTCCAACCTCCTCTCAGGGGGTTTGCAGAGAGCCAGAAGGTCTCCCCTCAGCCTCCTTTGCTCCAGGCTAAACTGCTAAATTCCTGCCGGCTCTACAGATTCAGACCTTGTGGTGGTGGAGAAAACCATCTAAATTATCTGCTCCACCAAAATTCACAATGAACTCTACTCTCAACCACTGACTCCAATGGAAGCCTTGCAGATTTACACCAGATGAAGAGCTGGCCAATAAGCACTACTCCAGTGGTGGTGAAGAAAAGCTAATTTAAAGGTATTATATTCTGTTGCATCTTCCAACCTGTCCCACAGAAAACAATCAGGAATTCACAGAGCTCCCCATAAGTCACCATAAAAGCATTTTTTTTTCCCTGAGCTTTATTTCCTTGAGTAGCTCCTTCCTTAATTGTAGTTTACAGATAATTCCAGCTAGAGTAGGTGTCATTAAAGCCTCATTTGTCACTCTGTAGTGACTGCAGTAACACAGTGTCTCCTAGTGTGAGTAGGAGACACTGTAAGTAGGAGAAGGCTCCACAATAATTGCACATCCCCAGGCACTAAACACCCAGAGTTTAATGATACCAACTGTAAATGCAGAAGGAGGAAAGCCCAAAGTGCACAGCACAGAGGGTGCTAATGCAGCAAAGAATCCTCTGGCAGATAGCACAGAAGGGTCCCAAGCCTTTTCCCAGACCCTGGGCTTCAAATTTAGCCACAGAATTCAAATTTAGAGTCAAGATGAAAAAAATAGGTTGATAGGATGTGCATCTTCTGACATCAGGGCTTGGCAGAGCCAGAGGACTCAAGGCAGCTGAAGCTGTGCAGTGGTGCAGGGTCTGGGCTCCTTCTTCCCAAAGGAGAAAGAGGGTTACCAAAGGATCTGCAGCCACCCATCTGTTGGGGAAAATGTCATCAAAAGGCTACTTTTTTGCAACCAGGAGCGTTCCACTTAAAATGCAACTGTCAGGATGGAAAATGCATTAAATCAAATCAGCTCCACTGGAATGAAGGGAGTGTCAGAAGGAAAAAGGTACTTTGTATGGTTTATATCCTCTGCAGGAGAAAGCAGTGGAGCAGGGAAACTTTCCACGCTGCCATTTATTAAAATTACACTCAGCATTTTCCTTCCTTGCTGTGAAAACATTAAGAGATCGTCAGCACTGCTCTCATCTCCCCACTGGGGAAACAATGGCACAGGGATATAGTGGCAATTTTAAGGTGAAGCAGAGAGCCACAACAACGCCATGGGAGCCAGGGACAGAGCTGAAAGCAGAAATAGAAGTTGCCTTGCTTGGACATTGACCTACTGGAGAAATAAAGGGGATACAGAGCTATGCATCTGGGCTCTTCAGTTTAGAGAAGTGGATAAATACCACCACAGGACTTAACTATAGAGTTTTAGAGGCACTGGCTGGGTCAGGCTCTAACAGGAAGGTAAGGAAAGCAAGTTTTTTTCTCAACCAAATTGGAAATTTCTCCTTTTATTTTCACAGAAAGAAAAACAAAAATGCAGGGATATCAAAGAATTTTCCAAGTGGTGATGAGCATTCTGAACATCTGCAGATGACCTGACTGATAAAAAATACAGGGAGAACTTTTCTTGGCTTCTTCCACCATTCTATGATTCTTATGCCTTGATGCTTGCCATGATCACATGGATTTCTAGTAATGGGCAAGGTGAAATTAAGCAAAGGTGTCAGAATCCCAGACTGGTTTGGGTTGGAAGGGACCTTCAAGATCACCCAGTCCCAACCCCCTGCCGTGGGCAGGGACACCTCCCACCAGCCCAGGTTGCTCCAAGCCCCATCCAACCTGACCTGAGACACTGCCAGGGATGGGGCAGCCACAGCTTCTCTGGGCAACCTGGGCCAGGGGCTCAGCACCCCCACAGCAAAGAATTTCTTAATGTCTCATCTCAATCTATCTCCCCTCTTTCATTTTGAAAATGTTCCTCTCCCCCTTGCCCTAACACTCCATGCCCTTGTCCAAAGTCCCTCCTCAGCTTTCCTGGGGGTCACATTCAGAGCCCTACATATTAGATGTGCTTGAAGTAGGAAGAATTAGCATAATTAGCATATAATCAATGGATAAATTTGGAATAGCTGTATCGAGGTCCATGGATATCCTCTTTAATCTGCCCATATTCCTCGCTTTTTGGCATCTTCTTGTATTGGATGAGCCTTGCCTGGTCCTTGGATATATCTACCAGGGGCAAAAATTAACCACATCTTCTCTACTCACTGACAACAGTGTTCGGGAGGTAGACCAGATGGAACTCACTGCTGACTTCTCTCCAGGGGATGTGCTTGGGATGGCTGCAGGAATAGGGCCCATGGATGTGTGATGCCTGGAGGGCAGCGTGAGCTTTGCCCCTCTGGCACAAGAGACCTGCCCTGATTTCACAGCATCTGTGACTCTGAGCTCCAAGAGAGGCAAGAAAGGGCAGGAGGAAGTCCTGGAAGTGAACAAGGGATAAAAATGGCAATTTGCAGCTCACAAAAGGCATTGGGAGTCAATGCCACATCCAATCAAAAGAGTGGTTGGAAACAGCAGTGAAATTTCTTAGTGGAAAAAGTCTTCAAGACCTATTTTCTAGAAAAAAAAGGTTATTCAGCTATGTATTCCTGAATATCACTTCTGTGCAGTGGTCTCCAAATGACAGTTTTAGATGTGACTACAGCCTGCATAATAAATAAAATTAACAGAAGAGACCTGGAAAGGGATGAATTTGTGGCACTGCCAGGAATGGCAGTGCTTGGATGCTGCTTTTCATCCTATTCTGGTTTTTCTGGGTCTGAAAAAGTATCTCTCTGCATCACAGGTGTCCTGGTTTGGGCCAGGATAAAGGTGATTTTCTGGTTTGTACTTTTGCTTTCAGCTAAGTTTCTTGTAAGTAGTTGCACTTGCTGAAATTAACAGAAGTTTCTCAGACAGTGTCTGCTTCTAGGACTGATAACACTGGATGTTTATAGTTACTGCCAGAGACTGGTATGCAGAACCAAGGACACTGCTCAGCTATGAGGAACATTTTACCCTGCAGAAGGAGTAAAGAGGTCCCACCTGAACCCCTCCTCTGGGGAGGCTCGAGACAAGATAGATGCCAGAACTGACCAAACAGAGTATTCCATCCCATACACATCATACTCAGTATAAATTTGAGGGATCACGAGGGTCAAACACCCTTCCTGCCCCTTCCTGCCCTTCCTTCACCGGTTCCCTGTTTGCTTTGGCATCCTGGGAGGATTCCGTCTGTTCGTCTGCCTGTGGTCCTGATCCGTGCCAGCCTGAATCTGTGTTCCTGCCTCCAGCTCCCAACTGCTGCTGACCCCGGGGGTCCAGCCTGGACTTTCCCAGGGCTGCCCTGCAGCCTCATTGGTGATGTGAGAGTTATTGGGGGAAAGGGGGGAGGAACGTGGTATGAATTTTTCCTGTATATTTGTATATATTTGTAATTTTACCTATTTATCATTACTGTTTCATTAAAGTTGTGTAATTTAGTTTCCAACCCATAAGTCTCTTCCCTTTATTCTCTCTCCTTTCCTTATCAGGGAGGAGAGAGGGATTGATAGAGAGCATCTGTCTAATTGCTGGTTGGAAACAGCAGTGAAATTTCTTAATTTAATTTGGTTTAATTGCTGGGCCAGTGTTAAACTGTGACAACAGGAGACTACTGAACCTCATCAACTTATTTAAAATTCTTTTATGTGCTACAACAGTGAAAAATAAAAAAAAAAAAAAGGAAAAAAAAAAAAGATTAAAAGTAACTGGTATAAACTCCCTGCTGACAGACAGGCACACACCTGCCTTGCACTTCCCTGTCACCAACCCTCCTGCTCACTTTTGAAGAAGAATTCAGACAAATATGATGCTCTGGGTATTGATCAAACAGACATTCAGAACAAACCCGAAATGAAATTCAACCAGGCAACTGTTTTGACGTGGGGAAGGCAGGAATAAAAGCAAGAGAAAAGCTTTGGAAAGGATGTGTGGTGTGGTTGACATGATGGACAGAAGGGAGGCCATCCAGAGGCACCTTGACAGGCTAGAGAAATGCCTGTGCAAACTGCATCAAGGTCAGCAAGGTCAAGTGCAGGGTCCTGCACATGGGTCAGGACAATCCCAAGCACAACCACAGCCTGGGTGGAGAATAGATTGAGAGCAGCCCTGAGAAGGACTTGGAAGTGTTGGTTCGTGACAAGTCCAACATGAGCTGACAATGTGTGCTGGCAGCCCAGAAACCACCCATGTCCTGGGCTGCAACCCCAGCAGTGTGGCCAGCAGGGCCAGGGAGGGGATTGTCCCCGTCTTCTCTGTTCTGGTGAGACCCCCCTGCAGTGCTGGGTCCAGTTCTGGGGTCCCCAACACCAGAAGGACATGGAGCTGTTGGAGTGAGTCCAGAGGAGGCCATGGAGATGCTGGGAGGGCTGGAGCAGCTCTGGAGCCAGGCTGAGAGAGTTGGGGTTGTTCAGCCTGGAGAAGAGAAGGCTCCAGGGAGATCTTAGAGCACCTTCCAGTGCCTGAAGGGGCTCCAGGGAAGCTGGGGAGGGACTTTGGACAAGGGCCTTTGGACACCCTACCTATCCAGCAGCCACCCCTCTGTTGCTTTCCTGATTCTACCTCTGGTGCTAAGACCAACAAAGCTTCCCAAAGCTGTGCTGACATAGCAATAATCTGGAAATATCCCTCCGGAGGAGCCTATCGATTGTCAGCTGTGGGTGGGTTATACAAGGGATCTATCTTAATTACCAGAAACTATCTCCTTGGAATGACCAGCAATGTAGCAAAAATGATGAACGAGGAGATCCATTAGTCTCAGGGAAAGGTCAATCCAATAGGATGTATGTTTTCATTCAAGTCAAGTGATGGCTAGTCTATCACCAGGCTCCATTCTCACTGCCCTGTCAGCTCTGTAATGGCTTCACCTCTCCTCACTACCTCTCACCTCCCTCTCCCTGGTGCCAGACTGATAACAGGAATTAGGGCAGCTGGAGGTAAAAGGGCCCAGCTGTATTACCACAGATGATAAACAGCATCAAAGACAATTACAGGAGCAGAAAAGAGAGGAGGGAACTTTCCAACCCATCCTTTGATTTCTGTGCTGTGGGAGGAGAATACCTGGCCCATCCTCAGAGAACCATTTTGGTTGGAAAAGATCTTTGATATCAAGTCCAACCATTACCCAGACACTGTCAAGACCACCACTAAATGATGTCCCTCAGCACCACATCTACACAGATTTTAAATCCCTTCAGGGATGCTGTCCTGGTTTGGGCCAGGATAAAGGTGATTTTCTGGTTTGTACTTTTGCTTTCAGCTAAGTCTCTTGTAAGTAGTTGCACTTGCTGAAATTAACAGCAAGTTTCTCAGACAGTGTCTGCTTCTGGGACTGATAACACTGGATGTTTATAGTTACTGCCAGAGACTGGTATGCAGAACCAAGGACACTGCTCAGCTCTGAGGAACATTTTACCCTGCAGAAGGAGTAAAGAGGTCCCACCTGAACCCCTCCTTTGGGGAGAACCGGACAAGATAGATGCCAGAATTGATCAAACAGAGTATTCCATCCCATACACATCATACTCAGTATAAATTTGAGGGATCACAAGGGTCAAACCCCTTCCTGCCCTTCCTGGTTCCCTTCCTTCGCCTGTTTCCTGTTTTGCTTTGGCATCCTGGGAGGACTCCGTCCATTCATCTGCCTGTGGTCCTGATCTGTGCCAGCCTGAATCTGTGTGTTCCTGCCTCCAGCTCCCGACTGCTGCCAACTCCAGGAGTCCAGCCTGGACTTTCCCAGGGCTGCCCTGCAGCCTTGGTGGTGACGTGAGAGTTATTTGGGAAAAGGGGGGAGGAACGTGGTATCAATTTTCCTGTATGTTTGTATATATTTAGTAATTGTTCGTATTTATCATTACCTGTATCATTAAAGTTGTACAGTTTAGTTTTCAACCCATAAGTCTTCTCCCTTATTCTCTCTCCTTTCCTTATCAGGGAGGAGAGGGGGATTAAAAGAGAGTATCTGTTATTTGGTTTAATTGCCATGCCAGTGTTAAACCGTGACAGATGCTTACTCCACCCCTTCCCTGGCCAGTAATGAGAACAGAAAAGAAGAGTTGGAAGGAGGAAACCAGATTTGATGTCTCTTCCTCTGTGAAATGCTTTCTCTCCTCTGGGAGCATCTCTGGTTTGCGAGAAAGCCATCTCTGAAGAGGTATCTTGGAGCAGTACAGGGAGACTTGGATAGGATGGACCCCACACAGGATTTGGAAAGAAGGTGGTTGTTGTAGATAATCCTTTCCTGGACCACGATGCTTTGGTGTCCAGCAAGTGTTCTTACCAAGATGGCAGAACAGCACTCCAAAAAGTTGCCCTTAGAATCAGTTAGTCTATCTCGGTGCTAGTGCTCCAGAGTTGACTATTCTCTTCCTCAGGATACTCTAGAGTGAGCCCTGGTGGTTTCTCGAGGCCCACCTTTTATTGGTCCCCCAACTCTACTCATGCACAGTTGGGGTCAGCCCTAACTGGGCTCAGATGGGCTTAGGAGGAGGAAGGCATGAGCTCCTGTTCACTGGCAACACCTGATTGTGTTCACCTAGTAGCCTCTACACTTCCCCTCCCTTTTTGTTTTTTTTTTCTGGCCTTTCTTTTTTTTTTCTCTTTTGTTTTTAAAAGAACACAAACCCAAACAGTGAGCAAGGAAATAAGTCCAAATGTGCAAGTTAATTGTTGGAGGATGTGCTGTTGTTAGATATGGATGTCTTTGGGGATCCAGTCGTGGGAGGGCGTGTCCATTTGCTGGGTACCCAAAGAGGTCCGGAGTCTGTGGAGACACAGCTACAGCCTCTTCCAGTAAACAGCAATAGCTTGGGCCCTGTCCATTGACCTGTGGAAGGACCCTTGTAATTGACTTGTACCTCAGGCGTGCGGTTGATTTTTTGGGACGAGTAACACAGCAGCACGGGAGGCTGTTGGGAATCATGGCTTAGATTAAGAAAATTCAGTGTGAAAAGCACTTTACTAAGCCGCATCTGTGGATCCAAATCTTTGCGGTCTTTCTCTTTTTGAAGGTACGTCTTCAGCGTGCGATTAGCTCTTTCCACTATCGCCTGGCCTGAAGACGAGTGAGGGACCCCTGTAATGTGTTTTACTCCCCAAGTAGCAAGGAACTGCTTGACCTTACTGCCTATATAGGCAGGCGCATTGTCAGTTTTTACTACTTGGGGGACCCCCATCACAGCAAAGCAGTTGGTCAGGTGACGGACCACATGCAGACCCTTCTCCCCTGTCTGAGCTGTTGCCCAAAGCATGCCTGAGAAAGTATCGATTGTTACATGGACATATTTAAGTCGTCCGAATTCAGGGACGTGGGTGACATCCATCTGCCAGATCTCTCCAGCTTTCAAACCTCGTGGGTTGACTCCCATTCCGAGGGCAGGGCCAAATTGTGCACACTGAGGGCATGCTTTAACAATCCCCTTGGCATCTTCCCACTGGATTGCGAACATGCGCTTCAGCGCCCTGGCACTTTGATGGAATAGGGAATGGCTGTTCTGAGCCTTCCCAAACTGGCTTACTGGACCCTGCATTCCTAGGCTGACCAGGGAGTCAGCTCTTGCGTTTCCTTCCCCTAGGCCCAAGGATGTTTTATGGCTGCGGATGTGCAGGATGCAACACGGTTGTGTGCGACCTCTCAGCGCACGTTGTAATGCAAGAGAGAGGTCTAGCAAGCGTTGGTTTTGCACCGGTTTAACAAGAGCATCCTCAATACGGTTTGCTACTCCTACACCATATTGTGAGTCAGAGACGATGTTAAGGGGGGGCGCGTCGCCATTGCGTTAAGGCCCAAATGATAGCCAGTAGCTCCGTAGTCTGCAGGTTGTCTTCGTCGGTGCCCGGAATCAAATGTTGTTTCCACTGTCCCTCATCCTGCCATACGCAGGTGGCCATTTTTTACTTTTTTCCAGCATCAGTGAACACAGTGATACCAGGCACTGGACGCTCTGAGACAATTGGTCTTTCTATCCAGCAGAACTGGCTAATGGCCTGTAGGCGCCTGCTTTTTGGGGCTCCATGACAGATGTCTCCAGAGTAATCGAGCAAGGCGAGCTGTAGTGGTGTGGAGCGTTGGAGAAACCAATGAAAATCAGTTTTTTTGATAGGGATGCTGACCCATGCTGGCTCCTGACCATCTACTTCTAGGCAACGTTGTCGCCCCTTTCGTATTAGGAGTGCTGTAATTTCGGTCCGCTGCCAGATGCCTTTCTGGGCCGTGTGGGGCGGGAATAACCATTCCAAAATAGCGATTGGCTCTGATCTTTGAGAGCTCCGGTTGTGGTCATAGTCCTTGTGCCGTTCCCCGTTATCCCTTTGCCAATTGAAGTCCTGCAATAGTAGTGCAAATGGGAATGAAGGGTGGTTGCATATCAATATCCCGATGGGCTGAGTGGCATCTCGACGATCAGCGAAGCCGGTTGCCAGTTTGTGGATGACCTGTTTCAGCGCATTGGTATGGCCATCTGTCCAGTTCACTAATGCATCTGACGCGTGCCCCGCAACAGCGAGAGGAAGGGGTGGATGTCAGCATTGGTGAGACCTATGATAGGTCGAACCCATTGAAGCTCGCCCACTAGCTTTTGGGCATCATTCAATGCTTTGACCGAGTTGATCACTTCCAATTTTTGTGGTCTCACCATGGCATGAGTGACTTGCCACCCTAGGTAGCTCCAGGGCGACTGTGATTGCACTTTCTCTGGAGCTACAATTAATCCTTTTGCCTTTAACCGACTGGTCAGTGTCTAGTTGATGTTGTCGGGGAACAGGGCTTCCTGGCAAAGCAGTATGTCGCCTATGTAATGATAGATCAGTGTACCCGGCATTTCTTTTCGGAGCGACAAGAGTGCCCAAGCCACGTACAATTGGCATATCGTGGGAGAGTTTCTCATCCCTTGGGGCAGCACTACCCATTCATATCTCTTGGCAGGTTCGCTTCTGTTAATCGATGGGATGGTAAAGGCAAAGCAAACCGTGTCTTCGGGATGAAGGGGAACGGTGAAAAAACAGTCCTTAAGGTCAATTACCAGGAGGTGCCAACCTCTGGGTAACATAGTGAGTAAGGGCAGCCCGGGTTGGAGGGCACCCATTGGCCACATCTGGTTGTTGACCTTGTGTAAGTCCTGTAGCAACCACCATTTTCCAGTCTTTTTTGGAACTACAAAGATGGGAGTGTTCCAAGGGCTGACAGACAGCTGGATGTGTCCTGCGTCCAGCTGCTCCTGCACCAGGCGGTTGGCGATTTCGAGGCACTCTTTTGATAGGGGCCACTCCTCCACCCAGACAGGGGTGTCTGTCTTCCATCGCAGTCTGGGAGTTGGCGGCGCCTCCGCAGTGGCCCTCAATAAAAATGTTGAGGGGGTTGGGTGGGTTCAGGAATAGAGAAGATGGCCCCTAATTGGCTCATAACCTCTCTGCCAACCAACCTTTCAAGTTGTCCCGGTAATGGCATAACGCAGGGTTGGACGGTTATTATCTGTCCTTCGGGGAACTTGAGCTGCATGGGGTTAAGGGCCTGGAGGGGGGTGGAGCCACCACCTATTCCCTGGACAGCATTGAGGGCAGAGATGAGTTTCCAATGACGAGGCCACACGTTAAGGTTGATTATCGTAATATCAGCCCCAGTGTCCATCATCATGGAAAGAGTCTTGGTCTCATCACCAGCGGTCAATTGTACAATTTAATAGGCCTTGTCTTCATCTGCTGCACTAAGGTTACCAGAGTGCTTCCAGACGATCCAAAGCCCTGACTGCCTCGTGCCACAGGGGCGTTCTTCCCCAAGTTCATTTTTGGGAGAAGGACCAGTTGTGCTAACCGAGTGCCAGCTTTGATTACCAGGGGGGGCATTAACGTAAAACAGGCGATCATGATCTCCCCTGTATAATCCGCATCAATTACTCCTGGTAGCACAACAAGTCCTGCAACGCCAGTGGAAGAAGGGCCAATCAGTAAGGCCCCTACCGTGCAATTCTCATGGTGGACCGGTCCGTATATTCCTGTGGGGATTCGTTGCACCTGGGTCGTCGTCAGGGTGACATCTACTGCGGAGGGCACGTTGAGACCCAGGCTTCCCCTTGTGACTGGGGTGGGGAGCTGGNAGAAGGAGAAGAGAGGAGAAGGAGAAGGAGAAGGAGAAGGAGAAGGAGAAGGAGAAGAGAAGGAGAAGGAGAAGGAGAAGGAGAAGGAGAAGGAGAAGGAGAAGGAGAAGAAAACAAACCTCCAACCCTTCTGGAATGGGTTATTACTAGTAAGGCAGGACTTAGTCTTGTAGACATACAATCATAGAATGGTTAGAGTTGGAATGGACCTTGAAGATCATCTGGTTCCAACCCCCCTGCATGGATGGGGTCACCTCCCACTAGGTCAGGTTTCTCAGAGCACCATCCAACCTGGCCTTGAACGTTTCCAGGGATGGACATTCTACAACTTCCCTGGACAATCTGTTCCAGTTTCTCCATCCTCATCTTTGAGAGTAAAGAGGCATTGGGCACTTATCTAAAATTTAAATGGTGAGCAGCAGAAACCCTTGCAGGTACAAGGATCACATCTGCATCAGCTTCTGCTTTGTTTCTGCCATTAGCCCCTGCTGCTTCCATGGCCATGAGCAGGGACAGCATGTGGAGGGTGGTGGGGGGAAGCAGCAGCTTTGGCTGGGATGCTGTACCTGACCCTGCTGCAACCAGGAAAATGGTCCCTTTTACTCCATGGCCATTTGTACTTATATTTGGGTTTTATCAAAGCAATGGGGCATGCGATAGGTTGGTAAATAATTAATTTGTTTCCCAGAGAGACCCAGTGGAAGAGATGACAAGCCCTGCCATTTCTGCTTTCAGGAACTGCCAGATGAAGAGAAGGGGGGAAAGATGCTGGGAACAAAAGTGAATTAGAGAATATCTTTCCTTCAGTAAGACAAATTTGTGCTGGGTAACCATGTTTTGCTGGGGAAGCCACTTGGAAAAGAGTGATAGAGACCCAGCTCCCAAAGTTCATCAAAGTCATCTGCTTCAGGTAAGCTCATTTTTCACCAGCCAAGGGGATATTTACCTGGAGTACACCTGTAAGGTACAGCAAACAAATTGAATGGTAGGGTGCTTTGTTATATTTGACACCCTGGTGATTCAATATGACAGGGAAGAGGAAGAGAAAAAAGGGAGAGCTACAGAGAAACTCTGCCTCTCCTCTCTGCAGCATGGTCATTGTGATCCATGACTGCAGAGCTTGGGAAAACAGGGGAAAGCAGGCAGGGGTTGGCACTGAATTATGCTCCTGTGCCAGCATTTAGCTTGAAAGAACCTTCATTTCTTCTTTCCTTCCTGCAAGTGATGTCCTAGATTTCTGCAGTGAGATCATAGGATCACCAAATGGTTTGGGTTGGAAAGGACTTCAAAGATCATCAAGACCCAACCCCCATTTCATAGAAACAGACTGATTTGGGTTGGAAGGGACCTTAAATCTCACCTCATTCCAACCCCCTTCCATGGGCAGGGATACCTCCTGCTGGACCAGGTTGCTCCAAGCCCCATCCAACCTGACCTGAGACACTTCTATTAAATACATCCACCAGGATGTATCATCATCCTGTCACCCTGGATGACCTTTCAAGGTCCTTCAGAGGTCACCAGGTTGGAGGGTCATGGCTTTGCTCTACTGAAAACATCAAGATCTACCAAGCTTCTAGTAAACCAAACTTCTACAAGATCAGGAAATATCATCATTTCACCTAGGCTTGAAAATCTGATTTTTAAAGTCCCCAAGAGCTTAAACATAGCTGTAGGTGCTCAGTGGGACCATGGGTTTTTGGAGGCAGAAGTCTGCTGTTTATTCCCCCTGTTTCCACTTTTAAAAAAATTAATTAATTAATTAAAAGAAAATGGACATTTCTCCTCGCGAAGAGTGTATCCAAAGCCTTTCTTGTTTGGAGAACATAATCACAATTTGAAGCACAATTTCTTGTACATCTCTGTTTCTTAACAGTCAAATGTCTTTGTTTCCTGGAAAAGGCATTTATCGCAGCAAGATTGGCATGGAGGCCAAAGTATAAGAGATATTGTCACCGTCATTTTGCTGTGAGATGGTAAAGCTGAGCTGAAAGCAGCACTGAAAAAAAAAATTGTAGTTCTTGCAGAAATTATTGTTTTCACAGAAAACAGAGAACTTTCTGTTGTCTGATCATACCTGCAGCGATGAAAAAGCAAAAGGAAATGTTTGTCGTGTAGATCCTTGAGAAAAATATAGTTTGGTGGGATCTTTAAAAATTTATTTATTCTTCTGGCACAACCACTAACATTTGGCCCAGTTTGGATTTCAGCTGTGAGGTCACAACCAAAGCTCACATTAGCCAAATTTTGGGCAAGCAGCATCATATGCTGGAAAGGATAACAGGTGGACATGTCAGCTCATGTCCTGCCAGATATTGTGGTTCCATGGACTGAGAGAGTGTTCTTCATGGACAATGGAGCTGGGGAAGGGTCTTGAGCAGAAGTCTGCCCAGGAGCAGCTGAGGGACCTGGGAGTGTTGATCCTGGAGCAACGGAGGCTGAGGGGAGACCTTCTGGCTCTCTGCAACCCCTGAGAGGAGGTTGGAGCCAGGGGGGGTCGGGCTCTGCTCCCAAGGAACAAGGGATGGGACAAGAGGAATGGCCTCAAGTTGTGCCAGGGGAGGTTGAGATTGGAGCTTGGGAACAATTTCTCCGTGGAAAGGGTTGTCAGGGCCTGGCTCAGGCTGCCCTGGGCAGGGGTGGAGTTCCCACCCCTGGAGGTGTTCAGAAAAATGTGGAGACATGACACTTTGGGACATGGTTTAGTTGGCATGGTGGGTTGGGTCAACCCATGGTGTTGGGTTGGCAGTTGCACTTGATGACCTTAGAGGTCTTTTCCAACCCTAATGATTGAGAAGGGACATCAGAACTGGATCAGGTTGCTCAGCCCCCCATCCAACCTGACCTGGAATGTTTCCAGGGATGGGACTTCTACCACCTCCCTGGGCATATCTATTGAAAACAGTGCCCCCACATATGAAGTAACTAAAAATTCAAGTTTAAATGCAAGAATGTCCAGGACTTCTGCATTTTTAAAGAAAAAAAAGGACTTTTTCTCTAGAACCTGAGCATCCCCAGCTCCTTGGTGAATTAAAGAGCATTTGAGACTGTCCAGGGAATATCTTTCTACATTAGAGATGTGCTGGTTTGTTTTGTCCTGAAGAAAGAGGTGGTTTCTCCTAAGCTTTAAGGAACATCTATTTCTGTTCCTTTTAGGAAAAAAAATCCTTCAATAAATTAACAGTGATAACATGGACTCTGAAAACTATTGTGATTCCTATCAGGACACAGAATGGTTTAACTAATCAGTCATTAATTAAACAGGTTTTTACCTGCAAGGGCTGCAGGAGTTTAATAATTTAAGCTGACTAAATGTTAGCACTACCCTGGCGTAATTAGAGCTGTGGGGAGAGTTTCACAAATACAGCAAAGGCAGCTACATTTCGTGCCATTTACTGAGTGCAGGCATCAGGCTGGCAGCAGAGAAGACATTTCACATCATTTCACATCCCAATGAGCATCTTCCCAACCCAGAATGACCAGGAGGGAACTAGATTAAGGATGTCAGTCTACATAAATTAGAAAAGAGTTCCCAGCCCAGCAACAATCTAAATATACTTAATATAATTATTAAACATACTCTTGGTGCATAGGATCACCCTCGTTGCAGAAGCTGTAGCAAGGTTGACTCCTTTATTATGAGTTTATGTGTTGAGTACATCCTTGAGCAGGTCTGAGGCTTGGTGGAGTGAACAAACCACTTTACTTTATCTTGCAAGAACACAGACAAGCTTCAAGAGTTTGGAGTCTTCACTCTGGGACCTTTCTGGACACATTTTGTTCCACCTCTAAATTCCATTTTACTTGTCTATAAACTGATAACAGCAGCCTTGGCCTGTTTTGGGGTGTCCTCTTGGGGCGGCACCAAAAATGTTTTATAAACAGGATTGTTTCATTAATTAAAGGCTGCAAGTCTGTCTTTGAGCATTAGGAATCTGTTGGAGAAGACGACACTTGGAGGAGGTCACAGATGCACACCTGGCCCTGCGATTTCTGACTCCAGCTCCTTTTCTCTTGGTAACAACAAGGTAGTGATGTCCATGTACTTAATATTCAGCACCCACAAGAGAAATGTTTTGGTCAAAGCAATGTTGAGGAGGAGGAATTCTTTGCTCTAGTAAAGGTTAATGCACCTGGAAAGCAGCCGAGAATGTTTACATGCAGAGAGATCATTAATCCAGGCAGTAATAATTTGTGAAATAAAAATCAATCTTGGAAAGGAGGCAAAGCCTCTAGTTCCAAAGTAATGGACTTCCTTTTGCACTGCATCTCGTTAAGCAAGACCCAAATACATAATGGGCTCAATTTCCATGCAAAGCTTCTCTGCAACCCAGAAAAAAAAACACCAAAACAAACAACAAATAGCAACCCTAAACAAAATGTGCTGCCTTTCAGGGCCTGGCAATTGCAGATCAATTAACACAGCCATGGAAAGATGTTTTTAAATAGCAAAAAGCTGCAATATTTGTTCCAGGTAAATGGAGACCCTGGGCTGATGGACCAGACCTGCAGATGTCCTTGGCACCATCAGCTCTTGATGAAAGCACCTGATGGACATGGAGCTTTAAAGGGGCTCAAAAGGAAACTAGCTCTGATTTATCTAGAAGGAGAAAAGGAGCATTAGATGGCTGCATGGAAATATTTCCAGAGCCCCAGACAGCCACGTCCATTCTTCTTCTGCTCCTCCCTACTTAAGAGGGAAACAACCCAGGGTCAAACACAGCAGCCAAAAAGCATTTGGTGCCTCTCCCTCAGGCAAGGCTTGGTCCAAAAGCTACAGAAGTCTGTGGTCCATCCTTATGGATAAATAAAAGATGAATGACAGCTGGATGAGAGATGGGAGATGGGAGAATGTATGTAGCAGAGAAATCTTTAAAATAATCTTTCATAATATGTAATAATTCCACGTAGCAGAGAAATCTTTAGAATAATTTATTTTCTTGAAAAATACTCCTTTAAAGGGGACAAATTCACTCCTTGATACGGCACACAGTGAAATAACTTTTTTCTTCCACCCTACTCAGATGAATTAAGGTGATACCAAAGTTGTAGGCATCAGGAACCCAAAAAAGAAAAACCATGTAGTATAAGATAGGTCCAGTCCTGGTCAACATCTCTATCAATGACCTTGATGATGGGACAGTGTCTTCTGTGAAAGTTTGCTGATGACACAAAGCTGGGAGGAGGGGCTGACACCCCAGAAGGCTGTGCTGCCATTCAGAGGGACCTGGACAGGCTGGAGAGTTGGTCAGGGAGAAATTTAATGAATTAAATGGAAAGTCTTACATCTGGGTAGGAACAACCCCAAGTACCAGTACAGGTTGGGGACTGAAATGTTGGAGAGGAGTGAAGGGGAAAGGGAGATGGGGGTGCTGGTAGATGGAAGGATGACCATGAGCCAACAATGTGCCCTGGTGGCCAAGAAGGCCAATGGCATCCTGGGGTGGTTAGGAGGGAGAGAGGTTCTCCTCCCCCTCAACTGCCCTGGTGAGGCCACATCTGGAATATTGTGTCCAGTTCTGGGCTCTCAGTTCCAGAAGGACCAGGAACCGATGGAGAAAGTCCAGAGCAGAGCCACAAAGATGATGAAGGGAGTGGAACATCTCCTGCTGAGGAAAGGCTGAGGGAGCTGGGGCTCTGCAGCTTGGAGAAGAGAAGAATGAAGGGTGAGCTCATTAATGTCTATAAATGCATAAAGGGAGAGAGCCAGGAGGATGGAGTCAGGATCCTCTCAGTTATGCCCAATGATAGGACAAGAGGCAACGGACATGAAATTGAGCATATAAGGTTCCATATAAACACCAGGAGAATTATTTTTCACTGGGAGGGTGAGGGAGCCCTGGCCCAGGCTGCCCAGGGAGGTTGTGGAGTCATCTTCTCTGGAGACATTCAAACTCCACCTGATTGTGTTCCTATGACCTCCTGTAGGTGACCCTGCTCTGTCAGGGGGGTTGGACTCAATGACCTTTTGAGGTCCCTTCCAACCCCTCACTTTCTGTGATTCTCTGATTCTGTGCTCACCTGCTCCTCATGTTGAAATCTGCCCTTTCTACCTTTTCCCTACCTCCCAGGGGTTTTCATTTGAGTTTTGTACTTGGAGTGGACAAGTTTCCCTGACATAGTCCCTGACACAGATTTTTGCAAGCTGGATGGCAAATGATTTGGGGGAAAGAAGGGAAGATGGGCAGGCTCACTGTCAGGCTACAACCCAGCCCCGAGTGCTGAGGTGTCACATTGTAATACTGACAAAGTACAAAATCCAGTCCCAATAATCCTCTTAAGGCAGAACAGAAAATAATCAGTGTGACTGATAACCCAAAGACAATCAAAGCATTTAGGATTTAAGGAAAGGTACCAGACATACAGAACATTTCCAGAAAGAGCTACATAGCTTAAAGGCCAATTTTATTTGGTTGGTTTTGTTGTTGTTGCTGTTGATGAGATTTTTTTCCCTTTAGATATACTAAAAGAGGGGAATAATAACAATTATAACCTGAAAATGCACCAAAATCAGTTACAGTTTTACCATTGATTTGAATTGGTTTTCAATCAAGCTCATAAGGAACACAACAGAAATGTCAATTAACAACAGAATAATCATTACAAGTAAACAAAGACAATAAGGAATAAATTAGAGCAACACTGGAAATCAATACCATTCAAAGGCAGAAAATCAGTTGAGTTCAGTTTAGGGATAACAGGTTCAGCAAATCAATGCACAGAACTGATGGTCTGGGCTTTTCCAGTATACTCCAGGTGGTTAACACCCTGTAGAGTCATGTCCTTGATGGATATGGATGCCCATAGTCCGTCAGCTCTCCATTTCTGGTCTGCAAAGTGTGATTCCCTCATGGTGTTGTTTTCACAGCAACCTGAGAGACCAGGTATCTGATTCCCATTTTATTTAATGGAAAATTAATGTTCTAGACTCCTCTCTCAGTCATGGAGGTGCTTTTTTGGAGGTGCTTTTTCAGATTTGTATGGTGCTTCAAAGGACAGAAGGACCCAGAGGGAGAAATATAGATATGGATGTAGATTGAAATATCTAAAATGTCTGGTGACACTTTGTGGAACTTGTTTCTTTCCTTTGTGCTTTGGAAATAACGTTGTCTCGTGCTATTGCTGGGAGATGTGTTCCAACAGAGCAACAAGTGGATTTCAGCCTTATCAAGATGAATTATTTCTGCCAAGAGCATATGAAGCGTTGAATTTATCATAGAATCACAGAATGGTTTGGGTGGGAAGGGACCTTTCAAGGCCATCCAGTCCAACCCTCCTGCAGTGAACAGGGACGTGTAATTAGATCAGGTTGTTCGGAGCCCCATTCAACCTGACCTGGAACATTTCCAGGGATGGGGCATCTCCCACCTCTCTGGGCAACCTGGGCCAGGGTCTCACTACCCTCAGTGGAAAACATTTTTCCTTATATCTCATATGAATCTTCCCTCTTTCAGTCTGAAACCAACACCCCTTGTCCCATTGTTACAGGTCCTTCTAAAAAGTCTGTCTCCATCTTTCTTCTAGGTCTTCTAGGTCCCCTTTTAAATACTGAAAGGCCACAATAAGGTCTCCTTGGGAGCTTTTCTTCTCCAGGCTGAACAACTCCAACTCAGCCTGGCTTCAGAGCAGAGCTGCTCCATCCCTTGATTAATCTTCATGTCCTCCCCTGGAGTCACTCTAACATCTCCATGTCCTTTTTGTGTTGGGGGGGTCACATGAGAACAAATAGAAGGGGAGAAGTCACACTTCTTTGGATGAATGCCAGGACAGAGTTGGCTTTCCAGGGTTCGAGTTATGTTAGCAACAAATTCATAATCCAAAGATTCAAAAAAAAGATTGAAATAAAAGTATTAAATCCTGGCAATTTTTATTTTCCCAGCTTTCAAACTATGCCTCCACTGCCATAGTTGGCTTTGATGCAAATACCTAAAAAAAAACACCAACCAAAAAAACCTAGAAACAAACAAACAAAAAAATAACAGAACAAGCAAAAAATGTACTAAACCATAAAAAACCCCTCAAACAGTAAATACACCTCAGCATCCACTTTGAAGTGACACAAGGTCTATTTTGAAAGTTTTGAACTCATTTTAGCCCCCCAGCAGCAGGTCTATGTCATGACTCTACCTCCCTCCCAGACTGCCCAGTGACAATTTTTTGCTGTGACTTCTCTGTGATTCAGCCAGAGTGAAGAGAGAGAAATACCCCACTAGTAACACCAGATTTACAGAATGATCTGCCTAATTTAACATGTTAAGATGATTCCCATTGTCTGACTCAGGTTTTAAAGCATTCTTGGAAGACAAAGAGATTCTCTGGTAAGCAAATAGCTTTGTCCTTCAGCCTGAGGGCATCTGGCTGCCTGCAAACCCTCTGTCTGCAATGTGCTGAGCTCTGAGGGCATCCGAAACCAGTGTTGGGTTAAAAAAAAAGGTATTTTTCCTTTTCTATCACAGAATGAATCTGAGATGGTCAGCAGGCAAAGTGGGAGGCCTGGCCCTTCTGATGTGGCTCTGCATCTCAGCTTTAGGTCACTTACCAGATCTGGAAATATTTTTTCCTCCAAAAAGATGGACCACCAGTCTTTTATTCAGTTGAGTTTCATCTCTTGCATGGGACACACCCCAGCTGTCTTGGTGGCAATTATTAGTTTCAAGAAGGTGTTTGAAGAGGCTGCACATCCTCTGTCCAGAACTCCCGGGGATGTCTCTGCCCAAGGGAGCACAAGATCCTCACCATAGCAAATCTCTATTTAATATATATATGGGTTGGTTTGTTGTGGGTTTTTTTTACCATAACTAGTGCACTCATAATTCTTCCCACTAATCCCATTGATGGCACAAATCTTCTCCCTCAATCTTCCTATTTTTTCCCCTGTCCATATCTTGACATCCATTAAATTCTCAGTGTGCCCAAAGCTTACCAATACGGCACACTGCTTTATCCAGTGGCATCAGTCCATCAATAAAGCTCAGCTGCTGAGTTTGTTGGCTTTCCTGCATTTTTGGAATTACTGTAAGTTATGTGGATGTTGGAGCCAGTGATGCCAGGCCCTGGATTGTGTGGTTGGGTGGGGATGGGGTAGGAATGAGGTTTTTCCATCATTTCCATGGACTCACAAAGCCAACAGCAGCCCACTCTCCCCCCCAAAATAAAATAAATAAATAAATAAAAATTAAAAAGTGGTTTCTGCTACAGCTCAGCCCCATTGGGAGGGGCTGGGAATGTGAATGGCATCTTTCTCCCTGGCTGTGGCTTTCCACTTGTCTTCCCTTTCCTTTCTCACTCCAGAATGAATGTACAATTAAAACACAATCAATCTCCATGGCATTTCCAAAGTGTGCAGCCAGTGTGCAGGCTTTCCTTTTTAGCCTTGGCAAGAGCCCAAAATTTCTCAGGGAAAAAAAAATAAATAAATAAGCTCTCAACTTTCCCCTCGTAGAAACTCAAGATTAAAGGTTGTTGAGTGGGGACAAATCAAGCATAACATTTGTTGTCAACAAATTGATGCACCAAAGAGATTTCTTGGAGTGGTTCTCTTTTCAGGTTCAGCAGTAAGCAGGGATGGTTAATTCTAATTGTAGCCAACAATTTGCATTCATTAGCCCTGTGTAAATTGGGCAAATACAGTTTTTTTTTTTAATAGAACTGCCTTATTACACCTTCCTTTATCAAAAAATAAGTGAGAGGTAAGAAACCTATTATATGAAGAACCTCTTGTTTGTGCTGGAAAAAAAAACAAAAAAAAAAGGTGCTCCCATTTTTTTTTTTGTCATCTTCACAAAGACAGGAAGAAAAATATTAATATTTAAGACTACCTCTAGCAATTTTCTGTTTTGTTTTTCTATTTATACACCCTCAAGGTGCATAGAGGGTTATAGCAAGGCCTCAGGTCACACTCATAATAACAGAAGCCTCGCTTGTATTTTTTTTAATATTTTTCCCTGCCTCCCTTTAAAACAAGTCTATGAGTACTGCACAAGCTACCTTAAGCAGCATCTGACATACACAAACTGTTGCCTGTAGGTTGCCTGTTTGTTTGGTTTTTCTGCAGTGTGAAGGTTGAGTTGAGTCATTTTGCAACCAATTACTTTGCAGTAAATTTTTCTGATGATTCTTGTCACGCAGTATTGATCCAACATGTCACCTTGAACTTGTTTATTGACACATCAAATTCCAAAGGCAGCCCTGCTCAATTTACCACTTCCCAATTATGGTGTTTATATGATGTCACTGAAGCTTCTTGTCACATTCAGATGAGGCCATTTTCCCCCCTCCACCACCAATCACCTGAGCAGAGGTTGCCATTTTTCTCTGACCTTTCCCAAGACAGATGGTGGTTCATAAAATACATCATTAGCACACATCACTTTATCTTGCTGGGATTTTTAAAGTGAAAGGTACTTTGTTCAATAAAAGATTTTTCAATTTCTTCCTCCATGACGGTTCTGATAAATAGGATTTTTTTTTCTCCCCCAAATGCTACAGAAGAGGATTCATCCCCAACACCTTCACTGAGGGATTCATGACATTGAACTGAGAAAGCTTCATCCTGGGCCCAACATATGAGCTGCATCCATCCCTGGATGGTCAAGGATCACATCCAAACAGCTCAGGATCTGGCCTGATGCTGCTCTGACTTACAAACCAAACATGAGAAATGGGACACTGATGTGACATTCACCATGGGAGGTGACATGGAACTTCATTGATGGTTGGAGATGAGAACACAGAAACAGTGTTTATTTCCTTTGCAGAGTCCTTCAGGATTTGTACTATGTCCAGTTCTGGGGTCTTCAACACAAGAAGGACATGGAGCTGTTGGAGCAAGACCAGAGAAGGCCACAAAGATATTCTTTGGTGTGAGGGTGTGTCACGGTTTAACACTGGCCCAGCAATTAAACCGAATGACAGATGCTCTCTATTAATCCCCCTCTCCTCCCTGATAAGGAAAGGAGAGAGAATAAGGGAAGAGAGGCTGTATATGTTGGAAACTAAATTACACAAATTTAATGAAACAGTAATGATAAATAGGAAAAAATTACTAAATATATACAAATATACGAATATACAGGAAAAATTGATCCCACGTTCCTCCCCCCTTTCCCCCAATAACACTCACGTCACCACCGAGGCTGCAGGGCAGCCCTGGGAAAGTCCAGGCTGGACTCCTGGGGTCAGGAGCAGTCAGGAGGTGGAGCCAGGAACACACAGATTCAGGCTGGCACAGATCAGGATCACAGGCAGAGGAACAGACGGAATCCTCCCAGGATGCCGAAGTACGCAGGGAACAGGCGAAGGAAGGTCAGGAAGAGCAGGAAGAAGGGTCAGGAAGGAGAAGAAGCGTTTTGACCCTCGTGATCCCTCAAATTTATACTGAGTATGACGTGTATGGGATGGAATACTCTGTTTGGTCAGTTCTGGCGTCTATCTGTCCGGTCCTGCCCAAAGGAGGGGTTCAGGTGGGACTTCTTTGCTCCTTCTGCAGGGTAAAATGTTCCTCAGAGCTGAGCAGTGTCCTTGGTTCTGCATACCAGTGCCTGGCAGTAACTATAAACATCCAGTGTTATCAGTCCTAGAAGCAGACACTGTGAGAAACTTGCTGTTAATTTCAGCAAGTGCAACTACTTACAACAAACTTATCTGAAAGCAAAAGTACAAACCAGAAAATCACCTTTATCCTGGCCCAAACCAGGACAGGGTGCTGAGCCCCTGGCCCAGGTTTCCCAGAGAAGCTGTGGCTGCCCCATCCCTGGCAGTGTCTCAGGCCAGGTTGGATGGGGCTTGGAGCAACCTGGGCTGGTGGGAGGTGTCCCTGCCATGGCAACCTGGGCTGGTGGGAGGTGTCCCTGCCCATGGCAGGGGGTTGGAACTACACGATCTTTAAGGTTCTTTCTGACCCAAACCAGTCAGATTCTGTGATTTGTGTGCTACCCTGAGTTTGCTGATACCACAGATGCTGAAAAGAGCCTCCTTTTTTTAACTCAAGTTGTTCTGTTTTGTTTCTTTGGGGTTTTTTGCTTCTGTTTGTTGTTTTTTTTTTCCTATTTAATAACTCAGGAGCTGTGCAGAGCAGGTGCAGAAAATACATTTGAAAGTCCTGTTGTTGGTGGTGTTCTCTGAAGTCATGATAAAATTTGATGCCAATAACTAAAAAAAAAATAAGCTGGCCAACTTTGTCACTTTGAGTTGCTTTAGAAACACACTTCATCTCTGACTTCTGTTGGACAAATGTTTTGAATTTAAGATGCCTGTGTGGTTTCCAAGATGAGGACCCATGAAATCATGCAAAATAAAAGGTTCCTTCCCCAGGCTGTGCAGAAACACTGAGGTAACCCAAAAGACAATCTGAAACCAAAAAGAGTTTGTTCTTTGAGGTCAGAGTTAAAGACAAACAGGAGTGCTATTCCACTGCATGATTTATGACTTGTCAAAATGTGCTCAAGAAAGAAGTCAGGGTAGAGGGGAGAAAAGCATCCAGAGCAGAAGAAACTATGGTCTTCTTGGCAGTTCCTCAGTTATGCTTCCAGTAGTATTAATTCAAAGTAGCTGGGACAAAACCATTTCAGAATCCAATTTCATTAAAAATAATTTCTTCTTCTTGCTTGACACTCCTTGTTTTACTTCCCCACTTCCCTGACAGAGGACGTGATCATTTCTGCATCACCAGAACTTAGAAAAGAGCAGACAGCATCTCTTGAAATTCCAGAACAGCCTGGTTGGGCTCACCACTCTCTCACATCCCATGTTCACACCATGCTGTTGCCATTTCATCCCAGCCCCAGGTGGTGGGGAATGGAAGAGAGGGTATTTTCCTCCCCATACCTACATGGGGAGGAAAATAAAGTCAGCAGATGCTTTCAGGTTGAGACTTTGAACATCAGGTGTTGACCAGGAGCCAGCTCCTAATTTATAAATTCTGTGGGAAGGGTTGTAAGTTGACACTGGGCACCTCGGTGATGCTGCTTTCAGATCTTACCAGGTGATGAGACAGTGAGATGGACTCTTCTTTCCTTTGTGTCATCAGCAGCTCTTGGATGATGATTGCAACCATGATGTAGTTGTTGACCAAGTCCACACTAGTGCTTCTGCAATTTATTGTCCTGGTCCCTCCAGCACATATTGTTAATCTCCTTGACAAGGCCAAGACTCACTTTCTCTGTCCCAAAACAATTACCTGTGTGTCCCCTCCAACTTGCTCCTTCTATCTTCTTGTGCACAGCTCCTCATCTCTTCTTCTTGGCTGTTGTTCAGGGAAGCCACAGCTAGTCTATGAGCTTCCTCTTTCAAAGGTCCAAATAACTCCAGTTCCCAGCCACAAAAAGAATGGAAACCTTCAAGTCTATTGGGCATTTTTGGACTGCCAGAAATTTGCCATACATGCACCCATCTGTTAGGGCAGTGGTGGCTGTGGCACAGCCAGATGTTTGCACATGCTTTGCAATCCAATTTGGGACCATCACCTACTTTCTCTACCAGGGGCTTGGCAGGGATGCAGGCGACAACAACCAAAGGAGGGCAATATTCCAGTTTATAAAGCAGGGAGCAGGGAAAAAGAGAGGTCACTCCTGAGACATCACAGGCCAGGAAGATCTTCCAAACCAAAACCATAATCTCTTAACAGACCACCAGAAATATGAAGCTGGGGTCATTTCCAAGCACAGCAGGATGTGCTGCCTTGCTCTACTGCTCTAATAATTACTGATGGTTCATCAGGTCAACCTTGAAGTCTCTGATACTCATGCAGGGTTTCCACATAGTTCATATTTTGCCAGCCAGTGGGGTTTTGGCAGTCGGCAGGAGCTCTGAGAGAACTTAGAATGCATTTTCTGACCTCTTCACCCGCACATCTGAGCCTAAACCTCATCCCTTCTCCTCTGAGATGTATTCCATGGTACTGTAATGCTGTAGAAACAGTATCTTAAACATAGCTAGAGTAGCCACATGTTGGGTCTGTGTGTATGAGGATGCATGAATAAATTCCTAATTTTTTTTACATGTATCTGTATGTAAGAAAGAATGAGGAGTGCATGTGTTGGATGAACACATCATGGACATGAATGTGTGTGTCTGCAGGTTCATGTACAGGAGACTATATTGCCAACTAGATAGAAGCCATCTCAAGGCAGAGACACAAGTCCAATCCCAGCCTGTCTCCACAGAACCGCAGAATCATTTAAGTTGGAAAGGGCCTTCAAGTTCAAGACTGCCAAGGCCACCACTGCCCCATGGCCCTCAGCACCACATCTCCACAGCTTTGAAATCCCTCCAGGGATGGGGACTCCACCCCTGCCCTGGGCAGCCTGGGCCAGGCCCTGACAACCATTTCCAGGGGGAAATTGTTCCCAAGTTCCAATCTCAACCTCCCCTGGCACAACTTGANGGTGGAACTGGATGATCTTTAAGATCCTTTCCAATCCAAAGCATTCTGTAAATCCATGACTGCAGGTAGCACGGGTTGTGATTGGCTCCTGCATTGTGGTGAGCAGCACATTCCATGTTCCTTGCTGGACAGGGGTTCCCCTGGCACTGCACCAGCTCTGTCTCCTCATTCCTACTGACATACTGCATGCTCACACTTTCATCTATTCCATAAATAACACCAATATCAGAAAAAAACCCCGTGCCGTGGGCAGAAACCTGGGGTGGGGGTTGGGGGAGCACAAATCTCTCCCATTCATTCGGGATGATTGATTGAAAAGGTCATGCAACGTACCCACCACGATGCAAACTTTGGGGTGTTAAATCCAAATCTAAATAATCCTGCATGTTTCTTCCTTGACTAAGCACCTGAGCACTAATTACATGCCTGGTTAATTCAGTAATGTACGTACATTCCTAGGCTCCCTCTGCTTGTATTGGTCTCTCTCCTCTTTGGGAGATTAATGAGGTGAAGCAGAAGATTGTTACAAACCTCATGTTACAAACATCATGTTATTTTGTTAACACTGTTGTGTACTGTACATAATTAGAATGCAGCTGTTACATTTCTTGCCTATTAAAAGAGATAAGCAATGATCCAGGACTGCAAGGAACAGCACAGCTTCACAGGTTTGGGTTTTGTTTTTCTGTTGTTTTTTGGTTTGGTTTGGTTTGGTTTTGCTGTTGTGCTGTAATAGCCTAAAATACATTTTAATATATTAATACAAAATAAGATTTTTGGTAGGAGCATTCATAGTGGGATTGCTCTCAAAACATCTCTTTCCTTTTCAGTTTACCACTTTCAGTTTCTTTGCTTTCTCTCTGCCTTTGGGCTTACTGTTTTCTTCATATTATTGGATTTTGTAAGCAGAATGCCTTGGACCTGATTCTTCATTTATCCATTTTCTTATCTCAGGCTCTGTGGGAATCTGGGATGAATCAGACATGCGGAATTTACCCCTATTCTATTCATCAGTAGGATACTCAATATGGGAATATCTGTGGGGACTTAGTTAAGATAGACTTTCATGACCTTATGAACTAGACCCTAAATCTGCAGCCACAGTCTGCATGTTGTTGCCACCAACACCAAGGGGCCTGAATCCCAGACAAGCTGACTCCTGATATGCAAAAAGAGCATATGGTGATGCTCAAGCATCAGTCTAGTTTACTTTTCTTTCTCTCTTTTTGTAGAATCCTAAAATGCTTTGGGTTGGAAGGGATCTTAAAAATCATCCAGTCCCAACCCCCCTGCCATGGGCAGGGACACCTCCTACCAGCCCAGGTTGCTCCAAGCCCCATCCAACCTGACCTGAGACACTGCCAGGGATGGGGCAGCCACAGCTTCTCTGGGAAACCTGGGACAGGGGCTCAGCACCCTCACAGTAAATGATGGACTTTGTCCTATAACTCATCTCCAACACTTTTCAAGCCCAACTTTCAAGACTTTCAAGTAATTCCCTCCCTCCAGCCCCTTGATCCTCCTATATCTACACCATCCCATTGCAGGCACAGGGCTTTGCATGTTGATTATTGTTTGCTCAGATTGCTCAGCCTCTTCTATATGGAAGCCATCTGCTGTTTATAAAGCTCTCTTACAGTCAAGTTTCCTGTAAAATCCAACTTTATTGGTAGATGTGTA
>JAAWXA010000034.1:187699-201060 GCA_038090715.1 Florisuga fusca
ATCATTTGTGAGTGCATATGTTTGCTTCTTCTTCCTCAATGTGTCAATGAACTTAAAAATCCATAGTAAGCAGAGCTCTTTCCAAGGCTGAAATAGATAAGGGCTTGAAGATCCCGTAGCTGATCGTTCTGCTTAGCCAGTAAACTGTCAGTGAAAATCCCCTTTCCTTTTCTGTCAGGCAGGGCTTGGAAAGAGCTTAAAATTATTCAGATTCCCAGGGTAGTTTTGGAAGATAACGGTGACTAACTTACATAACTCGTCCAGCTTTTTGTGGGGTTGGTTTTTTTTGGGGGGGAAAGCTGCAGTTTTCCATCTTGACCCTCCTGGAGTTGAAGGGTAGAAGTGCTGCATGTGTTTGGCACACAACAGCTACCTTGCCAATGCCACCTCTTGAAGAGGAGTTGAGTTCTGCAAGCTGTTCCCCAGCCAGTCAAATGTTTTATCTGCTTTGGTAAGAGCCCTGAGCTCTAAAGTAGGGTGTTAAAAGCATCTAGAAGTCAGCTTGTTATATCTACTTATCATTTCCCCCTTTTCGTTTCGTTTTTGATTCTTAACAAATCACATCAGTAGGCAGGAAAATTCAAAATTCAGGCTAGAAACAGTGAGCCCGACTCTTCTTTCATTTACTCTTAAACATCCATCCAGAACAACTCTGAAAATATTGATCAAATTGCTGTATATTTACTGTAGCTTGCTGAGGGCTGAAAACAGCCCAGCATTATAGATAGCAGACTGAACGGTTGTGTTGTCTGTACTGGGATAACTGGCAAAGCACTGGATCCAGAAGCTAAGAGATTTTATTATGGATGGTGTTTGTTGTTTTGGTTTTTTTTAAAGAAAACAAAGAAGTTAAAGGTTGAAAAGGGGGAAGACAAAGTGAAATTTCTAACTTGGGACCCAGCACTGTGTATTAGTAGACAGGATTGTGTAGTAAATACGTGGATCTGCATGACAGACAAAACTGCAGACGAGACTGGGTCCTTATATACCATCCCTGTATCTTCTCTGTTTTTACTAAGGAGCTCAGAAATTGCCTTTGAATTTTTAGAAGAGGGACTATAGTAATTGAATTTCTTTCTTTTTTTGCATGGGGGGTTTGGGGTTTTTTTTAAAGCCCCATCTTCCTAGATTCTGTAGGGAATCTCACTTTCCAATTAAAACAAACCAAGAATTAGAAATTTTCTACCCCTCATGCTTCCAGAATAAAGTTAAGAAATATTCCCCAGACAGATGCATAAAGTTCAGACCAAAAGCCAACTAGTGTGTAGTCTTTCTAAAACATTTCATATTTTTAAGTTAATCACAGCTTTTGAGCATTTGTTTTGAAATCCTGAAACTGTTTTCTCCTCTGTCCATTACTACTTCACCACGGATGGGTTTTTTTCATATCATATTCACATTTTAAACTTTAAATAGAGGTTACAAATGAGGCTTTATCTGGGCAAAAATTAGAACTTACTTATTTCAAAGTTAAACAATTTTCAGAGCAAGTGAGCAGACATGTATCAGCCCCAGTACAGAAAAGCATTTATGTTTATTGAACCTGCCAAAATAGGCATGTTTTCCCAAGTCTTGATTATCCTATTATTTCCCAAAAAAATATGGCATGTATAAACCTGGTGGATGAATATTTTCAAGTAAGAGTAGGATTTCTTCAGGAGTGAAGTGAGTAATTAATTGCAAATAGAGATTAGAGCTCTTTGGAGCTCTCAAAAGCTACCGGCTCGCATCTGCATAGATTTTAAAAATGGATATACCTATATTTATACCCAGAAGATACCAACATCTTCACTGCTGTGGTCTTTTTGTCTGCAGGCAGCATTCTCTCCAGCTAAAAATACTTTTGGATGTTGTAAGTTCTGGTAGACCACCAATGCTGCGGGCTTCACGCCGGTGATGCTCTCCTGGTGGGAGCGAGGTGCAGAGGTGGTGGGCAGTAATCATCTGCTCTGCATTATTTAAAAACCATCCTGGAATCACAGGGCCAGTGATGAGAGACAGCTGAGTGGGTGATTTTGTTTGACGAGGCCTGGCACTGCAGATTTAGGAAGAATTCAGGGAGTATAGGTTCCATTGCGTTCCGTCGCGTTCCATTGCGGATCCGTCGGAGCTCCAGGCTGGGAAGACCAAGTTGCCCGTTGGTGTAGCTGAGTTTTTTGGGCCAATGTGGATTTTTTTATTTGCTGTTTGGAAAGCATGTTGAGCTCCCCAAAGAAGGGTTGCAGGAAGTTGCTCTAGGTGGCACAGCATGAAGAGGTAACCTGGCTACGTCTGGTTTGGTATTGTACAACCAGGAGGGTGTGGGTTTCTTTTGGGGAGAGTAGATGTGGAAATGTTTCTGTTTGTTTCTTTTGCTGAAATTGTAACTATTCCAGTGACTGCAGACCTAATTAAATGGTGGCATCAGGAGAGCTGAGGTTGTGTCAAAGTACAAATCAGGACTTTTGATTTTCAGAGTATTGCTTGAGTATTTTGAGGCGTGTCTACTACAGGCGTAATTTTTCCTTTCCTCCATGGGTGGATGTTCATGTTGCAGGTTAAGAAAGCCACTTTTGTAACTCCCAAAAAATGCAACCCACCTCATTTTATTCCAGGATAACAACATCTGGGCACCTGAACTAATCATGAAGAGCAGAGATACCAAAAGCTGAGGCAGTACAAACTGGCTATGAATACTTCATACCTTTTTTTTTCCCCCCTAGACAGCAGAAATTTGAGGCATTGATTTTTCTGAATAAACTATTTTCTGTATAGAAAGCACCTCTTAAAGAAAAACTTGGTGTCTGTACTGGGGGGCTGCACAGTTTTCAGTGCTGCTGTTTTAAATGTTGCTACAACTTTGTGTACAGACAAGGCTCAAGAGAGTTACGGTGGAGCTATTAGAAGGGGAAGTGATTTTTTCTTACACTGATTAAAATTCTTCGGGCTTTCTGTTTGTTTGTTTTTAAACACCTATTTAGCTTTTAATTAACATTTAAGAGAAAGGAAGCTGGTTAAATATTCAATACCTCCTCCCTTTCAATTAAGGTAGAACAGTACACAAGGCATGATGAGGCCTCTGGGAAGTATGGAAAAACAGAGAAGAGCAGCCTCCTGATTATCATTTTCAGGGGGACTCTAAAGGTGAAACCCATCTGATTATTATTACCATTAACAATAATAATGTTGAGTTTTTTTTTTTTTTTTTTAAACAGTTAAAAATACAGTTATTTTTTAAACCAGCATATACTGTGTTTTGCCTTTAAACACCTTTACTTTTTCCACTCTGTTCTTTACTTATTTCGGGTGCAAGGATGGCTCATTTTCTAACAATCTTTTCCTGTGGCTTACCCAGGAGTTTGTAGATGCTGGAGAAGTTATTCTTCACGTTATATGTCCTTATTTTCATTTTGATACATTCTTTTCAGCCCCAATGAGTCAGCAGCATCAAACTGCAGAGCCCTGAAAGCTCAACTGAGTAAGTGGGAAAGAGCTGTGCTGCTGCCATGCTCTGTGCTGGGATCTAGTGTGTGCCCCTTTTTCTTCCTCCCCCTTAAAAAATCCAGTTATCCTCTGTCTGTGGGGCTGCTATCCCTCCAAATCGCCTGTAAAACAGCATAAAAGAATGTCTCAGTGAAAGAATATTATCAGAAAAATATATTGGCATTTATAATTCAGTATAATACCTTTCCTAAACTTAAATTTCTTCTATTTTGAGTTTGTGTACCCTAATTTAGCTTACAAAATACTTTGTTTTGTTTGGCTGTTTTTTTTGTTTTTTTGTTAGCATCCCTGTTTAAAACAGAATTAGGTTAACTACAAAAAAAAAAAAAAAAAAAAAAAAAAAGACACTTTATATTATGGAAACACCTCAAACCAGTGCCTGAAAAGTAGTGTATTTTTTTTTAGCGTGGTGCAAGAACTTACCTGTAGAAAATACTTCATTTATGTCAAATATCATACAAAAAAAAAATTTTTTTAATCATGTTACGTAAACAGATTTTTTAAATGGAATTGCTGGCACCAGATACCAGTTTTGTAAATGCATACGCCTGAATGAGTGGATGGGGTTTTTTTATATATAAGGAATGAAGAGATAGCAGATGCTAAAATGCATAGCTATTGGATATGTCTCATCTAGTGTGACTTCAAGGTTTACTGGATGTAAGAATGCATTGATTTTTAAAAACAGAAATAAATGTTTTGCAGAAAGATTTCTTGGCTGCATAGGAAATCAGGGTTTCCAGTTCAACTTTAAAATCATCTTGGTGCAGTGACCCACTGCCAGCTGCATGGTGACAGTCTGCTTTATCTAGTACCTGGTATCTTATCTGTTGTATAGTGACCTATTCACTACTTTGGCTTTTTATTAAAAAACAAACTAACAAGCAAAAACCACAAAAAACCCAAACCAAAACAAAAAATGAAACAACAACAACCAAAAAAAACGAAAAAACAAGGCATTTCCTCCATTATTCCTTCTTCCAAATACATTAAGACATGTGTCTATGTATGTCTGTCTGATTGATTACTGATTACTCATCAGCAGAATTAATAAGGTGTATTTACTGACTGGACTAAGCTAAGTGTTTGTCCAATTAGCTCAATAATTTATCAGCTATATTATTAAATTTTCAGTCCATTTCTGCTTCACCTGTAAATAATAGAAAATCTCCCACTAATTTCTGAAGTCTTTTTTTTTTTTTTTTTTCTCTTAAAAACCTTTTTTCATGGCTTTTTGTTTCAAACCCAGTTCACAGAAATTAGAGGAACACCTCATAGTTCCAGAGGATAATTAAAATAACACCTCCTGTCAGGTTGTTCATATTGAAGTCAAACTGCCATCCAGGTGAACCTAGCAACTTGTTAATATATATATTTTTTTTTATTTATTTATTTTTTATTTATTTATTTATTTATTTTCTTTGTGAAGGAAAAAGGCTGAAAGAAGTAGCATGCATATTTCTGGAAACAGTCAAATTCTATGTCTAGAAGATTCTTTACTGCTATGTGATTAAAAGTTATAAGAGCAACCTAAGAGAGAAGCCTGAATTGGTTGACCTCAGAGGTGTATCCTTTAGCTGCAAATACCACTAACGTCAATTTTATCTCAGCTGGAAATAAATTATCTCCAGTTACAACAAGCCCGTGCCATAGAGCTCTAGAAGATGATAAAATTGAAGGGCTGATGAAGCCAAAGAGGTTGGTGCAAAAAGGATTATGCCTGTGGATTTGGGAGCAGGGTCCTGCCCAGCTAGGAGGCAGCATGGACTTGGTGTTGTGAAGAGAGGAGGGGAGGCTGGAGAAGGGATTCTGACTCTTATACACATCTTTCCCAGCTCTTCTCTGATAAGAACATCTTCATGAGGGGTTGCAAACATTTGTGCTATACACGCAGTTATGTACATAAACCTCAATCTTACTCTTTCCCTATATTTTTTTTCTCCCTTTTTCCATTCCAGATTCTCCGAANGGCTGCTGTCAGGTTGTTAAAATGGGAGAGGGATGTTCTCAGGTGTGTTGCCAGGCTTAGTTCTGCTGAGGTTGATAGCAGGTCCTTTTGCAGGGAAAATCCGAAGATGGTTGTCTGTTTTGGTGTATATTCTACTGGTTTTGGTAACACTGAACAAAGCGAGTAGACAGAAGCATGTCTGGGGCTTCTTGGGGTACAGTGATGTTGGGTTTAAGCATCTTCTTGGAGGCTTTTGAAGACAGGGTGCTTCCAAGTCATCTTTAGGTGGTTCTAGCTGGTGGTGGAGAATTGATTTGGCCTGTGTATAAGGGGTAGAAAGACCTGTTTGGACTTCTCCTCTCGAGATGGGATATTTGAAATGACCTTTTTACCACAGCTGGTGAGCAGGGTGGTACCTAGGGGTGATGGAACATGCAGGGCATGTGTAAAACAGAACAAAATTAAACAAAAAACCAAAAGGGATAACTGCCTGAAAATTGAACTGCATGCGCAGAGCTATGGGAAAAGACCTCTCAGTTGAGGCCTTTTGAAGTGGACAAGCAGCAGTAACCTGGAAAAAAAAAAAATTTGCACCCACCTCTTGCTTCTTAATGAAGTCCAGTGGAGGTCTGACAGTGCTCCCATTCAGTATTTTCCTCACGTTGGTGATGTCAGGGCTTATTCAAACTGCTTCAAAATCTCCATTTTTGTCCTTTTTTTCCTGGGAGACTATATGTAGATGGAGCACTGTGGAATTCCTGGACTGACAATAAGCCCAGGTAGATAAATTGAAACCTTCCCAGACTAATTGTCGGGTTCTTTTGCCATTTGCTGGTTTCTCTTAACTCCCATGTGGTTGAGATGCTTGACCTGCACTTGACACAAAAAAATTTTTCATAGTTTCTTGAAGACTTCAGAAAATCTGTTTTATTAGTCCTCTGAGTTCCTTCATAAAAACTGCAGGGACAAAAAAACCTCAGTATTGCCAGTACCTCTTAAGTCGGTCAATCAGAGCCCACTGCTTCAGGCTGAGGAATGTTGCAGGGAAAAACGGGAATACAGGCAGGATTTTCCTTTTATTCCAAAAAATACTTTCTTTCCCTTTTCTGTAGCATCAGATAGGGTAAATTCAGGGAATCAAGGAAGTGGGAGAACTCTGAGAAGGATTCCTTCTTTAGCCCAAATATCAAAAGATGTAGACAGCTTCATAAATAAAGGAGAAGAGCTGCCTGAGGTGACACAGATATTAATGAAAGGAGGATAACCTCATCCTTCAGTATAAATTCAGTCATTCCTTGGGTTTAGGAGTGAGGTAGTTTTGAAATAATTTGTGTGGATCAAATTGTAGATCAGTGTAGACCGATGTGTGGTATTGGCGAAATGGCATCTTGGAGGTTTGCCATTCAGGTCACTCATTTATCCTTTTTGTTCTTTATACAGTTAAATTAATGCTCTGCCATTGCCATGTAAATAAACACTGCAATTCAACCACATGAAATACAATTCAAATGAAAGAAAAGAACACGTATGGCTGACCAAGGAAGTGGCGACTGCGTACGCCGGTTTGAAAAATATGTGGTTTCAGTGTACCACAAAGTGGTGGTCAATCTTCTTCAGGATTAAAAATAGAAAACAAATAGTGTGCTATAAACAATATATAAAAGTGACCGTAAAACCTATTTACAGATTTAGATTTACCAAAAAAACCCCAACAACCCTCCCCTCCTCTGCGCGTAATAAAACAAGAAAAAAAGTCTCTGTAAAACGAGTGTAAAAGTGTGAAATCCAAGATAAGTGTGGTTATCTTATCCAAGAAAAGAGCAGTATGAGTGGTAGTGGATAGGGAGGTGTTAGGGAGAGATCCAACTAAGCAGAGGTAAAATTAAAATTGTATTGATGGATTTATCGTGGCTTAGAGACACCTGAGTATATAGGAGGGAGAGAGGAGTGGGAAGGTGGCAAGTTTTGTGTCCCAGGATGTCCCACTGCAGAACTGAGATGAGTGGGGGGGGACTTGATCTCTGTCCCATCCTCAAAACAGGTGGAGGACACGACCATGCTGCCAGGGTAATTTTGAATCCCACTTCTCGGGGTGTTTGTCCCTGTGCTTTGCACTGTGTCTGGGGAAAACCCTTTGGCTTTTCAGTCTTCTCAGCTTTTTTTTAAAAGGGGGAAAACTCATCCCTGTTTCAGCAGGGAGGCATTGGGTCAGATATGGAAGATATGTCTCTGTCTCTCTGGAAAATGCTCCTTTGGAGCACCTTTGGAGGGGGAGTTACCTCCAAAGTCACCTTTTTTTGGGTCTTGCTTTTTGGAACTGATCACTTTTGGGCCGTTACACACTAATAGCATCACTCCACCACATCAGTGCTATGCAGTGTTGGGTATAGAAGGTGTTTGGTTTTTATTTTCTACTCACGGAAATCACTGTTAAATGAGAATTGATCTTACAGGCAAGCTCATGCAGTAGTTCTGTGCTGCATCTTTTTCTGTGGCTTCTTCTACCTGCTGGAAATGTGGCCTGTGATCATTTTTAAAGCATCAGACCTCGTCCTCTGCTATTTGCACCTCTATTTTTTTATATTGCTATTGTACTTGAAAGCTGCAGATGAGGTTTTCCTTTGCCTGGAAGATCTCTCAATGCAGCAGTCACTTGGAGGAAATAAAAGAAGATCAGAGCACTTGAAGAAAATCAAAGAATTTGCTGTACTGATAGAAATCTGAGCACCTGTGTACAATTTATCACATCTTCTCCCAGAAACCTGCATTAGTTTTGTATCTTTGGTATCATCTGGCCCACATTTTGTCCATCTGCATTTAACAACATGGTAATAAAAAGGCAGAGGCAAAGTCTGGATAGTTAAAGTATTTAATTTTGTGTTAAGAAAACTATTTAAATATTCATATCTCTTCTCTTGGGTATTGCTCATGGCTTTGTCTGTAAGCATTCAGACGGATAAATGCTGCTGGGAAAAAAAACCACCAACCTTACCCTTAACACTCCATTTCCACTGTGAGTATGGACATTTGCTGTGCAGGACTGAGCAAGATTTCTGAGCTATTTGTTCTGAGAGGTGATGAGCCTGTGAAGAGGCAGTCGAGAGGAAAGTGATGAGGAGAGAAGGAGAATTTCTCCATGTAGCCAAGTCAGAGTGAAGCTGGAAGACCTCAGTAGTAGCTGGCAGAGATCTATCAGCCTTTAATCACTGGGACAGGAGGTGGTCACTTTTTCATACTTCACAGCTTTTTGGGGGGGTTAGGAAGAGAAGAATTGCAAACTTGCTTTATTTCTTTCAGCTTTTTTTTTTTTTTTCTGAAAGAGTTGCAATAGAGGAATTAGGTTGAGCAATTCTGTGCATTTACTGGAAATCTAAAGAACTTTGTTAAGATAATGTCATCATGTGTTTTTCTGTGTGGCTGTGCTGGATCCTGATTTATTTTCTCTGTTTCTTTCTTTGTGTCACTGCTTGGTATCCTACAGTGCCTCCTTTTCTTTGAAGCAACCACTTGCTCATCCTTCAGAGAGGGCAAAATTCTTCTGAAAAAGAGGAGGGCAGAGCTCTGCCCCCTTGTACTTTCACCTTCTCCCTTCCTGTGCCCACACTCGATGGGGACACATCTCCTTTACCTTCAGGCAACGTCCATCCTTTCTTTCCACCCTATGGAAAGCTCTCTGCTTTTCTTCTCCTGCTTTTGGGTCTGAGAAGTCTGAGAGGCTGTGAGGTTGGTTTGGGAGCAGGTGAGCCCGGAGCGTGAACGGGAGCTGCTCATTCTCACCTGGGCTCACATCTCCCCATCCCAATTTAGGTGTTCCTGTGACTCCCATCACTGTGCTGTCAACGTCTCTCACAGTAATTTTAATCCATTAATCCTCCCAGGACACTTGGTAGATGAGGTAGTGCTGGTATTCCTGTTTTAATGGTGATGGAAGGAGGTACGGAGTGCAGTAGAGCAGGTATTGAACCCAGGTTTCCTGAGTCCTGAGCTAGTGTCCCAGCAGCCAGGAGCACTGTTTAATTCTTTTAATTGCTTAGTTGTAACTAAACCATTTTAGCCACCTTGGCCTTTTAGCATCCTTTTCCAAGCTCTGGGTCTTGAGGTGCTCCATGCTGTTTTCTGATGGCACTCACTTTGGTGCTCCTGTGGTCCAGAACAGGATTTTTTCCTAGAGCAAAAGGATGTTGGTTGGTTGGGAACCTTTCTTTCCCAGGTTTCCATCATGCAACTCTCCAAGTCATCTGCTTCTTGACCATAGTTTTCCTTATATTTTTCTGCCTTTTTCACAACCTCCAGCAACAATGTCATGGACCACAGACCAGCAGTTAATCTTCTACCAGATGAAGTTTTGTCTGAAATGGTTACTGGGGAGGAAAATAAGGGAAGGAGGAGCTACTGGAGCAGGGAGCCTGGCCTGTGCTCTAACCTGGACATAGAGGATTTCTTCAAAGCCTTTTTCCCTTTAGATTTTCACATCACTGTTTATGTCTGAATTCTTCAGTCTGCATTTTATACTTTATTCTGAATTTTGTTGAGAGCCTTCAGCGCTACGTTACAACCTACAAATCAAACCCTGCATCCTTGAACACTTTCTCTTCTCACATCTTGGACAACCCTATTGATGTCAACAGATTTATGCCAGAGCAGTTTTTGCTCTTCAGTGTTGGTACAACTTTGACTAATGACTGCAGGTTCTGTCCCACTGAGAAAATAACTCTTGAGAGTGAAATCAAGTGACAGAAACTTAGCAGTCTACGTTTGCTAATAGGAGAAGTAGCTAAAGCTGATTTTTCCAGAGTTTTTCTGTTGCCTACGGTGCCTCCTGATAGACAAGTTTTATTAGGCCTGTGTTTTAACTGGGTGAAGGACTTCATAGTACTTCACAGTTGTTCAGTAGTGATTTGGTTTCAGCTGTTTTATATTAATTCTGCTGTGTGGCCTGTGTTTTAATTACTGCATCTCTTCTTCTTTTCTTTTCCCCTTCTTACAGATAATTTTCAAGATCAGATGAAGCGGGAACTGGCTTACAGAGAAGAAATGGTACAGCAGCTACAAATTGTAAGTTTGCTTTCTCTGCTCAAAAGGTTACAAACCGCTGCTTTAGGAGTTGTTGTTTTTTTTAAATTCACTCCTCAAACTTTTGTCTTGTGAGCCAGGCAGAGGTACTGCTCCTGAGCACATGACCTTACACTTTGTGAGATGTAAGCACAAAGTTCTCAGCTAGTTTAGGGTCTGGTTACCTGGGGCTTGACTTTCATACACTAACCAGATGGGTCTTCATGTTTCAACTCAACAAAATGTGTTGACCCAACACCCAGAGGTGCTGCTCCAGCAAGGGCTGACTTAGGAAACCTGAAGCAGTTAAATGTTTCTGCCTTGTAGGAGCTGCCAAGGGGTGTGTTTCAGTCCTCAGTAGGGACTCGGTGTGAGGCCAGCTTCTCACTGGCAAATTAAACCTTAGGATGTGTCTTTTTCAGCTTTCAGCTGCTAGAAGAAGTGCTTAACTCAGCAGTAAAGGATCGAGTTGCCAAAACAGTTCGGTGCAGGCAGACGTTGCTGTCTGGTCTCTTGCTTGTTATTTGAAAATCAAGAGGGACTCTGCCTCTGTGTCTTGGTGCAACTGGAGATCATTGCATACAAGTTTTGATTTTGAAAACCTGTTGTCCTTTCTCACTCAGATGCAGCTTAGTGTGATTTTTATGAGCAGGGCATCGTAAGGAGTGAGGTGCTATCAGCTTATTTTGTTACTGCTTTTTCTGTGATCAGTCTGACAGTATTCAACAGGGTTTTGGGTTGTTTTGGTTTTGGTTTTTTTTCTTTGAGGCAGACTTGCCAAACATCCCCACTTCCACAGCTCAGCCCTGTATTCAAACATTTAAATTTTTTATTCTGCTTGTCACAGACCCTGGTGCCAAGGGGGCATTGTCCAGCCTTCTGGTGCTGTCATTTTCTAATTGATGGGTTAGGACATAAAAAAAAAAAAACAAAAAAAAAACCCTGAAGGCCAGGATTGTCAAACTTGTGCACCTATGTTTAGAGGCATTTATGAGTGCCCTTATTTTTAGAGCTGCCAAACATTCCTGCTCCCTGTTCCTGCTGACTGGGGAGATTTCAATGAGAGATGGAGGGTGCTTGAAAGAGGTTTTTAATGGAGGAAATTCAAGTCCAGAACATCTTCAGAGATTTTTTTGTTGATGCTGGTTTCCACTCTTTTCCTTTAATGCATCCAGTAGCTACTGTGTTCCACTTTGTCCCCCCAGTGTCAGGCAAGGAGTTTGGCTGGAGCTGTGAACTGCACTGCCACAGAATCTGGTAATCAGGATGCTATCCTGAAAATTACATCCCCAGGCACATCACCTGCATCATCCCTGATGTGATGGGCATTTAAAGTTTGTGGTCCCACTTCAGCCTTTCTCTCTTGTGTCAGCTGGAGCTAGTTCTCCCTCCCTTCTATTGACTTTGTGGCCCAGTTGTGAAGTTGCTTTCTGAAACTGGATATTCCAGACCTCCAGTGGGGGAGCCATGGTGGTTTTCCTGATTTACAAGAACTGGAGAAATCACAGGTTTCAGTGTAGTGCTTTTTCTGGAGCAGGAAAAGAAACATGATCATGTAACACACACCTGTTTCACTTACTGATGCAGACTACAGAATAGTCATTTATTCATTGAACAGAGCTGCCTGAATCTACTTAACAGAGAATAGTTTCAACATCTAATGCATTGCACCAACAATTCAGGACCTCTTCTTTCACTGTGGCTGCCTGAGTTTAGTTATCATTCATAGAAATGTTGTCTAATCCTCAGGAAGTCTTTCTTGCTCACATCTGGGAATCCCTCCAGGATCGTCCTGGATGAGATTGATCAAAGGCTGTTTGCTGCAAATAACCAGTGTGGTTGTGTAAGCTGGGTTCAGGAACCTTCAGTGATGTTTAGGTTGGTAACTGGAATGGAGTCAGCACTTTTTGATGTGATAATCCCCTCCATGACATCATTTCATCCATGTGGGTTTATTTTGTATGGTTACACCTAGAACTAAGATTAATGAGCTGAATGTGCTAACCATGGAGCTCCTTCAGCCTTCTCAGGTTGTGGCATGGATGAATTAAGGCTTTTGGTGCAGAATACACAACAAGCATGGTTACATCTGGGGGTTTTTTTGCATTTTTTGGTGGGTTTTTTTATTGTATTTTATTTTTAACAGTTATTTCATTTTTTTGGGTGTACCTGGGGCACTCTGCTATTGCTTTACCACAGCTGTCCACACCTGATTTTCTTGTTAACACCAAATCTGAAAGAAAAAAAGCAGCAGTGTTTGATGCTTATGCACATTTTCATTTTACTTACAGCTTCATAGGTGTATACCTTTGTGGTATTACACTCAAAATTTATCCGTGAATTAGCCACAGAACTTGGCAAAATCGCCTTTTTTTTTTTTTTTTCCCCCAATTTTGCAAATATTATAAATGCACAGAGTCATTTTCTTTTGGCTTTTCTCACCACTGAAAGATTATACAATTTAAATTGGTCCTTCCTGAAGACTTGTGCATCATCATGAAGGCACCTCTTGTAACCAGTGAGTACCAGGGGCAGGTTTTCCCATCGTGATGGTTTCACTCACCCTGAACTGGAATGCTTCAAGCTGCATAACTGGGTGGTCAGACCTTAAAAGACACTGCCTTGGGGCATCACAAGTATCTGGAATACAACAAGCTGGAGATTAAGCCTGAAATATTTAAACAAACACAATTGCATTTGAAAAACTTTCTAGCCGTAACCTGATTGTTAGGCAGAAAGAATTGCTTGGAGGTGGCTTGGATGCACTTCCCACCCAGCCAGCAAGGAATGCTGCACGGAATGCTTTTCTTTTCTCCCAGTTTTAGGGTGACATTGTGAAACTGCAATGCAGGAGGGCGATGATAAATGGGGGGGGGGG
>JAAWXA010000034.1:221758-390552 GCA_038090715.1 Florisuga fusca
CCTGTGCCAGGTTTCCCAGAGAAGCTGTGGCTGCCCCATCCCTCCCTGCCCTTGTCCCCAGTCCCTCCCCAGCTTTCCTGGAGCCCCTTCAGGCACTGGAAGATGCTCCAAGGTCTCCCTGCAGCCTTTTCCAGGCTGAACAGCCCCAGTTTCCTGAGTCTGGCTCCATAGGATATTTGGGGGGGGTTAATACATTTTTTTTTACTTCCTTCTTTCTTAGGTTGATTTTGGATGGTTCTCCTCTTATAGCTATACATAAAGCCAGATATTTCAAGAAAAAAGATGGCTTGTGTCTGGGGCCTGGACCTTTTGTAACTGGGCTGGAATATGCCACGGACACCAAAGCAACAGTGGTGGGGAAGCCAGAGAAAACTTTTTTCCTAGAAGCTTTGCGAGACACTGGCTGTGGCCCAGAGGAAGCTGTCATGATTGGTGATGTATGTGGGGACCCAAAACTTCCCTAAAAGCACTGGGGTTACAAAAGGGGTAAAAACTGAACCATCAAAACTTGGAGGATGTCCACGGGGTGGGTTCTCTTCCTTCAGTTGCTGTTTGATCAAGCAAAGCAGCACGTGGGAAATAATTCATCTTAAAGGATTTGATTCCATCTTGGAAGTGGTCGGTTAGTGGTGTGCACAGCTGAGAACACCACAAAAAACTCATTAACAAATTGTGTTTGTGCCCACCTAACGAGCTCATCTCCTCTCCTGTCCCAGGACTGCAGGGATGATGTTGGTGGTGCCCAGAACGTGGGCATGCGTGGGATTTTGGTAAGGACTGGTGAGTATTTGATGGAGCTGTCATTCTGGGACACAGTTGCACATTTCAGGATCTGGCCCTGGGCACTGGCAACCACCATGCCTAAAGCCAAGGTTTGCTCTGAGTCCTGGTCTCCACCTCACACATTTTGGGGTGAATTCAGCAGATACATTTCCGTGTCTGCAGCGTGGCAGGTTGTCAAGCCCCAGGTTGTATTTAAGTTGTATTTATTTACATTTTATTTAATGTTCAACAAGGGGGCTAAAGCACAGACCCCAAACTGGTAGCAGGGTGATACAAAGCTGAGGGCATCTTACCTGAGTAATTTATTTTTTCTCTAAAATCCCAAGCTTAATAATAATAATAAAAAAAACCAACAAACCAGAACTGTTACTCTGAGACCTTGGATTAACAAAATCAGTCACAGCAGTGTAACCTCTGATCACAGAATCACAGAACAGTTTGGGTTGGAAAGGACCAACCCCTTTCCATGGGCAGGGACACCTCCCAGCAGCCCAGGTTGCTCCAAGCTCCATCCAACCTGACCTGAGACACTGCCAGGGATGGGGCAGCCACAGCTTCTCTGGGAAACCTGGCACAGGGGATCAGCTCCCTCACACCAAAGAATTTCTGTTTTACATCTAACCTGAGTCTCCCTTTTTTCCAGTTCAAAACCATTACCCATTTTCTTATCACTACACCCCCTTGTGGAAATGCCCTCTCCTCCCCTGATCATTGAGGAACTCTGGTGGCATTCCTTAGTAATTACACTGATCATTATAAAAGTCATTTTGTATCAGACAGAAGTGGAACTTTATGGGACTGAGAGATTTTATCAATGTGATTGATAATCCTGGTACCATGGCCTGAGTAAAGTCTTTTTGAGGTAGCAGCTGCTCATGCCACATAATCTGTTATGTTCATAATGAAAGCCAGCACTCCTACTCTTCCTCATAAAAGCCAGAAGGGAAGATGATAACCTTATCATCTTATCAATGGTGGTGACAATATCATCATTTCAAGAACCTAAAATGTGAATATCAGCAGAGTGAAACCAGTGCATAAGCAACACTAAATGCTGAGCTAAAGTCAGCTCTGGAAGAATCTATGATGAGATTTGTTGGAGGAGAACCTGAGGCCTTGTCTGGTTGTAACTGATCTGAGGAGGCTGTAATTCTTAGGGGCAAAAAAAGATACCCAAGGGAACTTGGTAAATGTATCATTTTGTTAATTTCTTGCAGGTAAATACCGACCAGGAGATGAAGGCAAAATCAATCCAGCTCCTTACTTAACCTGTGAGAATTTCCCAGAGGCAGTGGAACATATCCTAGAGCATCTGCTATGAGAAAGGGAATATTTGGAAGAAACATCTGCTTTGCATGATTTCCTTTACTCCTTGCTTCAAAGATTAAGGTCCCAGGATCAGTGCATGCATGGTGTCAGAAACCTCTCCATGAGCTCCTTCCCCTCAAGCTGTGGAAGGGCAGCACAGTTACAGCAAAGCCCCTTTCCTGTGGTTTTTTTTTTTCCACAAAGATGTGAGTATGGACTGCAGATACCAGCAGGTGAGACAGAAATTTCCTGAATGACACAGGGAGCATGGCAGGGAGTTCTCTTTATTTTCAGTTTTCAAGAAATAGCTGATGAAAAGCCCTGTCTGAAAAGTGTCATGTTCTTTTGCTGAGTAAGCTACACTGACAAAAAAAAAAAAAAAAAACCAAACAAAAAAACCCAAACCACCCTGGAAATACTGAAGTAACCAAACCTCAAAGAGTAACAAAGCCTTAGGCAGCCTGTAGTGATTTCACTGAGTATGATTCTGCTCTAATTTAGAGATTATGCACATTTAGAAGTGACTTAAATTAAAATATCACTGTTCTTTAATAATAACAGCTCTTGATGTCTTTCTTCTCATTAGAAAAGACCCTGATTTTTTTGTTTTTCAAATTTTACATAAAATTAAAACTGTCAGCATTTTACAGATGTTTTAATTAGATGCTGTTATTAAAAAGAATGGTACAGAAATAAAAACCTGGTATTAAATGCCTTGGAGAATGTGAATTTTTGAAATTAGACTTCAACAGGGGTCCTATTAATGCTACAGTTACAAAATTTCACTGTTGTTGGGTTTGGTTGTTTTTTTGTTTCTCTTTAATGTTACAGGAAAAATCCTTCACAAGCCATGGGGACAGATTCCAGTTTTTACACAGTTGGTTGGCAGAGCTGTAAAATGAAATTTAATTCTGCAGCACACGGTGCTTTTCCTCTGTGCTAAATTCCCCAGTATGAACCAAGTTTGTAATGATGGTAAATAAGTTTTCTGGTCCATTTGTAAACTGTAATAATCAAAAGTCCTTTACGGTTGCTTTACAGTGCTCCTGAGTGTTAAATTATTAGATTGTAATTATACATTACCTTATTGAGAAGACAGTTTTGTGTTAATGAACCATGCTTGTCCTTGTTAAGAGGAATCACCCTGATGAATGACTGGGAAGCTCTTCTGACACGAAAAACAGTCTGTCTGCAGTCTCACATGGTGGGTGGTTCCCTACCTTCACTTTTAATCTCTGCCCAAGATGGAATGTGGGGATGGAATAGACTTGGCAGTAGGAACAGCAGAAACAATAAACCCCTGACCCCTCAAGGAAAATCATGGAATAATTTGGGTGGGAAGGGACCTCCAAAGGTCACCCAGTCGGCTGTCCTGCAGTCAGCAGGGACACCCTCACCTGGATCAGGGTGCTCAGAGCCTCCTCAAGCCTCACCCTGAATATCCACAGGGATGAGGTTGAATATCCCCAAGGATGAGGTTGAACATCCCCAGGGATGAGGCCTCAGCCACCTCCCTGGGCAACCTGGGCCATTGTTCCTCTGCCCTCATGGCACACAACTTGTTCCCAACATCCAACCTAAATCTGCTCTTTAATTTAAATCCATTGCCCCTCATCCCATCACTTGCAAACAGTCCCTCTCCAGCTTTCCCTGCAGGCCTGCCACCCCTCCTTTAGAGGGAATTAGAGACTCAACCTGACTCATGGGAATTTCTAATTAAAAGATTAAAAAACACGGGGTGGTCCTGACTGGTTACCTGGCCATGTTGATGAGCACAAAGTTCTCAAACTTGGCTGCTGTTTCCCACTTCTCTACAAATTTGCTGCTTGGGTTTTATGGCTGGTTGCAAACCAAAGTGAGGTAACCACCCATCCAGTTTCTGGCCTAAATCTGATTTTCTACAGTCTCTCCAAGTTGCTCTCATTCCTTGCCTTTTCTAGCTTAGAAATACCCCCAAAACCAACTGAAAAGCAATCATATTTAGCACGAGGCTTTGTTCTCAGCTGAAAGCAATGAGAAGCCAACCAAATCAACAAGGCTCTGCTAAGCTCCTAGATTTCACTGAAAATAGTCACATTTCATTAAAAAAGGGTGCAGGTCTCTGCTGGTAAAGCTCCCCTGCTTCTGATGCTTTAGTGAGTCTCAGAAAATGAGAACTGCACTAATAATCCAACTGTTCTTAACAAGTTTTCTGCTTCAGTTCTACTCCAAACCCATAAGCAACTGTCCTGAATGAAGACCAAGAAGCAAGCAATCTTTTAAGTTATTTATCCATAAAATTAAGGCTGAAGTCTTGGTTACATAGCAACTGACCATTACAGCATTTCCACAAATGGAATGGTCATTGAAAATGGCTAATAAAAATAATTTAACCCCCCTCCCTGTTCAATTCTGAAAGTGAAGATTTCCCCCTCTGACACTTCTCTTTCCTGGAAACAACAGCACTTCCTTCACCACTCCATTCTTTGGGATCCTTTCAGTGTTGTTTTTGGAGAGCAAAAGAATTGGAGGTTTTTTACTCTTTCGGGGTTTTTCTTTTCAAACTGACTCAAATTCTCTCTGCCAAGCTGTGTACTTCTGGCTGAGATTCTTTGCTGATGGCTTGGTGTGGGCAATCACATCCAGGAGATCCAGGGTTGTGATGGTGTCCAATCGGATCTTGGGTAGGACACTGTTTCCTGAAGAGAATTGATTAGATAATGTTATTATAGAATCATGGAATGGTTTGGGCTGGAAGGGACCTTAAAGCTCCTCCATTCCCAACCCCTTTCCATGGGCAGGGACACCTCCCAGCAGCCCAGGTTGCTCCAAGCCCCATCCAACCTGACCTGAGACACTGCCAGGGATGGGGCAGCCACAGCTTCTCTGGGAAACCTGGCACAGGGGATCAGCACCCTCACAACAAAGAATTTCCTCCTCATGTCCAATCTAAATCTCCCCTCTTCCAGTTTTTAACCCATTTCCCCTTGTCCCCTTACAACCCATCAGTGTCCAAAGCCCTCCCCCAGCTTTCCTGTAGCCCCTTCAGATATTGGGAGGTTGCTCTAAGGTCACCTGGGAGCCTCCTCTTCTCCAGGCTGAACAAGCCCAATCCCTCAGCCTGGCTTCCCAGGGAGGTGCTCAGCCCTCTGAGCATTTGAGTGCCTCTCCTCTGGACACCTTCCAGGAGCTCTGTGTCCTTCTGCTGTTGGGGACTCCAGAACTGGCCCCAGCACTGCAGGTGGGGTCTCAGCAGAGCAGAGGGGCAGAATCCCCTCCCTTGACCNGGAGGAGGAGGAGAAAGAGAAGGAGAAAGAGAAGGAGAAGGAGAAGGAGAAGGAGAAGGAGAAGGAGAAGGAGAAGGAGAAGGAGAAGGAGAGAAGGAAAGGAAAAAGGAAAGGGAGGTAAACCACAAAAATAATGGAAACTACTCTTCATTTTTATTTCCTTGTGGTGCACAAAGGATACCTGAAAAAAAAAAGTATGTTTCTATCTGTTCCTTTCTCAACACATTTCATCACCATCTAGAAACAGCCCTTCTTGCCAGCACCACTGATCCAGTCAACCATCAGGAGCCCAGGTAACTCCAGCTCCTCTCAGACATGCATCCAACAGGTTTATTTTAATATAGATTTTTCCCCCAAGTGGTTAGTTGTTTGCATCTAAGGGTAACACAGTGGATACAAATTCCCACTCCAGTTTGTCCTCATGGAAAGGGAACAAGTCTACAAGTATTCCAGTCATCCATACAGTTTTCAGGAAGTACAATATATCGTATTACTGTGCTACAATATATTTACTCTTAGGTGTCCAGTGCCTACCAGGAGCTTCTCTGAGCTATTATCCTTCCAAGTGCTGTACCAGTCTCTCTCTACTGGCCCCATTCAGTCACAGACTTGTTATTTCAGTTGAAAATATATTGCAGTCCTCACACCTGCCAAGAAACTCTCATCAAGGGGAAACTCACTCCACTGTGTCTTGTGCGGAGAGAAAAGTGGGAGCCCTGAGCACTGCTGCCACCCTTGTTGGCTGAGGCAGCTCTTGGAGGTCTGCCCCCCTGATGTGGGACTGTAGGAACACTGAAATAAACCTGCTTCTGCCTTTCCTGATTGCCTGGGTGAAATCCTTTTGCCAGCACAGTCAACATTCAAGAACCACTGCTTGTATAAAACTCTTCTTTAATTCACAGGGAGCTCAAAGGCATCTCAACTGTTGGACCAGAGGAGGCCATGGAGATGCTGGGAGGGCTGGAGCAGCTCTGGAGCCAGGCTGAGAGAGTTGGGGTTGTTCAGCCTGGAGAAGAGAAGGCTGCAGGGAGACCTTAGAGCACCTTCCAGTGCCTGAAGGGGCTCCAGGAAAGCTGGGGAGGGACTGGGGACAAGGGATGGAGGGATGGGATGAGGGGGAAGGGTTTCAAATTGAAAGAGGGGAGATTTAAGTTAAACATTGGGGAAAAATTCTTGAATGTGAGGGTGCTGATCCCCTGTGCCAGGTTTCCCAGAGAAGCTGTGGCTGCCCCATCCCTGGCAGTGTCTCAGGTCAGGTTGGATGGGGCTTGGAGCAACCTGGGCTGCTGGGAGGTGTCCCTGCCCATGGAAGGGGGTTGGGAATGGATGATCTTGAAGGTCCCTTCCAACTCAAACCATTCCATGATTCTGTGTTCCTTATTTCTTTCACCCTTGCAAACTATCCTTATTTTTCAATAGCCAGAATTTCCTACCCACACAGCACATAATAAAGAAAACCAAAAATGGGCTCCCAAATCCCCACCTAGGTGCCTGCTTAGGTTTTCCACAGACCTGAACACTCCTGGCTGTCAGCTCAGAGGGAGGAGAAGTGTCCCTGTCTCCAGGGAGGAGCTCTTGGTTTGGGAGAGGTTGTTCCACAGGCAGTGAGCCAAGGACAGTGGAAGCAAAGATCAGAAAACCAGATGAGTAGGAACTCAGAAGACAAGAGGAATTCACTCATATCCACCCCATTGCTTCTGATCAAGGGCTCAGAAGTCAATAGCTCAGATTTAGCCAAGCAGTGGCTGTGGGGGCAGCAATCCTATTATTGATATTTTTAGGCTATTTTAAGATTCCATCCACCACTCAGTGCAATGCCTCCTGCACGGGGGCCCATCCAGAACCAGGTTAGTCCATGCTCTCCTTCCAAATGTATTTTTTCAACTGCACTTCTGCTCAGAACTGCTTTGTTTGGCTGGAAATAAGTGCTTCCTGCCTGACCAAGCCCTTGGCTGTTACTTACCCCTATTCCCATCCTCTGTGTAAATGGGTTAAAATTCTCAGGGTTTAGAGGTGCCCCCAGAGGTACTCTGAACTGCCCTTTCAGGCAAAGAACAGCCAGAGCCCCTGCAAATACCCTACAAACCCTCTGAATTATATTTTTATCACTTCTCCTGCTTCAGAGCACTCCCAGTGTCCCCCAAGATCACAGTTTCAGAGAATTATAGACCAGAATCATGAAGTTCTTTTGGTTGGAAAAGACCTTGAAGATCATCAGGTCCAACCCTTAACCCAGCACTGCCCCCAGCATGTCCCTCAGCACCACATCTCCAGGGCTTGGAAATCCCTCCAGGAATGATGGGGACTCCAGCCCTGCCCTGGGCAGCCTGGGCCAGGCCCTGACAACCCTTTCCAGGCATTGAGAAATTCTTCCCCAGCTCCAATCTAAACCTCCAGCTCAATTCCTCTTCTCCCATCCCTTGTTCCTTGGGAGCAGAGCCCCAAGGACCCCCCCTGGCTCCAACCTCCTCTCAGGGGGTTGCAGAGAGCCAGAAGGTCTCCCCTCAGCCTCCTTTGCTCCAGGATCAACACCCCCAGCTCCCTCAGCTGCTCCTGGGCAGACTTCTGCTCCAGACCCTTCCCCAGCTCCCTTGCCCTTCTCTGGACACACTCCAACCCCTCAATGTCCTTCTTGTCCTCAGGGGCCCAGAACTGACCCCAGGATTCCAGGTGCAGCCTCCCCAGTGCCCAGCACAGGGGGACAATCCCTGCCCTGCTCCTGCTGCCCACACAGTGCTGACACAAGCCAGGATGCTGGTGGCCTTCTTGGCCACCTGGGCACACACTGACTCATAACCATGAGCATGCTAACCATGCTCTGTAAATAATGCTGTTGATACACAGAAGTTGCTCTGTTTACCCAGAAAGGTCTCTGTGACCTTACTTGTTGGCTCAAGAGGAAAATATTTTTATCTTAATTGTTAAGGCTTGTTTGCTAAATTGTTTTGTTAGTGATCAAATGCAAGGTTCAGTGACATTAAGCAGAACAGAATAAGCACTGAGACAAACAAAATGTTCTCTGGAACAACAGCCAATAAGGTACTAAAAGGTACACTAAGCTGTGTAACTCCTATACAAGAGGACAACTTCTCAGAACTCCCCCAAGCTGGCACCACAAGGCGTCATCCCCTGTTTTCACTCCCAAATTTCATGAAAACACCTATTTTCATTTCCAGAAAGGAGAGAGGAAACAAAGGCATTTTAAGCAGAAATTCATAGACCTCAAAAACTCCATCTGTGAATCCAGAAACAGCCACAAGAGCTGAGTGGTTTGGAATTAACCCCTGCCCAGTGCAACCATCACCACAGTGCTCTGGAGGAAAAGGCATCAAAAATGAGCAAGCTCCTCATCCCAACTTCCCAAGCAGATGGCCTCCCAACCTGAGGGCTTCTTCTCACTCCATGTCTTCTCTTAAAATCATAGAATTGTTTTGGTTGACCTTTAAGATCATTGAGCCCAACTATTAACCCAGCACTGCCAAGCCAACCACTAAACCATGGCACCACTAAACCCCTCAGCACCACATCTCCATGGATTTTTAAATCCTTTCAGGGATGGGGACTCCCCCACTGCCCTGAACAGCCTGAGCTTTCAGTGAAGAAATTGTTCCTCATATCCAACCTAGGCCTCCCCTGGCACAATCTGAGGCCATTTCCTCTTGTCCTCTCCCTTGTAATTTGAAAGAAGAGATCAACACCCTCTGGCTCCAACCTCTTTTTAGAGAGTGAGAAAGTCTCCTCTTTGCTCCATGCTGAACACCCCAGTTTTTGCCCCTCTTAGGACCTCTCCACACCATCCTTCTCTGCCCTTCATCTCCTCTGCTCTTCATCCCCTCTGCCCTTCATCCCCCTCTCCTCCATGGTACACACCATACACTGCCCAAAGAGAAGGAAAGGGCTCACTATGGGGTTATCCCAGATCTGACTGGGATTTCCCATCCCACCTCTTCTTGAACTCATCTTGGCCACGGGCTCCTGGTTCTGACAGAAGGAATGAGTCTATCAGCCTGGACCAGAACTTCACCCAGGGTGGGGGAGAGAGAAGGAAGCATCACTGCAATGGAAGTTGAATTAAATGCACTAATACATTAGGAAACTACGTGGTTAAGGATAATTTTATTTCTTCACTAACGAGGCCTTTATTTTATCTTAGTCACACTGAAACATTTCTACAGGTAATTGGTCAGTAGAAAGAGCCTTGCTGGTGAGTAGCAAGAAGTAGGGCTGGGCAGCAAACACTGGTTGAAGAGGAAGATCAGTTGCTGCAGTGCAGCTTAGTAAAGAGTAAAGAGCTTTGTTTAGGCTTCTTTACCCTCATCTAAAAGCAGCTTGGTACTGGCTTTTCTTTTCCATGATCAATAAATACCTAAGTTAAACAAATCTCTTGAAATCCAGCATAATACCAAATGTTTGCAAGAACACAGTGCTGTGTTCATGTGCTGTGAAGCTGTAACTGCAGTCCAAGGCATTTTGGAACTTTGCTCTGAAATATCCCCATGCAGCTCAAGTCTGGGGCTTACAGTAGGACTGAATGTCACCTAATACACACACACAAAAAAAAAATCTGGAAACAAATAGTTGAGATCTTAAAGGAAGATCTTGACCAAGGAAGCTGTGGCTGCCCCATCCCTGGCAGTGTCTCAGGTCAGGTTGGATGGGGCTTGGAGCAAGCTGGGCTGCTGGGAGGTGTCCCTGCCCATGGAAAGGGGTTGGGAATGGAGGAGCTTTAAGGTCCCTCCCAACCCAAACCAATCTGGGAGTCTATGTTTCTATAAAGGGGGTTCAAATCCTGTCAGCCTCCCTGAAAGCAGATATACCCAAATTCTTGGAGGCTGTGAGCCTCAGTGATGATAAAAAAAGATGCTTTCACTTGCTTCCCACCCCCCTAAAACACCTTTTGAAGCATCTCCTCAGTCACATTTTAATAGATATTCTCTCTGGTAGGCACCTTTCTGCCAGGCAACCTCATGGTTACACTCATAGGTTGGATTGAGAAGAGAAGGCTCAGGGGGGGCCTTGTTATGATGTCCCAGTACTTAAAGGGGGGGCTCCAAAGAAGATGGAGACTCCTGATTTACAAGGAGTGCCATGGACAAGACAAGGGGCAGTGGGCACAAGGTGCTCCTGAGGAGATTCCAATTGAACACAAGAGGAAAAATTTTCCCCCTGAGGACAGTCAGACACTGGAATGGTCTCCCAGGGGAAGGGGTGGATTCCCCCACTTGGGAAAGTTTGAAGTCTCAGCTCTACAGGGTGCTGGGACATCTCACATAAACAATAATATTAGAAGGGTTGGACCAGGTGATCCTTGAGGTCCCTTCCAACCTGAGATTCTGTGATTCCATAATTTGCTTAAGAGAAGGCAAAATCCAACCTGTCCATGAGCAATGCTGGGTAAGTCCAGAAGGAAATTCTAAGTTCTCAGGTATAAAACTTTCAAAAGTGAGAGCTGCCTTCTCAAGCCAACCCAGCTGCCACCCTCATACCACCAGAGATCATCAGCTTCATGTGAGAGAAGTTCAACTCTCATCATTTTGGACCTACCTTAAAAAAGCTGTGTTGTTACTGAGGGTGTAGAGAAGCAATCAGCACTTCAGAACTGCCAAACGACCCAAAATCAAATGTGCAAAGTGCTCAAAACTCTATTCTGTTATTTTTGCATGACTTTCCAGAAAGAATGAATCAGTTGCATCAGGCAGACAAGCATTAAGAGGATACATGCAGCAATCTCTGGACAAAGAGAGGTCAGCATTATGCTTAAATTAGCTCAGACACCCCTGGATGCCACACCAGCCACATGCTGACCTTCAGACCAGTTGCTGTCTCTCAGCTCTCCCTTAGTGGGTTTTGAATACCCAATTTTTTTTCCTTTCAAACCAGAATAGAAAGACATGGATCTTCTAAAGACACCTGATCCTTTTTAACACTGCCATGCTGCAGCATCACATGAGGAGCTTAGCTATCCAAAGAATAATTTAAGAGAGCACAGGAAGGTGCAATCCACTGCTCAGAGTTTCTCTTTTGAAAAGGGTAATGATGCTACAGTAACAGAAATCTTTCCAGTGCATTGCTAGCCAACCCTATTAAGAAAAAGGGATTTTTAATGTATTTAGTGTCTTTCAAATGTGTTGACACACACAGACAACACTTTCTTACACAGCTGGAACATAATTAAATCAAATACTGCCTGGTTCCTTCCATGTAGATACTGTAACACAAAATGAGGTGGATTTTGTACTGATTTAAATTCATGAGTTTGTCCAAGGCATAAATCCCCCAAACCTTCAGACACACTCTGCTATTATGCCCATAAAAGCCAGAGGTGGCTTTCTGCTGACTCTGTTGGGCCAGAGCAGGAAGCAGCTTGTACAACTGATCTCTATGTAATGGTTAGGACCCAACCTGTCCATAATTTGCCCATTAACAATGATCTGGAGAAGGAGGTGGAGGGCACTCTCAGTCACTTTGCAGATGACACCAAACTGGGAGGCAGTGTTGATCAGCCTGAGGGCAGGGAGGCTCTGCAGAGGGACCTGGACAGGCTGGATTGATGGGATGAGGATAATTGTGTGAGGTTCAACCAGGCCAAGTGTTGGGTCCTGCACTTGGGTGACACCAACCCCAGGCAATGCTCCAGGCTTGGGGCTGGAAAGTGCCCAGAGGGAAAGGACCTGGGGGTGTTGGTTGATTCAGCTGAACAGGAGCCAGGGTGTGCCCAGGTGGCCAAGAAGGCCACCAGCATCCTGGCTTGTGTCAGAGCAGCAGAGCTGGGGAAGGGTCTGGAGCTCAAGGAGAAGGGTCTGGAGAACTTGTGAGGAGCAGAACACTTCTGGGGGTGTTGATCCTGGAGCAAAGGAGGCTGAGGGGAGACCTTCTGGCTCTCTGCAACCCCCTGAGAGGAGGTTGGAGCCAGGGGGGGTCCTTGGGGCTCTGCTCCCAAGGAACAAGGGCTGGGAGAAGAGGAATTGAGCTGGAGGTTTAGATTGGAGCTGGGGAAGAATTTCTCAATGCCTGGAAAGGGTTGTCAGGGCCTGGCCCAGGCTGCCCAGGGCAGGGCTGGAGTCCCCATCATTCCTGGAGGGATTTCCAAGCCCTGGAGATGTGGTGCTGAGGGCCCTGGGGCAGTGGTGGCCTTGGCTGTGTTGGGTGAACAGTTGGTCCTGATGATCTTCAAGGTCTTTTCCAAACAAAATGATATTATGATTCTATAAATTTTAGGTACCCACACAGCTATTCTCCTACTTAGAGAGCCTGAAAGCCCTGGGTAGGCCATAGAGAGAGGGAGCTGGAAGCCTCTGAATATTTTGCCTCTTTAAGACTTGAATTTCAGCAGGTCAGATGTCTGCATGGTGTCTCTCAAAATCACCTTTCCTTGACTGTATGGGAAACAAGGTTTTGGCATTAGGAAAAAAAATGGAGAGGGAAAAACAAGCTTGTGGAAGGAGGTGGATTGGATCTTTTTCCATGATGGCCAGAAACATGACAGAACAATGGTGTGATTCTTAAGTGACTTCTTAGATATTTAATTTATTGCATTTTTAATGAGGGATACTGAAGGGTAACAAAGTACCTGGTTTTATGCATCAATTTTTATGGTTAATTTAAAAGACCCCTCCCCATCCTTAGGCTGTTTTACATTCAGAGAAGTACTCTGAATCCCTCTCATGGTACCTGACTTAGGCCTTGCTTTGATTTACAGCATAGATTAGAGAATGATTTGGGTGGGAAGGGACCTCTCAGGGCCATCCAGTCCAACCCCTGCAATCAGCAGGGACATCAGAACTGGATCAGGTTGCTCAGAGCCCCATCCAACCTGACCTGGAATGGTTCCAGGGATGGGGCATCTCCCACCTCTCTGGGAAACCTGGACTAGGGTCTCCCCATCTTACTTGCAGAACATTTCTTTCTCAGATCTAGTCTGAATCTCCTTTTTTTATTATTTACAGCAATTACCCCTATCACAGAATGGTTCAGGCTGGAGATTCTACAGTGCAACTTCCTCCTCAACTTGCTGAGGGTGCACTCTGTCCCAACATCCCTGTCACTGATGAAGACATTAAACAACCCTGACCCCTGTAGGCATCTCAAATGCTCTGAATTGCTGCATCTGTTGTTTTGCTGTGTCTCTGGTTTTGCTGTTGACTGTCTCACAGCATGAGAAATCTACTTTCAGTGCCAAAATTAAGTGAACATTGCCAACAAAATTCATGGAAGATGATGGACTAGGGAAAAACACCTCTTTGGGCATTTCATGCAGGAAATACTGCATGAGCAGAGCCATCCACAGAGCCATGGAAACTTAGGGACCACATCCTCCTGTGTCTCTGAAGGCTTCAGGATTCAGCACCAATGTGTTTTGAAAGGGACTGATTGACAGCATTACCTCTGAGCCTCAATTCTCTCTTGTTTAATTCTCTTTGCTTGTTCCCTTGGCCTTTCAGCCAAAAAGGGGGTCAGCTGAGGAGAGGTCTTACCACAAACTTCAGGAGAACATCAGGTGAAGTGTTTTCCTACACTCTCCCCATGGCAACTTTAGGAGAATCAATCAAAAACCACTTATCCCACATAGGTCTGGATGGGATGTGGATATCAAGAAAGATCTCAGTGCTGTGATGATGAGCAAACTGCAAAAGAGCCATTCAGACACTGCCCCCAGCAGACACCTTGGATTTCTCTGCCTCATGTGCACTTCAGTGAGAGGGGGCATGGAAAAAAAGCCTTCTTATGACTAACTCATCACCTGTGCAGACATCTGCATCCAAGGATGTTCCTTTCTGAACAGATAATTTCCAGTTGATTTTGCTGATGTTCTCCTCTCTGCTTTCAATGCACAGATTTCTCAGCAGGAAAAGATATTCTACTATGCCAAGAAAATAACTGAGGTCTGGAAGTCCTCTGCTCTGGAGCCAGGCTGAGAGAGTTGGGGTTGTTCAGCCTGGAGAAGAGAAGGCTGCAGGGAGACCTTAGAGCACCTTCCAGTGCCTGAAGGGGCTCCAGGAAAGCTGGGGAGGGACTTGGGACAAGAGTGTGGAAACAATAGGATGAAGGGGAACAGTTATAAACTGAAAGAGGGGAGATTTAGGTTGGCTATTAGGAAGAAAATCTTGAATTTCAGGGTGCTGAGTCCCTGTGCCAGGTTTCCCAGAGAAGCTGTGGCTGCCCCATCCCTGGCAGTGTCTCAGGTCAGGTTGGATGGGGCTTGGAGCAACCTAACCTAATGGGAAGTTTCCCTGCTTACTGCAGGGGTTTGGAAGTAGATGATCTTTAAGGTCTAATCCAAAGCATTCTATGATTCTGTGATTCTACTGGAGATTTCATGGATTGACAGCACAGGTTGAATCTTGAGGCAGACACAGATCCACAGACTAACTCCAGACCTATGAAAACTAACTTCACCACCAAGCTCATCATCAACTCATTTCAGTTCCCAAATACAAATGTGGCTCCTACTCTGGAAAATGAGTAGTGAGCTACAAATCAGACTATTAAGAACAGCTGTGCTCAACCAACAGCTCTTGTTTCCCCCATGTGCTACTTGCAACCATTTGATAATGGTTTATATGAAAGAATGAGGCTACACTAGTTTGGAGGAACAACCAGGGTGGATCAACACTCTGTCTCTCTCAGTGGCCATGGGAGATGCTGTTTAAGGAGAGGACATGAGAAGGGCATTTTCTGCTGCACCCCCAGCATCCAGAGCTGTTACACTACAAATGTTACCTTCCTCCCACATCCTCCCCTGTTCTCAGTGCATGTCCTGCCCATGGTGAGAATCAACATGAGGAAGTGCCCCAGTTCCAATCTTCAACTTCTCTTTTCCATTGCATTGGGGAAAGGGAAGAATTTTGTCCCTCAACTTTTAAAAGCCACATTTGGTACCAATAAAATCCAACGTTCCTATTTATGGAGTATCCCTTTAAGCACTAGATATTCTAAGCACCTTACAGTTCCAGGCTGAAACCCTTCTTAGCTTAAACATAGTAAATAACTTGCCTGTAAAGTCAAATAGTCCATTTTAAATATTAGCAGCTGGTGGGGCCAGCATATGTTGACTTTATTATGGATTATTCTCATGTGGCACAAATAGCAAGAAGTGTAGAGTTTAAAAGTAAAAGCTCCAAATTAATCTTTAAATGCTTTAACCAAATATCAAGGCTTTCTGTGCAAAAGTCTAAATAAAATCTTTATCTGTGCTTAGAAGCTCATGCAAATGTATTCAAAAGGGACTCTGTGGATCTCTTACCATGGCAGATTGGAAGCTGCTAAAACAAAGACAAGATCATCAGATTGGGCCAAGCCATCCATCTGCATCAGTAATTCTGTTTTCATCCGCCGACTTCCTTCATGTTCACCACTACCAAGAGTCAGAAAAATATTATTTGCTCAGTGCATTACAGTAATCATCTTTATTTATACAGTGTCATTCACAGCAACTGAGCCCCTGTCACAGTTTTGCCCCAGTTCAAAGCATGGTTAAGCTCCATTAGCTAACATCTAAGCATTAAAATCAAGCTTTCCAATGATTACTTCAATGGACTCTCCTCAGAGCATTAAACTGAGGAGAAGGCACTATCCCTGAGTCCAAAGAAAATATTTAATTTTTTTTTTTTCTTCACATTAATCTCTGTGCAGTGTTGATGTACACTGGAAAACAGCAAAGGCTTTGGTTGAGAGATCTATAGAAGAGAATTGTTACCATGTGATAGTTGCCATCAAATAACCAACACCCCTACCTATTCAGGGCAAATACTGACTTTTTCTGTGAATTCCAAGTGGCCACACAAACATACACCTACTGCTGAATTCAGCATTTTCCAAAATGTTACCTCAAAAGCAAACAGGAAAATATGCTGTATTGAAACAAAATTTAAAAATGGGGTGGAGACCACCCAGAAAGGACCCTTCCTCAAAAAAAATCAAAAGAAAAAACAAACAAAACAAATTAATTAATTAAATAAATAAAATAATAAAAATAAAAATAAAAAAATAATAAAAAAAAAAATAAAAAATAAAAAAAAAAATAAAAAAAAAAAAAAAAAAAAAAAAAAAAAAANATAAGGGATTTTTTAGCTAAGGGCTAAAAATTCTGGCCCTGATCCAGATAACCAATTTTGCAGGAAACCAATCTGAATTCTTGTTACCAGATATGGTGCTCTTGGTAACTCCAGGACCAAACCCAGAGAAAACATCAGAGCCTTAGATGGTGAGGTCAAATTCAGGCTTAGTGGCCTATTTCTCCAAAGAAATATGCCAATATTTAGTAAGGACATGTAAAGTTAATTACATAATCTTAGATTAAGGTCCTTAGTAAAATATATAATCCAGTGATGTTAATGAGAGCTTTCAAAAACACAGGTGAAAGCAAAACTTGGGCCATAATTTACAGTTATTAAATGACAACTATTACAGCCTGTATCTTTACAATATGGCATATTCTACTTATACACCTTTGTGAACATAAAATCCACTGCTGTGGGTTCCTAATGGTTATAATAATGCTGTTTTATTTCTCCTGCTTCATTGTCAACCCTAACCTTTTCAGTCTGTTTTTAACTACAAATTGCCTCCACTGTGGGTGACAATAATAACACCCTCCCATTTCTGCAGCAGGAAGTCCTCACCATACCACCAAAATTTGTCACATTCTTGAAAATGCCATTCCACCAGGCACACTCCACCTTACCCCACTATGCCTCAGCCCATCCACACTCTCACAGAATCAGCAAGTAGCTCCTTCCTTGCTTCTAGTAAATCCTCTGTTACTTCCCCTCCACCACCTTTACTTCCACTTCAAACCCCTCATTTTTAAATGCAGCAACCCTGGTTGTACACTCTGGAACCTGCCTCCTTCTCTAAGTCTTGCTGGACCCACAGTCCCTTGGTTCTTCCCCCAACTTGGCTTTCATGTTTACTTCTCTACAGAGCTCTTACAAGGCCATGGAGTGATAGGATGAGGAGGAAGAGTTTCAAGCTGAAAGAGGGGAGATTTAGGCCTAGATATTTGCAAGAAATTCTTTGTTGTGAGGGTGCTGATCCCCTGTGCCAGGTTTCCCAGAGAAGCTGTGGCTGCCCCATCCCTGGCAGTGTCTCAGGTCAGGTTGGATGGGGCTTGGAGCAACCTGGGCTGCTGGGAGGTGTTCCCATGGAAAAGGGTTGGATCTGGATGAGCTTTAAGGTCCCTTCCAACCCAAACCAGTCTGGGATTCTATGATCTCATCTACTGTGATGAGATGAATCAACAGCTCACTCTTTAAATCCCCACAGTAAGGCTTCCATGAAGCAGTGGTTTTGGAACCCAAAGGTGGTTTTGGACATCACCACACTGTGAGGCTCATAAAGTTGGCAACAAAACAACAACAAAAAAACCCCCCATTTAATAAAAAGTTATGAATATTACCATTATCAAAGTAATTACAATGTCAATAAAATCTCTAAGCCTGAACTGAAATTTATAGAGCAGCCTCAAGCTTTAGCTGAGCTAAGATTTGTTTCCAACAGGCCCAGTGTATGATTAAACATCAGTCAGCACCTGAACACACACACATAATTGAGAAGATGCAGTAAAAAGGGGTGGGGGAGGAGAAATATTCTCCTAAAGCCATAGGGAGTGGTCTCATCAGTTACCCAGGAGCTGTGCCTCTTTGACTCATGACTGATTCCAGCTCATCCAAGAAAATGGTGGAAGGAGCATGGTAACGGGCAAGCTCAAATAACACCTGTTTAGAGAGAAAAAAAAATGGGAAAATAAAGATAAACCAACACAAAAAGGCATCAGAAGCACTGAAGGTAAATAACAGCGCCCACATTCCAAACTTATAGGGAAAAAAAAAATAAAAAAAGGATATCTGCTGGATAAAAGCTCTGGGAAGGCTGAGGGTCCTCAAATCCTCTCAAATTCTGAAAGGCTTGTAAAGGAGATAGAAGGAACACAGCCTTGAAATCCTGTCTTTATATGTAAATCTTTCTGGCTAAATCCTATCAGAGTACCCTGCAAATAATGGGATAGAAGAAAATGATCCATCAGAGGATGCTGGGAACTCCTAAATTCTTAGCAGAGATTAAACATCCGTCTTTTGTTGTTGCTGCATTTGTAGGTTTTTTAAATAAGGATTTGAGAAAAAAGAACAAAATTAAAAGTCATCTGTACTGCAATGAAAGAAAATGGGCTGATTCTCTTGATAAGAATCAAGCAGTTGTTTTGTTTTTCCTGGTGAGAACAAACATAAATTGCTTGGACAAGCAAGGTTAGAAAAACAGAATATAAATCTGACACACAAAATCTGGGTTTGCCCTTTTGAGAAAGAAGTTTGATCTTTTTCTGTGAGCATGCAGAGGCTTGTATTAGCAGTGAGAACATAGTGTTGGTTCTTCTTCAGTGTAGTGTTCTATCAGTTTTTAAATAAATGGCACTAACAATATATATTGACCCAGCAATCTTTTATCTAAACAGTAAAAAAAAAAAAAAAAAACCTAAAAATTGAGAGAATGGACCTCTTCCTGNAAAAAAAAAAAAAAAAAAAAAAAAATTAAAATAGATTTATATTATTTTCTACACTTTGGATATGAAGTGCAGGGTTTGAATTGTTTGCCCAGAAACACAAGTAGTCCGTGACCAATCTACAATTTTGCTACAAATCAAAAATATAAAGTGACACCAATACAGCTGAGACCTGAGGGAAATAGGATGAGTGGCCATTCCTCCAAATGAGCAGAAAACCCACATATACATCACACAATTTCAGAATACTCCTGCACCAGCCTCATGTCATTTGAGGATACAAATTCACACAATATTTTTCTTAGAGCTGTCCCAACCCACAATTTTATTTCATTTCTGGATTCTGCCAAAAACTAAACTAAGGGTGAAATGCCACTATCACTGCAAATGGTGTGGCATGTTCACAAAAACCTTTTGGCTGATGATGTCAAAAAAACAGCCTGTCCTCTGCTCCTGACAGAAGGGAAACTTCTGGGAAGCCACTGAGGCAGATGTCAAGAGGATCAATAACAGAGGAGGCAAATGTCAGGAGACATTTGTGCCATTTTAAAGGACAAAGGCCACATGAAGAATAATTATGTTGCAGACATTGCCTCCTTTTCAACAGAGATTAACAGTGCTTGCAATGCCACTTGCTGAGTGCAATCTGTTGCAATTATTCCTTTTGAAGGGCTCTGTCACTCAGAAGTGTGGCAGAGATTAGGGTGGGCATTTTAAGGCAAGGATGCTACACCTGAATCCCTGGATTTTTTTGAACCACCACTGAGCCATGCATCCTGCATGCTATTTGATATGCAAAAATACTTTTACCCATTTACCATCAAACTACCTTCCTGAAAACAATGGTACATCTGTGTTTGGCTCTAAGATATTTGTGATAAGGGAATTTTCTGCCTGTTCTGTGTCCTGAAGACTAGGAATAGTAGGGAGTTTGGGAAACTAAGTAATATTTTGTTGGGAATCTAGAAGCCAATCCTTGCAGGAAAGATGTGAAATGCTTTGCAGGAGTGACTAAGCAAACACTATTGTAGTTCAGAACTCTCCTGGCCTGTCTCTTGTTGACTGAATCATAAATCTTTGCTACCTTCAGGACATCTGCTTCATCTGCTACAGAACTAAAATTCCACAGCAAGAATCCACTGTGAAGCTTCTGCAGATGTTATCCCCATCCTAAGAAATAAATATGAACAGAGTCACAGGTTTTGTCCAAAAAAGGAAAGATTATGAGTGAGGAATACTCACTTTCCAGTTCTGTGTTCAACTCCACCATTTTATGAGGACATGTTATGTTTTATTAACTTAGAATGATTAAAATAATTATTCTTACCCGGACAAGTTTTTCTGAATCACCCCTCCATTTGCTGACAATGGTGGATGCTGATATGTTGAAAAATGTTGTGTTGCATTCTGTGGCAACAGCCTTAGCAAGTAAAGTTTTTCCAGTACCTACAAACAAGAGCATCTAAGAAATTCACTCTCTAAAGAAACACAATGCAGATTTTTTAATAATTCCCCTCATCTTACCATCAGTCAGATACACAAAAGTAGAAAAAAGTCATAAAACCACTGAATGGTTTGAGAGGGAAGGGACATTTCAATGCCTCCCAGTCCAACCCCCTGCAGTCAGCAGGAACATCTGTAACTGGATCAGGTTGCTCAGAACTCCATCCAACCTGACCCAGATTTCCAGGGATGGAGCATCTAAATAGTCACAGAAACAAATGGAGTTTACTGCACTGACAGCTTTTCCAACCTGGCTCAGGCAGTTCCCTTTGTCCCCTCCCAGCTGCACTCATGGTGGCAGTGCTGGTGTCAAAGAGGAGCAGAGGGAGCAGAGAAACTGTGCAGACAACACTCAGCCAGCAGAGCACAGGGAAAAAAGCTCCCACTCCACTTCCAAAACAATCCCCAAATACAGAAGAAAAAAAGGAGACAACACCCCCAGCCCCCTGCCCACCCCCTCTTATGGTACTGTCTCCAGTTCTGACATAAGAAGGACATGGAGGTGTTGGAGAGAGTTCAGAGGTGGCCATAAAGATGATCAGAGAGCTGGAGCAGCTCTGCTCTGGAGCCAGGCTGAGAGAGTTGGGGTTGTTCAGCCTGGAGAAGAGAAGGCTGCAGGGAGACCTTAGAGCACCTTCCAGTGCCTGAAGGGGCTCCAGGAAAGCTGGGGAGGGACTGGGGACAAGGGATGGAGGAATGGGATGAGGGGGAATGGTCTTAAACTGGAAGAAGGGAGATTGAGTTTGAACATTGGGAATAAATTCTTGAATGTGAGGGTGCTGATCCCCTGTGCCAGGTTTCCCAGAGAAGCTGTGGCTGCCCCATCCCTGGCAGTGTCTCAGGTCAGGTTGGATGGGGCTTGGAGCAAGCTGGGCTGCTGGGAGGTGTCCCTGCCCATGGAAAGGGGTTGGAGCTGAATGATCATTAAATTCCCTTCCAGCCCAAAGCAGTCTGGGATTCTGCGATACTTTCTTTAAAAAGGTGAGTCCACACCAACTTTATTCACATTTTGTAAGATCAGGTCAAGCCAAATTTGATTAATATAGCTCAAGCTGAGTAAAAACAGAGCTACGAGTTCTCACTCCTCTGAATGCTTAGGTTCAATTACTGTCTTTGGAAGATCCAATTGTAGAAACAATCAAGGCTTGTGAGAAAGGCAAATGTAATATTTCATATTTTCATATTCATATCTTCATCAACACATTTGATCTAACAAGCATCAAGGATTTATCCATGGGACATAAAGAGAAGCAGTGATAAAGAAATGGATATGGTTTAAAGCTCTTCATACCTGGTGGTCCATACAGCAATAATCCTTTCCAAGGTGAGAGAATGCCTGTAAACAGCTGGGGGTACTGAGGAAACAAAAAAATAATTCAGGAATTAAAACCATACCACCTATAACAAAATGCAAGGGATTCTAACTCCTACCCCTACTAATGCATTCCTTAAATGCATTAAGGAAACCTAAGAAATTTGAAGACAAGGGGATAAACCCCCTCCAACATGATGTAATATATATGAGCTGAGTACTGAGAAAAATAAAAATATTTACCATTTGACATCTGTTTCTAGTGAATTCTTCAAAGGCAAGTCTTTTTTCCATTCAATTAATAAAAGCCAAATTCAGCACCTCTTCCATATCCAAAGGTGCCACAGACTACGACCCAACAGTTAGAATTTCAATATTGAAAGAGCATTTCCCTACAGGAGAACATGTGTGCCATTGTCAGATGAAACAGAAAGAGGAAAAGTTCTGACATGAGCTGCCTACAAAAGCACTGGAATGGTGAGAACTCTAAAACACCACTGTACTGTCCAGGAAAATGCTAATGAGTCCAATTTTCTTGAAACTATTTAGCACCTTACCCTTATGGGATAAACAACTGCTTCCTTGACGAGCCTTTTAGCTGCATCCAGTCCAATAATATCTTCCCACTTCACATTGGGATTATGGAGGTAAATGTCCTGCAACATATAGAACACCCTGTTAGCAAAACTTCTGTTGTTCTGCACCACCATGACCACTTCTGGCAAAGGAAATTAACTCAGTTAACAACTAGCAGTGGCACTGAGTGAGACAAACTGTAGCATTTAATCTCCCCCTTGCTATTTTTCCTACAGGGACATGGAGCAGCCAGGTGGTTCCTTGCCCTTAGTTTTGCCTAGGAGCATATAGGTTGGCAAATGTATATGCTGAGCAGATCTGTTTCTCACTTTTCTGTTTTCTGCTCATTGTTTTAGCAGCCAGCTAACATATGAAGAGCCCTCACACCAAGAGAGGTTCACTAAGCCTTGTATTTTGGCTCTGATGCTGGCAAGTTATCAGTTGTGTAATTTCTCTAAGTAAATAACTTGATAAATTACTTGTAAGTACAGACTTGGGGAAGGGTGGCTGGAAAGCAGCCTGATGGAGAAGGATTTGTGAGTACTGGTGGCTGGCTGGTTGAACATGAGCCAGCAGTGTGCCCAGGTGGCCAAGAAGACCAATGGCATCCTGACCTGTATCAAAAACTGTGTGTCCAGCAGGAATAGTGAAGTGATTGAGCCCCAGCTCAGCCCTGGTGAGGCCACAGCTTGAGTATTGTGTTCAGTTCTGGGTGCCACAGTATGAAAAAGATACTGAGGTCCTGGAACCTGTCCAGAGAAGAGCATGAGGCTGGTGAGGGGTTTGGAGGGCATGTTGTATGAGGAGCAACTGAGGGAACTGGGGTTACTTAGTCTGGAGAAGGCTCAGGGGAGATCTTGCTCTCTACAGCTACCTGAAGGGAGGTTGTGGAGAGGATGGTGTTGGTCTCTTCTCCCAAGTAACTAGTGACAGGATGAGAGGAAATGGGTTTAAGTTGTGCCAGGGGAGATTTATGTTATACATTAGGAAAAAATTCTTTACTGAAAGAGTGGTGAGGCAGTGGAATGGGATGCCCAGGGAAGTGGTGCAGTCTCCACCCCTGGAGGTGTTCAACAAGTCTTTAGATGTGGTGCTTTGAGAGATGGTTTAGTGGTTGTAGTAGTTGGATTATGGTTGGACTTGATGATCTTGAAGGTCTTTTTCAACATTAATGATTCTATGATTTAATTTGGTGATCACATCTCCCTGCCATCCAGTAATAGGACTCATGGGAGTGGTTCAAAGCTGCACCAGGGGAGGTTTAGACTGGACAGCAGGAAGCATTTCTTTACTGAGAAGGTGGCCAAACACTAGAACAGGCTTCCTAATGAGGTGGTTGATGCCCTGAACCTGTCAGTGTTTAAGAAACATTGGGACAATGCCCTTAACAACAGACTCTAAGTCTTGGTTATGTATGGTCAGGCAGTTGGATCAAGTGACCAGTGTAGGTCCCTTCCAGCTGAAATTTCTATTCTACCCTATTCTCAAAAAAATTATAAGCAATAGGAGTCATATTTACAGAAATCTTCTGAAAATCTGAAACCAAAGCATCTTGCTAATTAAAATTATAAATTAGTCTTTGGTTGTCATTCCTCAGTGCACTTCTCTTACCTCTTTTTTGAATGTGCTTCTCCTGTATAATCACGTGCAATGTGAAAATACTTTTGTTTGTTTAAACCTGATGCTCAGTGACTTTATGGCTGCACCGATTACTTACGTTATTACTTACAAATAACAATGAAAAATTGCTAGTTACTCCATGCTATGCAAGATTTTATCAGCTGCAAGAAACTCTGAAACAGGAGGAAAAATTTCCCCCAAGTATCTGTCAAAAGATAGTCAGTAATTAGTCTGTGCCCTGAAGCACTCACTGAATTAATTTCCTTTAACTCAACAAAATTTCCAAATCTTCTCTGAATCCTTCCATTTACTTTCATAATATTTTGTGGCTGTGCAATACAGAGATTTGTTCTGCAGAAAATATCATATCCATTCATGGGATGAATTCTGCTTTCCAATAAAAACAGGCAGTCCCTAGAGACTGAAGAGACAATATATGCTTGTATTCCAGGGGAAAATTTGATTTAATACAATTAGACAAATTATTTACAGAGAGGAGCTTACACTTTCTCTATTAACAGCAAATTAAGATGAATCAGATTTAGGATACTAAGTAGAGACTTCCACAACTGTTTCCATATTAAATTAATTGTATTGTGAAATAGATACCACATACTATTTATTTTTATTGATTTACAGTGCTGCTTACCATAGCAACAAGGAACATATCAGCACAATTAAAAAAACCTATCATAATGAAGGCTAAAGCAACCCTATTACTTTTTGCTAAAGGAGCATCAAGAAAACACTATTTCAAAGGTTCACCATAAATTAAAAACCAGAGAGGAATTGAAATTAAGAAGAATTTTCTTACTTTAGGGTTGGAAGTTCCCTCAACTTCAGTTCTACTTAACTGCAACTACAAAGCATGCAGACCATGAATTTGGGCCATACACAGCTGTAAAAATCAGTCAGCAGAAGTCTTCCAAGCTGATTTTAAATATGTGGGAGGAACAGCTGAGACCATTTCTGATACTTATATCCTGAAAGAGTCATAACTCTCTACAATATTGTGATATTGATGTGATATTGTGATGAGTGAGCCTGAGGAGGTGATGGGTGCAAAGCATTTACCTGCTTTGCAGCCCAGAGTGAACTGAAATGGTGCTGACAGCACTGGGATTCCTTCCAGGTGCCAAAGTGCCCATCCAAGAAGAATTCTCAGTCTGCCCTGGGATACAGGGTATTACTGATGCTGCTCCTGCAGCTCCTGTGCTGGGATGAGGGAAGGACACTGCTTGCAGAGTCCACAGTAAGTAAGAGCATCTCTCAGCTGCACCAAAGGAGGAAAGAGAAGGAGCCCAGATCATGCAGGCAGTGCAGTGCAAAGTGCAGGGCTAGTACTGAAAAGAATGTGGGAGTATCAGTGCTTAATAATTTTAGTTCATGGTATTTGGTGGATGAACCAATCAGGATAGTGCTTTGATACTGCTACACCATCCACAACTGAATACAGCCTTAAATCTTTTTCTTTTTCAGTGAAATATTCTACATTTCATGGAGCCAGAAGAACAAAGGGAAAAGCTACAACAGTCTCATGGGTGCAGCATGATTAGATTACATGTTTCCCACTAGAGAGGAGTGATCTTAATTACTTTCTCCCATTGTGTATCAGAAAACATCATTACACGTAAAGAATGACTTGTCAGGAGTTGTATGATTGCACTACCAGTGACAGGAAAAAGAAAAAAGCATCATTCTCAGATGCCAAAGATAACTAAGATCTCTTTACATCCAAAACAGAGATTCAGTCTTACTTTGCTTACAACTGTTGCAAGTTCTCTCATCTCACCGGTCATGCCAATGAAAGCACTAAGGGGTTTCAGTAATCGCTCCTAGAAAGGACAAGAAGTTTTTGTCAGAACTCAATTCTTTTTAAACAGATGAACCATGAAATCGTTTCAAAAAAGCTGATACATCATAACAATATCAACATCTGAAGCTGTAAAAATGGGGATAATCCAAAAGATTTTGGGGTAAGCCCTATTTGCAGTCCTTTCCTCCGACAGAACCTAACCCTGAATTAACACCAAGCAGCTCTCTTATTGCACATGTAGTACTACACAGATTAAGAGGAGTGAAAAAGGTAAATATGGTTCCACATTGTCCACATTCTGTTTTGAAAGTCTCTTCAAGTGCAGCAGCTGCTGGGTGGAGTGTCCCTTAGGTTGGATGTGCTGTCCTGGGAGCTATGGCTCGTGTCAGGGAGTGATTATTGAAAATGTTCTATCTCTGCCCTCTCAACTCTGCTCTTTCTCAGCTGAGGTGAATGCTAAATGACATATTGAAATCAAAGGAACCAGAATTTCACTCTCAGATGTTCTGTGGGTTCTTGGAAATTCTATTTTTTTTGCAAATCATAACTTACCATTTGTGGGTTTTGTCTTCCTCAAAAATAACTGTCAATAAATTAGATGGGTATCAAATATGACTCAAGAAGGAAATAACATCACTCAGAAACCCTAATCCCTCTTCCAGCACTTGGGAAAGAAGGCAACATCAACTGCAGTATTTTATTTTGCTCCTGGTTATACAAAATTCATGTTAATTGAATAAAAATATCAACAGAAACACTTACAGAAGGATCTGGATCGCAGTTAAGGCTGCTGAAATCTATTCCATTTGATGACACTTTGACAGCATCCTGAATCATCCCATGGAAGTCAATTACTTGGCCCTAAAGGAGAAAATAACATTGTGACAGGCTTTACCATGATGGCAGCTCAACTGTTGAACCACACTGAGCCAAATTCCACTTCACATTACAGCACTGAGTTTCCTTTCTGAACATACAGTCCTAAAAATGGCAAAAACTGACCAGAGAACCTCTGGTAGCAATGGGAAAAGATCACACATCTCCTCAGTCATTGCAGCAGTTTAGCTGCAGAGCCTCTCACCATCTCATTCAGGAATTTGAAATGTATCTTCAGTTTTAGCTGTTACCACTGGGTTTTAAAAACAAATAGTTCTCCTTGACAACATTTGAAATACTATTTAATGCAAGCAAAGCCTCCCATGCAAAGAATTACTGCCCAAATATTAAAATTGACCTTTCAGCTATTGATATAGGAACATTTTATATAAAAAGAGGCACAAAAAGCTCTCATTCATATGGTACTTGTGAAAAACCTCCACCTATTTTTTCTACATGCACATTTCTAGTCTAAATCACATAGTAAGTTTCCACCAACCCTTCTTGGGTGAGCGCTGTCTCCTCCAGCTTTGTTGATTGCCAAGACACTTAAGCCAAAGTCAGCTTGTTCCAGAGTAACTGCACTGTCAGTATTCTACAGAAAAATCAAATTTAAAACAGATTTTCTGCTGAGCAGATGAGTTGCAGGTATCCTGTTGTAGGTATCATCCTATCTCTTCATGATGACACGAAGCTGCAGCAGTTATCCTGTGTTTCCCCAACACTGCTGTGCAGTTAGGACTTCATCTGAACAGTGAGAGCAGTGGTGAAAACCCTGGCTCTGGGAGCATCCCAGTTATTTCATGGAAGCTTGGAGCTTCCATTTTAAGTTGCAGAAATCTGTATTTTTAAATAGCTATGAGAAGAAATGCTTCTGAAAGGTGGTAACAACAAGCCCAGGGTGTAGCACGTCAGCTCAGAATGGGGGAGCTATTTTAGGATTTGAGTTCCTTTGACATTCACTTGCCAGCAGCCATTGCTGTAAAACCCCAAAACTATGCATTTAGGTTTTTTAAGGGTGAGAACTGGTCAGAGATGAGCTGGTGGCTGGGCAAGGACTGAAAGAAAAGAGAAAGAAGGGAGAAAGAAGGGAGAGGTAAAAAGAAAAACAAGAAGAAGAAATTAAGTGGGAAGACAGAAAAGACAAAAAGGAAAGAAAAAAAAAAAAGGAAAAATAAATTTAAAAAGAAATATCTTCTTCACCCAGTTCCTCAAAAGCTCTAACAGACATGGTGCTTACCCATCAACCTGCTGCTCCTGCCTCCTCCTCTGCAAGGGAAGGTAATAAAGTAATTTTCACAGCAATCCTACCAAAATGAGGCTCACAAACTGGGAAACGACATAGCCAAATTACTCCCTCAATCTCAAACACCTCATGCAGTGTGAGGATGCTCACAACTGACACAAGACTTTCTCCTTGGTTTGTTTGTCTTGCTTTCTGGCACTACTGGGTGAATTTACTGGTGTAAATGGGAAAACTGATTACTTTCATTATAGGTTGGACTATGTGACTTGTTTTCCTCTAATTTTTACCTGTGACTTGATCACCAACTCCCAGACAGAAAGCACATTCTCCTATCCATAATCCTTACATAGTTAATGAAACCCATTAATTACACCATTATTAATTGTGTAATTCACATTCTCTTGCTTCCTATAGCCTCTCAGAAAAATCCCACATTTATTTCAACTGTAATGGTGGAAAGATAAAACACATTAAAACCTGTTTGGGGCTCTCCTTGGTGGATAATTTAAATTCTGTTGTGCTCCCAGGTGCAGTTTTTGACAATGGTATTTGTACTGTCTGATGTTTGAGCCTTGGGAGATACTGAGAAGAGCTTGCTACCCTAGAACAAAAAAAGTAAAAATTAAAAGTTGAAAGGCATTCACAACTGTTTTCCTGCAAAGTACCAAATATTAAAAGGCAGAGTTTCCAACTGAAGCAGTTTTAGGCTGAAGTTAAAGCATTACTTTCAATCACAGTAATGTTCAATGCTTTCTGCTTTCAAATACTCCACACTAACCTCAGCCACCGTGCTAAATTTTCACAACTTTGTAAATTGTCTGCACCTCCATTAGGGAAATAAGTCTTTATTTTCCTCTAACAGATACAGAAAAATGCACCCCACAATTAACAGTGTGACTCTAAGCTTTAGTAATTTCTATGGTTTCACCACATTATTTTAACCATGCTGCACACTGGTTTCATAGGAAAATTTTCTGCCCAGAAACCCCCTTCACACATTTCTCTTACCTTCTTGGTCTTCCTCCAGTTTTCAGCTGTTGTTTATTTTCCACTGTGTCAGAATTAAAATTAAAATGGAAAATAATTAAGGATAGGAAAGAAAAAACAAAACACCACAGCAAAATTCCCCCCTTCAAAAATATTTTTGAGAACATATTAATGACTTGGAAATAAAAATGTATAAACAGGAACAAGATGATTACAAGCAATGCAAGTTTGCAAAAATGTTTTGAAAACAAACTGCTATTGGAAAGAGCAATTTGGCTTCAGGCTTGTTAAACTGTAGGCTCATTCAGTCTTTGGATTCTTTGCTTACATTTTTAAACCAACATAATTTTAAAAGCAAAATGAAGACTGCTAGAAATTAGATTAAAGCACAATGAATTAATTTAATATAATGGATAAAAAAGGTTTATTTAATGCTAATTATTTTTTCATTAGTGAGCTGAGAACTAAGAATTTACCTTACTTTTCTATATAGTAATCTTATAATGCTCAACCCAACACAGCACAAATGTCACACTCCAATGGTGGATATCAAACTATGTTATTTTTTGCACTCATCTGAAACCATTTCTGTCAAAAAAAGTTTTAACAAAATGTCAAATGCACAAAACCCAGCTATGATATAAAGCTGAAGGCTCACATCACACTAGCATAGAGTCATACAGTAGTTTTTGGTTGGAAAAGACCTTGAAGATCATCAGGACCAACCCTTAGCCCAGCACTGCCAAGGCCACCCCTGCCCCNTGCAGATGGTTCAGTTTGTGCACAGAAAACACAGTGGTGCTGCTTGTCTTGGAAAAGGCATTGCCTGGGAGACACCAGAGAGGCTTCACTTAAAGACAGGGAGGGAAAAAGGTCTGATGATCCCTGGAGCAGACCTCAAGGCTACAAATATGGGTGTCTCAAGTGCCTTTGAAATCCCTCCAGGGATGATGGGGACTCCAGCCCTGCCCTGGGCAGCCTGGGCCAGGCCCTGACAACCCTTTCCAGGCATTGAGAAATTCTTCCCCAGCTCCAATCTAAACCTCCAGCTCAATTCCTCTTCTCCCAGCCCTTGTTCCTTGGGAGCAGAGCCCGACCCCCCCTGGCTCCAACCTCCTCTCAGGGGGTTGCAGAGAGCCAGAAGGTCTCCCCTCAGCCTCCTTTGCTCCAGGATCAACACCCCCAGCTCCCTCAGCTGCTCCTGGGCAGACTTCTGCTCCAGACCCTTCCCCAGCTCCCTTGCCCTTCTCTGGACACACTCCAACCCCTCAATCTCCTTCTTGTCTCAGGGGCCCAGAACTGACCCCAGGATTCCAGGTGCAGCCTCCCCAGTGCCCAGCACAGGGGGACAGTCCCTGCCCTGCTCCTGCTGCCCACACAGTGCTGACACAAGCCAGGATGCTGGTGGCCTTCTTGGCCACCTGGGCACACCCTGGCTCCTGTTCAGCCACTGTCAACCAATATTCAATCCAACCCCCCTGTCCCAGCAGGATCCCCCAGGACCAGATCCAGGTGGGTTTGGAAGCCTCCAGAGAAGGAGACTCCACAACCTCTCTGGGCAGCCTGGCCCAGGGCTCCCTCACCCTCACACCAAAGAAGTTTCTCCTCATGGTGAGGTGGAACTTCCTCTGTTCTACCTTCAACCCATTATTCCTTGTCCTGTTCCTGGGCACCACTGGGAAGAGATTGGCCCCTTCCTCTTGCCCCCCACCCCTCAGATATTGATGGACATTCAGAGATCCCCTCTCAGCCTTCTCTTCTCCAGGCTGAACAGCCCCAGGGCTCTCTCTCTTTCTCCCCATCAGAGATGCCCAAGACCCTTCATCATCCTTGCAGTATTTGGAACCATTTGTTCACCTGGATGATGGCTCAAGGCTTGACTGCCACTCAGTTTGCCTAACAGTAAGTGTGATGTGATAAATACATTTTCCTTCTCAATTCACAACAAATCCCTTTGATTTTGTCCTGTGAGGCTGCTCCTCTTTGTATTTACACCAATCAATAGGTTCTATCCCTACATCCCTTCCCCATGGAGATACTGTTTGCTTCCAGCTAGTACTGATCTACATCACTGTGAATGTCATGATGATTTGTAGCTCTATTATTGTTCAAAATCATTTCACCTATACAGGTAATTTTACTGTATTTATATAACATTTCATTCACCTGTGATTTCCAGGTTGCTGGCAGTCACATGAAACAATGACAGCTGCTCAGAGATATTCCCTGGACAATCATCCCCTTCTCTAATTATCATATTTTTTTTAGAAGACAAATAGGCAGAAATGGTGACCTTTTCTGCACCCTCCAAGCTCTTCATAACTGACTTTATACAGTTGCTCTTATGGTTTCTATAAGTTACATTTTGTGCTCAAGTACAAAACCATTCAGGCTCTCAGGGTCACAACAACACATTCATGTTCTGATTTGCCTTATTCTGTGTCATCCACTTACACCTCAGACTTTACATTCTCTGGAGAAAATAAACCTATTCCTTGTTTGGCACATTACTCTTAGTATATGAAAATGTGCAGGTAAACACACAATGTAGGTTTTGGAAACAAAAGATTTCTTTTTGGAAGAGAGCCACATACCAGTGTCCAAGGTTTTTTTAGTAATTTTAGGATACTTTTGAAATTTTACAAAGTAATAGCTTTCATACTCCATCAAAATTGTCTCAAGATCAACATTGTCACAAACTTCAAAGCCACGTAAACTTAATTTTGTCTCTCGTTCCAAAGCATTTGCAGCGTCGATATACCTGGTAATTTAAAACAAAACACAACAAAACAAAACAAAGAGAGTCATTATCTTGCTCTGGTTTTTGAGAGAAAAAGCAAATAGCATTAGTAAGTATATGGTATCTCTAACCTGTCCACAGCTCTGTTTATTATAAAAGGACAAAATTTATTTTAAAACCCTTGGTTGATTGATCTAAAGTATTTTTAATTCTTACGTGACATTTTTATTCCAGAAATGGAAACAATTTAGCAAAGTAAATTGTTAAGATATGTAACAGAAGTTTATCCCTTTCTCACATCAAGCCAAAGAGTCACACTGTCTCTCCACCCAACAAAGAACAGAAGGGGAGATCAGACACACACAAACCCACAAATGTAGAGCACTATTATTTAAAGGGCATACCCTTCCTCCATTAAATAATGCAAAATTAGAATGAGGAGATTTTTTCGACGAGCTTCTGTTCGCATCTCATCCTGTGAATTAAGACAGAACCCTGGATCAAATGTAATATTCTCTTTATTGCTGCAAACAGCATCTAAATGTAGCCTGTGGAAACAAACAAATTAAGACAACAGCATCCAAGAATTGTAAAACAACTTGCTGTTAACAAAATGAAGGAAAGTGGTTTTCAATGTAATTTTTCTTACACGTTATCAGGGCTACTGACTGGGTAGAAACCTTTTCCTAGAGATGAGTAAATTTGAGGTTGGGAAAAAAAAAATCACTTCCCTTATTATGGTAATGGATTTTCAAGATGCTTAGGCTGGTGCAAACTTCAGAGCAGGACTCTTGCAGACCTCCAAGGGCTGTGCAAAGAAACCTTGTGCTCCAGCATGGTTCTGTCCCTGCCTCTAGAAAGCAGAAACCCACTTTCTGAGTGCCTGGAGAAGAAGGGATGGAGAACAGGCCTGGGATCTGCATGACTACACTGCAAAGACCACCTGTAAAACTGCTGGTACCTCTCATTTGGTGGGCCTTGATATTTAAGAATGGGAAGTGAAACATAGAGTACTTGAAAAATTAGTAATTTGGGATTACACTAAACATTCCCAATTTTAACACAGGAGTGACCAAAGTTAGGTCCCAACACGCAGAGATTTCGATGGGGTGTTGGTTCCATGGATTTCTTCACAAGAGTGGTGAGCCCAAAGTCATTCACAAATGGCTCAGTGATAAAACTAAGGCAGCATAAAACATCTTTGCCATCATTTGCTGAAGTTGAATCTGAGGGAGCATACAGTGCAACATTAAGTATACCAAATGGGGCAGTGGAAACAGAAATCTTGTAAGATTTTGAAACAAAGACTTATTCTTGAGTAAATGTGCCATATATCCTAACAGCCCCCAGAGGAACCCTAAGGTTTTAAGGTCATGATGCAAGTTGCTACAAGGAAAGCTGTAGAAATTAGCATATTGGCTTTGGTCTGCTTCATTGGGATTTCAATCTGAGACCACAGGAAAAGCAAGTATGGCCAAGCCCCAGATTTAGCCAAACAAATGTCTTCTTTTCTCTTTTGGGATGCTGACATTCAGCACTGGGAACTGGGCTTGATAATCCTTATGGGTCCCTTCCACCTTGAGATAATTCCATCATCCTATGACAATTTATGAAGACTCAATATGAGCCCCAAAGGGTGGCACTTATTCAGTGGATGGGGAAAAAGCAGTAGAATCATAGAACTTTTTCAGCTGGAAAACACCTTTAAGGTCATCAGGTCCAAACATTAACCCATCACTCCCAAGGCCATCACTAAACCATGGCCCCTAACACCACATCTACACAGCTTTGAAACCACTCCAGAGATGGGGCATGTAGTATCTGTTGCTTGTCTAGCATGTATCTATTCTGCACCACTGTAATGTACACACAGACTCCCACTTACCCTCCCTTCTACCCCAGTCAAGCAATGCCTGCATCCCTCCCCCAGAAAAATCCCAGCTCAAGTCTTAAGTGACCTGCAGGAGACAAATCCACAAATCTTTGTCCTCATCCTACTAGAAAGAGTCCCAGGTGTTTGTAGCAATGACTTCAGCAGCTGACAGTGCCTGGCATACAAACAAGCCAAATAATTCCTAGTGACCAAGATTTATGTTGTTATTACGTAAGATGTGTAAATATTCACAGGGAAAGCATTATGATAGCAAGCTGTGGATATTGCAGAATCATTTGTTCCTACAAGCAAAAGTGCTTTTGGGTGGTGCAGTGTACTGCAAAAACAACTGGAGATACATACCCGAGATAAAACTACAGCTGGCTGTGCTTTTTAAAGATTAATACCTCCCAGTGTGTTTGGAAAAAATACATGGGCAGAGCAGGCAAAAGGTCTCCCAGCACAGCAGATGCTTTCTGGGATGTTTACTTCAGATGTGGGGCCAGTAACAAAGCCAGGAAAGGGCTGAGGTTTGCTTTTAACATGGTATCCTGTGAGCTGAATGTATATTTTTATTTCATATCTTAATTAAAAGACTGGCAGGATCTTCATTCTGTTTTTTCTAGAGCAAAGAATCAAACTGTCTGGGGAAAAGGGAAGAACCCATACTCAACTACTAGCCTCCACAACCTTTGATATTCTCCTAAAGCTATTCAGGTATAGAATGATAGAACCATGGAGTGGTTTGGAAGGGACCTTAAAGCTCATCCATTCCCAACCCCTTTCCATGGGCAGGGACACCTCCCAGCAGCCCAGGTTGCTCCAAGCCCCATCCAACCTGACCTGAGACACTGCCAGGGATGGGGCAGCCACAGCTTCTCTGGGAAACCTGGCACAGGGGATCAGCACCCTCACAACAAAGAATTTCTTCCTAAGATCTCATCTCAATCTCCCCTCTTTCAATTTGAAACTGTTCCCCCCTCATCCCTCCCTGCCCTTGTCCCCTCATGTCCAACCTCAATCTTTCCTCACCCAGTTTAAAGCCATTCCCCCTTCCCATCCCTCCCTGCCCTTGTCCCCAGTCCCTCCCCAGCTTTCCTGGAGCCCCTTCAGGCACTGGAAGGTGCTCTAAGGTCTCCCTGCAGCCTTCTCTTCTCCAGGCTGAACAACCCCAACTCTCTCAGCCTGGCTCCAGAGCAGAGCTGCTCTGTTTCTGGGTCCATACGGAAGCTACAAACTCAACACTCTTTCAGTGATGGTAAAAAGATTATTTTTTCTAAACCATTTTAGGGAGGGAAAGTGCTGTGTAGATGTTAGATAGGTCAGTAGACCTTGAAGGAAGTAGATCAGTTCCTAAGAGGTGCTGCAACAAAAAACAAATCAATCCTGAGAAAACACTCATTCTCTGGGCTGAAAGGATCTTCTCCTTATGATCATTTTGAGTTGCTGGTGTTTGGAAGACAGATTTTGAATTGTGGATCTTTTACCACTTCTCCTGGATGTCCTGAATTGCCCAGGAGGTTTGGAGGTGCAAGAAAGAAGCTGGAGTCACTACTTTCTGTGAGCCCCACTTGTACACTATTTTAAAACCAACTGCTTCTGTTGTTCTATGCTGAGAAAAAGTAATTTGTGTTTTCCCACATATTAAAAGGCAAGATGACAGCTACCTCTGAATATTTAAAAGCAGTATGAAAACACAGTGTTTGCCACAGAAGACAAACATATCCAGTGTTTAATGCAAGCATTTACATTAATGAGGGAATACAAATTGCAATGGCCTGGAATTGCAACTGACAAGGCTCAGGGTCCATGCTTGGAATACTCCTTGAAAACAAGTTGTATTTTGGTGTGTCTTCTGCTGCTCTTCATCAGTTCCTGTTCATCAATTCAACTTTTACTATCCCTAAAGTTAGAATCACAGAATGATCAGGGCTGGAAAGGACCCCCAAGATCACCAAGTCCAGCTGTCAGGTCTACACCACTGTAACCACTAAACCATCTTCCCAAGTGCCACATATACCCATTTTTTAAATCCCTCCAGGGATGGAGACTCCACCACCTCCCTGGGCAGTCTGTTCCAATGCTTCACCACTTTCAGTGAATTTTTTTTTCTTAATATCCCATCTGAACCTCCCTTGGTGCAACGTGAACCCAGGACGTCTTCTACCACTGGTGAGAAGAGGCCAACACCCACCACCTCACTACAGCCTCCTTTCTGGGAGTTGTAGAGCCATAAGGTCTCCTCTTCACCAGGCTGAACAGCCCAAGCTCCTTCATCTTCTTGTAAGACCTGTTCTCCAGATCCCATTATTCTAAATCCTAGCACAAACAGTAATACAGTGATGAGAAGCATCTCAAATATTCTAAGATTTGCTTTGTGTATAGAATAACATTGTGTCTACGTGTGAGCAGCCCACTTCAGCTTTACCATGGTAATGTTCTTCTTGTGTTGACCAACCAGAAGAAAAGTGAAAATTTAGATAAAAAAGAGCCCCACCTAAAAATCAGACAATGGTTTAGACTGAGAGATTCATTTTGTCTTTTGCTTGTGTTAATATGAATGCAAAAAGTAATGGTTACTTTGAGAAGTCAGGCTGCCCTAAGAAAATTAACTAAGCTGTTAATCAGCTATCAACTGACAAAAACTTGCATTAGATTGGATCTGAATACCAAAACCTCTGATCTCAGTTCTGCAAATTTTCTGTGAAACAAATATTAAAGACCTTTCAACACATAAGTGTTACCAAGGCTCACATAAACCTTGTGAGCCTGTGGTGAACAAGCCATTGCTTTCTTCAGCAACCACACGAAGCCACATCTCCCTGCATTTCACCAGTGCTGCTCTACCATGTACCCTTTCCCAGAGACAGATGAACCTCTGCACTTTGATGCCACCAGCAGCTTTATCTCTCCATTTAAACAGCTCTCTGCCCATGCTACTCTCCTTTCCTGAACTGCAGTTTATTGCCTAGGTACTCACCCCCACCATAACTATGTCCACAGAACAGAATCTTTTGGGTTGGAAAAACCCTTCAAGATCAAGTCCAACCATTAATCTAACTCTTCTGAGTTCAGAGCCATGTTCCAGGTAAATGCTTTAACACCTTCAGGGATGGTGATTCAACCACCTCCCTGGGCACCTATTGCAGTGTTTAATAACACTTTCAGAGAAGGTTCATTTTACAGCACAATGGTGAACACAGGGGTCTGCCACCATACAAATACTAACACTGCCCAGTGTATGGAAAATAAATGGTTAATCTTTCATGGCATGAAAAAAATAGGAGCACTTATGAGAGCAAAGTTACTTAAAATTTAGCTTAGCTTTGTAGTTATTTAGTCTTCCCTTTTAATTAGTATTTAGAATTGCATGTTGTTTATAGCCACTGGTATTTCAGTAGATGCTTAAGTGCTTAAAGTTTAATAAGCTTACATTCTTAAAAGAACAAAAAATGTATGTAATTAAATTTTCAATTACTACAGGGGATTTTGGGGCCTATGCAATTAATAAAAGCTTAAGGCACTTAAGCACGATGTTTAATAAAGTAAATAGTTGAGCATGTAACTATGTCTAACATTTACAGTGTATTTTCTTTATTTGTAGCTTAACAAGAGTGGTATGTATTCCTTTAACAGAGCTTTATTTTAAATGGTTGAAAGATATTAATGCATCTTTAGATGTAATTGTTTGTTTAGTCACTTCCATACCTTTTGCTAAAATGCATTTACACTATAAACCGACCTAGTCCCTTGTGTAATTCCATCAAATTAATGGACCTGCTAAAAGATTAATTTAATTCTAAAATGTTTAATTATAATTTGACCCTATATTTCTGTATTAATGTATTTGATAGCATTGAGTAGAAAAAGTCATTTAGTTCAGAGGGATCTGTGATCAGGAATTCAAACAAAAAACAAGAGGTTAGTTCTGTTATCACACAGGGAAAGATCTTATCATAACACACATGCTGTGTCCCTTCCCTCTGTTTGCTCTGGGAGACCAGGATGCTGCCAAGTTTGGGGGTTTCCTTAAGTTTAAGGTGACACCTGGTGCCAGGACAGGGAGAGGAGCTGAGCCATCATGGACTGGTCCAGCTTTCCACTTCCCACCACCACCCCACATCTCCACTCTGGTTTAAAAAGAATGTACAAATGGGGCTCACAGAAGGCAGTGACTCCAGCTTCCTTCTTGCACCTCCAAGCTTCTTTTGGACAATTCAGGTCATCCAGGAGAAATGGTAAAACAGAGAGCTTTCCCTCCTCTCGAGCCCTTCCCATGTTATATTCACAGCCTTTTTAGAAGGCTGATATTCAGTTACTGTTTGGCTTGCTTACAGTATTTTTTGAGAAACACAAGCAGAGAAGGGAAATGGTGAATTTTAAATAATGTGTAACTTGGCTGCCATTACATAGAATTTCCCAGCACAAAGAGAAGGAGCTTCTTTACTCTCTCTTCTTCTCAAGTGGCACAAGCCTGCTGCATACAGTAGAGCTGGCAAAGCTTCTCAAGGATTACAAAGAGCTTTCATAATTAAAGATGTAACAGCAATCTCACTACAGAAGTTATGTGCCTGTCCTAGAAGTAACACTAGGATGCATCTGAGAGTTGCAACGTTAGGAATCTAAATACATTTTCCCATTTGAGTTTGGTGCACTGCAAACAGAAACCTTCTGATTTCTCCCCCCATAGTTAGATGTCTTCATTCACTAATTTGTGCTCTGATGCTAAGGGCCACTCACACAACACTATAACCTCCCTTTTTAAAAGAGGAACATTGCTGAAGCCAGGTTTTAGGCTGCCAAGGCTCTACTAATTTGAAGAAATATGTGCCAGGAACACATAAAAATGTAGTGACACAAAATATGGTGAACTATTAAAAAAATGCAAAATAAGGATGCTGCAGTTACAACTTAATTAATTGATCAACTCTCTCATTTGTAGGAATTTGCAGTCTACTACATTTTACAATAATATTGTTTGCCAAGAGTGATTTACTGAACAAACACAGGAAATATTCAGCAATTTAAACCAGTGAAAGGCCTTACAAATTTCTTTGGTTGTAAGACTACACTGGGCAGCTGTGCACAGCCACAGAAATGTAATTCATACAGGAATTCACATCGGAATTTATGCTTTTAAACTCTTTCTCCCAAAATTGGGTAAGCAGAATGAATAATAATTTCCATTCTGTAGAAGAGATTAATGGGAAAATGCAATATAGCCAAGGAGAGGACAAGTACAAATTCCAGTAATTATTTAGTGCTACAAATTAAAGATGCAGCAGCCTATCTTTTAGATACTATATTGGAACACTGAAATTCAGAAAACAGAAATTAATTAGCTAGGTTCCCTCTACAGAAGTCAAGAAGATTAGAGCAGAATAAAAAGCATCCTCCTGGCAGCTTCAGATTGTTCCTTACTCAGACTGGCTTGAACAAAGCAGGCTCCAAACTTCTGACCCTCTGCAGAACATGAATTCTGCACCCAAAATATATACTCTCTGATCTTCACATCCATCCTGCCAAAAGCCCATGGAAAATTCAGCTCACAAAGAAAACCAACCCAAACCCAGCTTAAGGGTGAAGTTCTTGAACTCCAGCTCCGAGTCCCACAAATGTTTCTGTATTTAGCAGTCAAAAGCAGTCATGGGAGCAGGGCCACCCAACTTCCCCCCCCAACCTCGACGACGAGGTTACAAATTAAACCTTTTTCCCTCGTTTTCCTTCTGCACATGGACAGTGTTTCAATACCACACCTTAGGGCACCCTCCTCAGTGGCCGGGATCTCAATCCACTTTAGGGCTCAGAAAGTTACTGTGCTGGAGGCTCTCATTCCTAGGCAGATACATAAACTAATATTATAAGAGGTTGACACAACCTCTCAAAACTATCTTTTTTTTTTTTTTTTTTTTTTAAGCAATCCTATTCTACCCATGCAAGGTGGGAACGGGGATTTACGTGTGAATGCACAGAACCCAGCACCTTTCTGGGAAGGGTTTTACAGCACTGTCGCCGCGCAGCCCTTGCTCCGGTTCAATTTGACCAGCAGATGGAAGCAAAAGAACGAGTTAAAAAATTCAGAAAAATCTTGCAGCTTCTGGGCTTCCAGCAGCTCAACCCATCCGTGGGATGGAGACACGGTGGAGCCGTATAGCCCTAATTTATGGGGAAAATGGAGACGAGGGAGGAAGTAACGCAGACCTGTCCCCTTTTCGCTGTACCTGCTCCTGCCTTGGCCACGGAACAGAGAGGAGCTGCGGGAGGAGCCTGCAGGCCTGAGGAGCCGGCAGGCCCAGCAGCACTTCTCGCCTGCAAACGGCTGAGCAACGAAGCGGGAGGGCCTCGNAGGGCAGTGGAACAATGGCCCAGGTTGCCCAGAGAGGTGGTTGAGGTGTGTTCCCTGGGGATGTTCAGCCTCATCCCTGGGGATGTTCAACCTCATCCTTAGGAATATTCAACCTCATCCCTGGGGATGTTCACCCTCATCCCTGGGGATATTCAGCCTCATCCCTGGGGATGTTCACCCTCATCCCTGAGGATGTTCAACCTCATCCCTGGGGGTATTCAGCCTCATCCTTGGGGATGTTCAACCTCATCCCTGGGGATGTTCAAGGTGAGGCTTGAGGAGACTCTGAGCACCCTGATCTAGGTGAGGGTGTCCCTGCTGACTGCAGGGGGTGGGACTGGGTGACCTTTGGAGGTCCCTTCCAACCCAAATTACTCTGTGGGTCTGAATGGAACCCAGGCAGGGTAGCTGACTGTTAAACATGTCCATCTCAAGCTGCACCTGAGCAGAAGCAGAGTGTGTTCTGCCCCTCGTCCCCAGGACAGCTGGTGGGCCTTAAAATGGATGTTGGTGACATTTTGTTGGTGTCACTGAGGGAATGGAGGACCGTGAGAAGGGAGCAGCTCTGAGCTGCTGTTAAACTTGACTGGTTTCTGCACCTCCTGGGTTCAGGATGTAACCGTTGGGTGACTTGTGCCTGCTGGGAACTGGTTAACTTCAGCCTAGCTGGAGGAGAACATTAAAAAAAAAAAAACACAAAACAAACAGAAATCCCTAGAAATACATGGTGGGGGGGTGGAAGTGAAAGTGTGCAAAGGGCTCGCTCTGGGAACACCTTGTCCTCTGGTATGTGAGCTCTTGCCAGCCAGGCAGCTGCAGGTGCAAGCTCTTCCCAAGCCCTACCCACTGGAGACCAAACAACTACTCTGTTCCACCAGCTATTTTTGGACAGAATTAACTTCCATATTCTTCACATCTATGCTGTGCTATGCTTGCTTAGCATCTTCAGCCCCATCTTCTCCAGACATCCAGACCTTCCTCCAAATGTTGGCTCCAGAGCATTATTGTCATAACACCCTGTTCCTACTGAGGAATGTTTCTCCAGCCCTTGTCTTTGACCTTCCCAATCCAGTATAAACCAACAGAATCTTTCCATTCCCTCAGGCTCCAACTTCACATACCTCTCACAACCCTTCTCCCTCTCCTTTCAGTATGTCCTCATCTCAAGGATGTCCTCAGCAAAACCAGGTCCTGACCATATGTTAACTTCTCAGTTGGTTGCAGTGCAAATGTAATATTTTCATCTTGTTAAACATGTAAGTTAATACATCCATTTTTTATTAAACTTGTCCCATAAACTTTTCAAAGTGGATCCACTTAATGTTGCTGCACCCAACTCATGTCCCCTCCCACTAGACTTTGTGTTTAATTTTGTGGCTTTAATGTAGTAGTACAGTAAGTAATATGCTGATTTCCATTATTAGCTGCTTCTCTCTTTTTTTTTTAAATTTTTTTTAATGGCTGTGAAAAGTAAGTTCCTCTAACTGAAGTTAGGATTCAACCCAACCCAGTTAGGTTTCCAAGATCATAACATTACTGCTGAGACAATAGCCTGGGTTCTTGGCTTTGCTTGACTGGAGTCTTCTACTACATCTCATAAAGGCACAGAGGTATTTTTGTATATGATTTACTAATTTTTTTGATGGATAAACCTTCAGACACAAACCTGAGGGTCATTTTTGCCATGTGTTTGTGAATGAACCTTTCAAAGCATACCTGGGAGACAAACACACACCTGCAGAAGGAGAGGCTCTGTTCAGGACTGTGAGATCCCCATGAAAGTTCAGGCAGATAAATCTTCAAGGACAGATTTTTGCAGCTGAACAGTGGTGGTTGGCAGGATCAGGTTGTCCTCAAGAAATTCAAAAGCCTACAAAGAAGCCTTTTTAGGGGATTCATTACCCAGGTCTTAGGTTAAACAGACATAACTTGATAAAAATAGTCATGCTCAGGTAAACAACTTTACAACAAAGATTTACATATTTCCCTGCTGTGCTTATAAGCAAAATGAGGGTGTCTCACCCTGGTGTGTTAGGATAGGCAAGCAAAACTAATTAACATGCATTTCATCACCAAAACTTAGAATGCGAAAAATGAGAATAAATAAGGGTTTAATTTAATTTTTTTTTCCTGCTGCATGTTAATGTACCTACTGAGTGACATCACTGTATTTATAGATAACTGTGTATCTAACAATATATAATAACTTCACTGTATGTCTTAACATAACCAATACAAGGTTATATCCCACCTAAGCTCTGTTGAGTCAATCAGCTGCACAGAAAGTACAGATCCTAAGCAACCCCACTAACAATTCTTTCCTCTAAACAGTGTCTATATCTGTTCTCAGTATCCAGCTTGGAACACCCCACCAAAGCCCACATTTTTATGGACAGCAGAGAATTTAGGGGGGCTGAGAGCCTCCCTGTTTTGACAGTTCTAATAGCAGAGGGGTGTGGGTGCTGAGCACCACCCCATTAAAATTTTTGCCATCCACTTGCTCTAGTGGTAAGTTTAAAAATGTGTGTCTGTGGAGCAGGAAAGACAGTGGAGAAGCCTCAGGCTGGCCTGGTCAAGTTATATCCTTTAAACACAGCACACACACAAAAACTCTCCCTTCAACTCAGCTGTCTCAGGTGCCTGTAATTCATCATCAGTTGTCTCTCAGCAGCTGGTTAAGCAGCACTTGATGAGTTTGTAGAGGGATAAGGCTGGTGAATGTAATTGCTGCAATTCTGGGTGCAATCTATAAGGTGTAGGTGGGGTTTTTGGCTTGTTGGGTTTTGTTTGTTTGGTGTTTTTATTTTAAGTGCAGCGTGCTGGTGGGGAGCAGGGAGAGTTTGTGTAGATGTTTATGTCCCAGCTCCAGTAGGTAACACTGCTGCCAGAGGAGTCAGTACTTTCACAGACACAGTGTCCAGAGTTCTAGAAAGATTGCTAGAGAAGGTTGAAGACCAGATGTTTTGTGTTTGGTTTTGGTTTGGTTTGTTTCCGTTTGTTTGTTTTTTCCTAACAAGCTGCACTTAAATGAGGGAGTAGGATGTCTTAGCACCTATAGGCTTCCACCCTTACTAAAGCCTTTTTGGGAAAAAAATCCCAGTGGCTGCAGTGGTATCCTATCAGGTGCTAGTACAAAGAAGCTGCCTTGAAAGGGGGCAGGTTGTCTTTTGCTCCACATGGCTGGTTCTGGGCCTGGTTTTAAAGCCCGTATTGCAAAATCAGAAAGAACTCAGGAGGAGAGTGGGAGAAATTCTTCAGGAGCTGCCAGAGCTGAGGGCTCTAAGAAGAGGGGAAGGAAAAGGCGTTGGAAGTGTTGGAAAAAGCGTCGGCAACAGCAGATCCCGGAAGAATGCCTGACCCCTGAGGTAGGTTTCTTAAAAGTTTGGAAAGAGAAATGGTGTAAAGTTTGAAACTTTGATGAGGTCATAAGAGGGCCTGGTGTCTGGGGGAGTGTAAGTGTGGAGCTGATGCACGTGAGAGGAGCTTTGAAAACACCAGCAGTGGTTTGAAGAAGTAGAGCAAAAAGGGAGACTCCTCCTAAAATAGAGGATGGAGAGAACCTTGTTGTGTAGAGTTGGAGAGGATAGCCCTGTGCCTACTGCTTTTGTGGAGCAGAGACCTAGGAAAAAGCTTGAGGACGACCAGAAGTAGGAGTATGGTTTTTTTTTTGTTTGTTTGTTTTTTCAAGGGTATGGCTCCAATGAGGAGTAGAGAAAAGGTTGTGAGAGAAGGATGGGGGAAAAACAAAAGGTAAGATAAGAACTCTTGAGGAACAAATTTAGCAAAAAAATATGATAAGCTGGTATGTACACTCTTACTATCTTTGCATGTGCACTCTTACTATCATGTTGCATGAACAGACTACAGTCTGTTCACCCTTAACCCAGGGGAGGTAGGGGATGAGATGAATGGGAAGGTTGAAAGATGTGGTTATGAAGAAAGAGAAGATATTCCAGACTCAGGGGTGAATTTGGACATTGATGTGCTTCCCCGGGGTGTTTGAAGAAAGAAAGATGTAAGGGTGTGCTGAAAAAAAGGGTGAAGACTTTGGTCTGGGCTGTGCTTTAATAATCTGAGAAATCCTAACCTGCAGCTCACCCTGTTAGTCTGGTGTTGAATTGTAGGGAAAGAGAAGTGTTTGATGGACTTGGGAGTTGAACTCCTGCAGTGATGTGGCAGACAGTGTGCTCTGTTTGTCTGCAGATTCATGGTTTTGACAAACAAAAGGGGGATGAAATTTTATAAAGTCCTCACGTTTACACCTTCAGGGACATTAGATGGAGCATTTTATGCAGAGGACAAGATAATTGTGGTTGTAGCAGAACTGAGTGTTGATCTTGGATCAGCTGATAGTAAATAAGAAAACCTGCACCAACAGGCTATTGCAAAATTGCTGCTAATAAGATTAATTATTGAATTCCTGTGCATCCAGATCTTGTAGAAACACTGAGTGACCATAGCAGATGAGTATGAGGGGCACCAGTACACTCTATAATAACTCAGCTATTTGTTCTCTAAATTGTTTGCTGGAATCCCTCTTGCTGCTGCTGCTGCTTTAGCCCATCTCTTGGCCCAGTAAGAAGCTCCTGGTGTGGTGCACCCTTGTTTGACCTGAGGTATCTTGTGGCTGAGGATGCTGCTCTAAATCCACCAGCTGTGCAAAACCTACTGCTTTCTGGTTAACGTGGACAAATATGTTTTGTGTTTCAGACCTTTTTGTTTTGTTTTCCAATGTCTCTCTTTACCTTCTCCTTGGAGTCAGTTTGGATGTCTGCCTGCTTGGTGTCTTTTTTCATTGCAATAAATTGGCTGTTTGGTTTAGGGGCCCAGTGATGACACTGAATATTGTGACTAGGTAATTACTGTGACTAGATAATGATCTCTGGCTGCTTTTGAAAATAATGTTCTCAGCTGCACTTCGATGTTTATTTTTCTTTAAACGTCTCAGTGTTCCCATTGCAGCAGGGAACACATAATCCAGGCTTCATTTTTTATTAATAAAAGGTGTCACATCATAATGATAGCACAAATTATGAGAATGTGTTTTTGGTTTGGGCTGCATTTTTTTGTTTGTTTGTTTGTTTTGTTGTGGGGTTGTGGTTTTTTTTTATGAAGAAACCAAGAAAGCTATCAACTCACAGCTCAGGTCCAACCTTTTCCTTTGACACATTTCCACCACAAGTCTGGAGGAGGCTCCAAGGTGACCTTACATGGACTTTCCAACCCCTGGAGAAAGCTGTGGAACGGCTTTTTGCATGGGAGTGTAGCAAGAAGACAAGGGAAAGCTTGAAGAAGGGAGATTTAGTTTGGGCATGAGGAGGAAATTCTTTGTTGTGAGGGTGCTGATCCCCTGTCCCAGGTTTCCCAGAGAAGCTGTGGCTGCCCCATCCTATAAGAGGAGCACCATCCAAAATCAACCTAAGAAAGAAGGAAGAAAGTAAAAAAAAAAATGTATTAACACCCCCCCCCCNTGCTTGCCAGGGGGTTGGGGGAGATCTCCGGGCTCCTCTGGCTCCCGGTGAGGAGCAGACCGAACCTGCGATTTCCCTGTGGAAGAAGCGGGGAGGCCTGAAAAGGCGCTGGGGTAGGGGGAGGGGGTGGCAGACGGCGGTGGGGAGAGGCCTCCCTGTCACCTCCCCGGGAGAGGAGAAAGGTTCGGGGGGAGCTTCTCGTCTCCGCAGAGGAGAAGGTTGAACCTTCCCTCCTCATCCCGGCGTCTGAAGAGGCGTTTCGGGTTGTTGTGTGAGGGCCCGAGCGGGCGGGAAGGAAGGCAAGGCCGGAGCCGGCCCGGTGCCGGAGGGAGGGAGGTTGGCATGGCGGCTTGGGGAAGGCCCAGCGCCTGGTGCCCTTGCTGCCAGCAGGCGGGAGAGTGCCGAGCTATTGAAAATACTAATAATTACTGAGCTGGTTTCTGTAGTTTTTTTTTTTTTTTAATTATTTTACATTTTTTGTTTATAATTCTGTTTTAAATACTCATTAGCCGCTTTCTAACCGGGAAAAACCGCGCCCGCGAAGCGTGAAATCCAGGGTTTCCTTTCGGCCGTTCCTTATCTCCAGCGGAATGCCTTTTTTATATTCTTTTTATATTGGACTTTTGCGGAACAGATTTATTTATATTGTTTTTTTCCTAGTCTTTGTGGGGGTGGCCTTTCGTATATTAAGGTGTGCAGACAAAGAGCTGACTACATCCTGTTACGGTTTTCCTTCTGTCTCCCGAACAAGCTGTGAGTATCTTTGCTGGGAAGGAGAGTTTTTGTCCTCCTGCAGCATCCACACCTGCAGGAAGTGCCACCAAGGGAATGCTACGTGCTGAACCCACCTCCCCAACCCAGGCTTTCCCGCAGGAGGAATAATGAGCATTTAAATAGCAGCCTCGGTGAGCGAGGCTTTAGTGTAGCAGAAGGGTATGCTGGCTGAACTGGATAGAGGCTAAGCAACAGTGGGAAATATGCTGCAATCACCAGGGAATTCCTACACTCGGGCTTCTTCCACCACTAACACAGCTTGGGTTGAAGTGGTTGTAGCATAGCCGACCGAGGAGCTTGGTTATAAAAATGACAGGGAAAGAACTGAGTTTATTTATTTGAAGACAACAGTGCTCTAGCTCAGTCTTAGGTTTAAGAAGAGTTGGCTTATTTTTTCCAAAGTCCCAGTGTTGTGCTGTTTGTTTAGTGGTTTTTTTTTTGTTGTTGTTTTTGTGTTTTTTTTTTTAATGCATTTGTGTTTACATTCTTGGTCAGTGTTGTGGCGAATTTTCATCCCCCTTTCCTAAGTTTCTGAGGGGGTGTAGCTTTTTGGGTAGTTCAGCCCACAGCATAAACTTTGTAGCAGAAAACTCCTCTCCATGTAGCATTTCTCCTCCAGGCTTGAGCTGAAGCTGTCATCTGCAGTTTCCTAAGGACTGTAATAATTTATCTAGGTGTGCAGAAGTATTCATAAGACTATCTCTGGGAATTGGGTACCTAAATACCTTCAAAATTATGTATGCACCTGAGCTGCTTGCCAAAAGTAACACAGGAAATATGGGGGGGGGAAAGGGAACTGGGGGTCAGGCCAGCTACAGTACTGCCCTTTCATCACTCCAAGCAATCAGTAGTTAAAAAAAAATACAGGTTTGAAGAAATGTCTTTTGATGTTCCCATTCATCTTATTTGTAAACTGGAGTGCCTGTGAAATGGATCTGTTATCCTGGAGCTCCTCTAAATGTCTGATCACCATCCAGCTGATAATTCACAGGACAGTTTGGGAGACCTCTAGGTGTTTTTTTGGAAGAGAATATAATAGATGATCTTATGTTTTCAAGGCCTTTTTCAAAAAAAAAAAAAAAAAGGAGGATGCATTTGGATGTATCTGCTTGAATACCAGGCACTTGGACAACCCATTCTTACTGCTTTTGGTCACAGAAGATATCAGTAGGTTTCCTGAATTGATCTTTAGGAGTGATCCTAAGCTGCTTTGTAGATTTAATGTGCAAGACATTTTTATAGAAGTAATGTTTGGTGCTCTCTTGTTGATTGCAGTTTCCTGCACTGTGTGATCTCTGCCTGCCTTACATAAGGCCTCTGGGGCAATTTGGAGAGTTCAGTTTGTTCTAGTAAATTGTTAAGGGCTGACTAAAGGCAGGAGAGTCAGAATTCTCTCTTTAAATATTGGTTTTAAGGGAAACGTGCAGAGACAGCATTTTTCTGTTCTTGGGGCAAGATATCATTTGTGTTTGTTAGTACCTCTGGATCTTCAGAGTAAAAGCTCTGGAGTGCTGTGATGAAAGTGTTGTAGCTGGGAGGCTGCAGTGGAAGACAAGGAAGAGACTCAAATGCACTTTGGAAATCCTCAGTTTTGTTACAGGATTCAGAGGTCGTTGCTTTTCAAGATACTGGTGAAACTGTCCCCTGTTAGGTTTACTCTCCCAGGCCTTCAGATTAGCTCTTAATTAATTGGTAGTGTTGATTGAATTCTGTAAAGTTGTCTGTTTGTGGAATATTGAGGAGAAATACATATATATATACACACACATATATATATATATATCAGGATATATCAATAATCCTCACCCATGAGCATCCCAGTGAATGTCAGAGGCATGAACACAGACATAGACAGATGTGGAACACAAGTTGGGAGTCTGGTTTGGAGGCCAGAGGTGGCATGTGAACACATTTTTTTAACAGAATTGGCCCAGGAGTGGGGAAGTACAGCTCCTTCTGAGAGCCATCTGTGAGGAAATGATTCCAGCTCCCAACAGAGACTGAACTTGCCAAGATTTGGCTTGAAGCTACAGTTTGCAGCCCTGCAAAATACCACAGACAAGAGGATGGGTAATGTATTATTACTTAGAGAGAAAACATCTCATGGGTGCTTGAAGTTTCTGTCTCTATCCTGGCTCTTTAATCCAAACCAAATAATAGAGTGCACACTGTCCTTGAAATGTTGCAGGTCCCTGGTTTAAAAGGTTTAAAATCAGTCTTATAGTATTCAGTTGGGTTTTGAAGTCATGTGCTTTTTTTTTTATGGAGGAAACTAAAAAAAAATATATGCACCTATAGGCAGGTGAACTTAAATGTGCCAAAACTATATTGAATGACACCATTAATCAGTTTCCTGGCCACTGAGAAGAAAAAAAACACAAATCCGTTTCAGTGAGAAGAGACCTTCATATGTCATATGTGGAATGGGAGATTACACAAAATTTTCTGGAAAATCAGCGTTAGAAATGCTGAAAGCAGGTCCCAGTGTTATTTTTTGCTATTGCACACCCAGTACTGAGATTCAAATGTGAAGAACAGCTATGGTTCATATGCCATACCAAAATACAGACATAGAAGTCTCATTTTTGTATGTATTAGACACCTTCTTCCTACCAGGCATTTTGGCTCATCTGGTGTTATTTTTCTGGTCTGAGTGGACAGTGTTTGCCAGTTCACCAGGTGAAGCAGTGCTCAGGACTAACTTGTTAGCCAAAAGGAAAACACTGATAGCTCTCTTCAGGCTCATTTCCAGACACTTTGTTGTATTCTTGTTTTATTTTAGCTGCGTTAATAACTTTGTATTATGGATGCTGACCATTTGGAGAATTTCAAACTCCACGTCTTCATCTTGAGTAAGCTTAAAATGATGACAGAATAGATACTGAGAAGTGTGTGGTGAGGTAGTGATCTTCAGATTGCAATTAACATTAAGTTTATTAAATAAGGTAACTCTTTTATCAGGTTATTGACAGTATTTTATCAGAGGTTATCTTGTATCTGTCATTTCCTTGTTCTTCCTAGATGCATAGTCACTTTCAGACCAGAAAGGCTTATTGTGGTACCTTCAGAGTTTGTTGTATCTGCAGTAATTAACAATTAATGATTGTGCTGAGATACAGTGATGGAGAAGAGGATGGATATAATGTAGTTTATAGTATGGAAAAAAAAAAAAAAAAGGAGAGGGTGCATTGCAATGGTCCAAGCTTTGTTTTGATCATCTTAGGAGAAATAAGCATTTGGTTTTGGATTTTCACTGTACTATTAAGTGCAATGCAGCTTTGAAGACTAAAGCCTGATTTAGGAACCAGACTAGAGTTAGCCCAAAAAAGAATCCTGTAATACTGGGGACCTGACAGTCATGCTATATGTACCAACTGTTGGGTTCTTCAGGGCTCTGCTAACACAAATTTAACTACTGACATACCTCCCAGGACTGGGAGTTTTTATCTGTAGTTGCATTGGTTTCCAGAATACATTTATATTTGTATTTAAGGTCATCATTGATCTTACCCAAGACACGAGTTACTCTCTCTTGCTAGTATTACCCACTTGTAGCCCCCTGTAAATCATGTATACAGTCATCTTTCAAAAGATGTCACAAATGTGCTGCTCTCCTGTGGTGTCCAGAGAAGGGCTTAAAGTGTCCAGTGAGGATTTTTGGAGTTGGTCCTTGATGTATTCCCTCCAGAAAACATCTGGGAGCCAGTTGGGCTAAAGCAGAGCTCTTAGATGGAGGCTGACTACAACTTTTGGGTTGTTTCTGCAGGTTCAGGTGTAGGGTTCACTGCTTGGGCAGCTGTGGTTGCCCTGGAAGCTCCATTTGGTGCTTATTGTAGTCGTGTGTCAAGAACTTAACAGGTATTCTTGGTGACCTTTCATTCATATATGTAAGTGCAGTGACTGTTGAAATTGCAAAAGGCATTGTCAGGGGGAGTGTGGAGAATCACATAGCTCTTGTTGGAGAGATGGTTGATCTCTTGCTTTGCTTTGACACATACCTACCCTTAATTTCAGTGGCCTGTCAGCATTTCCCTAACTTTATCCCTGGGAAATGAATGCCATTCCAGATACACCTACAGCTTAATGCTTTGGAACAGTACTTCTGTTTATGAATCATGGTTGCTATAGTTTTAACAATAAGAAACAAACCAAAAAAAAAAAGGCTGTGAAACTTAAAACCTTCAAGTATGAATTTCAGAGGGAAAAAATGTTTTCTGGAATATAAAAGTACTTGAACTGCCCAGTCTGATTTATTTTCTTAAAGTTCTGTCAAACTGCTCTTTGTGTTCATGGAGAAATATTAAGAAAAGAATGACTTAGGTCTTCAGTGTTAAAAAAGCTTTTTATTGGGCTGTACAGCTGTAAAGAATTTCTCTTAAGAGAAAATTGTTGGCATTTACATGACACAACTTGAATGTCTCATCTTAATTCAGTGATGTGAAAAGCATGTTAATAGCTAGGCTGCAGTCTTACGCAGTGTTGCTGGAACACCAAAAGAAAATATAACTTGGTGGGGTTTGTTGGAAGTATCTGTCTTGCACCAGGATTATAAATGCTCTCAAGCATCTGTTACACCTCCATAAAGCCTTGCTGGTTATAAGAAGAGTCCACTTTGATATATCTGTAAAGCTGAAATGTGTGGATCAGACTGGCTACATTTTCATGCCTGTGCTGGTTGTTGTGTTAAAGGGGATGTAGGGACAGCTTTAGGGGGAAAATGTTGCAAAAGCCATTGTTTAATGACTCCCAGTAAAACTCCCTTTTCCAAGACTTCTTGCAAAAGCACATGCAAGATTTTTTTTTTTTGCATTGATTGACATAAGTATGTCAACATCTTGCTGACTGTGGTGTGTGTCTTCTAATAGTACAAAATCCATCTTGAAAACAAAATGCTAGTTTGTGGCATTCCTGCGTTAAACGTTAGCTGTTCCAAAGGGTGATTGACTGCCCATTTCACCTTGATTAACTTGCAGGACTGCACAGAAGGCAGAGGGTAATTCAGTATTTTACAACACACACCGTTTCTTTAATGCCAGTGTAAAGGATTATTTTATTCATTTGCATTCTGATTATAGAATCCAGAATCGTGTTTTCTGCCTGCATCTGAAATGATGGAGCTGATGTTGCTGTCAAGCATATGCAGCTATCTATGGAAGCATGCAGCATATCTTTATCATCTTTCAACAATATTTTTTTCATGTGGCCTGACAATAAAGCTGTTATAGTACTTCAGCCTATTGTTTAGAAATACTGAAACAATTTATTTTCTTCACCCTGTTTGACTGTGAGGCAAAGGAAAGCTAGCAGAGGATTGCCAGATGAAAACTACAACCTTCTCCAGCAGCTTGCCAACTGGATGGAGTTTTGTCCTCATCTTTTCTTCTGCAGTTTTGTTGTGGAGAGAGGTGACTGGGAAGAAATAAAAGACCTCTGTTGTTGGTCTCTTCATCACAGGTCAGGTTGGGCCACTCAGCATGTCACGTCACACTGTTTTCACTGGCACTACATCCGTGGTACATTTATAAATGAGGTGCTGTGGGAATACCAGTTTAGAGACTGCTGGCTTAGCTTCCTGGTGGCTACTTGATAGGAACATCACCATACCCAGACTGGCTGCCTGGAATTGTTGGAATTCAGTATCTGAAATGGATGTGCTTGATGAGAGTACCACCATAGTATTTTAGATGGTGGTTTTGATGTCCACTAAGTGGCCCTTGAAAAAGCAGGTCCTGGTTGCTTGGTAATGACACAAAGCTTGCATTTTCGTCTGCCTCAGTTAATTGACCTGTATTAATGTGAAAGCAGGTTTTTTCAACACTAAGGAGGGAACAGGGAACAAGCATCTGGGGACACAGGGTGAATTCATATGTTTTTTTGTGGCTGGTTACATGATTATAGCATAGTTGTGCTACAGCTTCATCTGATACAAAGTCTGTGCTGAAATACATGGCTGTAAACTCTCTAACTGTACAGTAGGGATTAAGGAAGGTAAACACAAAACTTTGCATTTTGTGTTGTATCCCCTCTGGAATCAGTGCCTGAAACTCCAAGTGTTGTGTGTTAGACTGCTGTTTAAAAAACAAGAATGTACTTTTGAACTGTCTTTAAAAATACCTTTTATGATTCCATGTGACTTTTACCTCATACCCTCAGTTGGGGCCTTCATCTGTCAGTCCTTGATTCTGGAGTTGGTGTGGGGCAGCAGTACAGAATAAATCTAGGTGTTCTTTCATCTTTAAAACTCTGCTTGTTTTGGGTGGAAAAGTCCCACAGAAATAGGAAGGAAATTGCTTAGAATAATTTAGACAATTTTATACTTCCGAAAACAGAGCTTGCTCACAAAAATGAGAGTGCACCTGTGCCAAATGCATGGGTTGTAGCAATGGGGGGAGAAGACTGCTGCTTCTTGCATGGTGGGATTTGTTAGTTCTATTGTTTTAAATGAGAATCTGTTCATGAACTTCATAGTTCAAGATTCTGTCTTCCAAAACTGATCATGTTAACCAAGTAAATGTAGTATTTCCTTTTGAAGAGATCTCTCAATGTCCTGCGATACCAGAGCGTGATATGAAAAGGACAGGAAGTTTTCTGTTGTGTTCTGAAAGAATCAGTGCTGTTGCTTAAACAATTTGTTATTATAATGTATGCTTTTTAAAAGCATCCACCTTTCTGTGCCTTAAAGAGTGGAAGCTCATGAGCCTGTCTCTGTTCATGCATGCATTTAGCATATTGCACAAAATAAAGGACACTACAAAGTGAACTATGCAGGACTTAAGAAATAAGCAGGTGTTTAAAATGTGTTGTAAGATGGGTGGTAATGCTGATTAGATTTTTTTTTTCCCCTCTTTGTTTCATGAATCAAGAGACATTTTACTTCTGCCTGATTTTCAAGTAGCACTGCATGGGTTGCATGAAGATTTTATTTTTGCTGGTATTTGTGTGTGAAAGCAGTTAAATATCTTTGAGGTCAAGAACACAATAGAATTCAGCTTTTGTCCTGGATGCTTTGTTTCTTTTTAACTATATTCTCCTGCTGGGTATGGCAAGTATGAAACTGGGATGTGGGAAGCTCAGATGCTTCACCGTGTTCCTCAAAGGGTCCTGCTTGGGGTACTGCGGCTTCAGCTATTCTTATCTCTCTCCCTCTTCCCCTTTTTTTTTTTATTTTATAGAATATGATATCCAGTTTTCGTGTCTCTGAACTACAAGTGCTGTTGGGGTTTGCTGGGCGTAACAAAAGTGGTCGGAAACATGACCTCCTGATGAGGGCACTGCACTTGCTGAAGAGTGGCTGCAGCCCAGCAGTTCAGATCAAAATCCGGGAGCTCTACAGGCGGCGGTACCCCCGGACCATCGAAGCTCTCTCGGACTTGTCTGCCATAAAACCTGCAGTTTTCAACCTGGACAGTAGTTCTTCTCCTGTCGAGCCTGACCTGGCTGTTGCTGGTATTCACCCACTCCCTTCTACTTCAGTCACACCTCAGTCCCCCTCTCCTGTCAGCCCCGTGCTCCTCCAAGACAGCAAGCCCCACTTTGAGATGCAGCAGCCATCCCCTCCCATTCCACCCGTTCACCCTGATGTCCAGCTGAAAACCCTCCCTTTTTATGATGTGCTGGATGTGCTCATAAAACCTACAAGTCTAGGTAAGTATTTAATAGCTCTGCAGGTTGCTTAATTAATTAACTAAGGAGGTGTTGCATATGATGGTACCAACTCCGTACTTCAAGTGCTTTATGCAGGTGGGGGAAAGTGGAAGTTTGTCACAGTTTGAGCCAGGGTAGAGCCATTTTTTTTGTTCTACTGTGTTCACTATTTGTTCCATAAAACTTCTCCAACTTGCTGTCTCCTTTCTTCCAGAAGTTTTTGAGTAATTATCCTCATTTGAGCCATGGTAGAGCCATTTTTTTTCCCTTGTAGTTTTACTTTTCAGCTAAATCTCTCCAAAGTAGCTGCACTTGCTGAAATTATCATGCTTCACTGACTGAAATGAACAGCAAGTTTCTCAGTCAGTGTCTGCTTCTAGGACTGGTAACACTCCACTCTTATAGTTACTGCTGGAGAATGGTGTGCAGAGCCAAGGCCACTGCTCAGCTCTGAGGAACATCTCATGCTCTGAAAGCAAAAAGGAGTAAAGGGGTCACACCTGCCACCCTGCTGGGGGGAGGAGCAGAGCAGACAGGTGACCAAAATTGACCAGATGGAGCATTCCATGCTACAGGCACCATACTCAGTGTTAAGTCTGAGGCATCAGGAGGGTCAAGCTCTTTGCCCATGGCCTCCTCCTGGGAGGATTCTGTCCATTTGTCCCCCTGTGATCCTCATCCATGTCCCCCTGAGCCCGTGTGTTCCTGCATCCAGCTCCTGCCTGCTGCTGACCCCAGGAGCCCAGCCTGGGGTTTTTCCAGGGCTTCCCTGCTTCATCAGGAGTGATGTGGGACATGATAAGGCTTTTGTGTATATATTTATATGTATTTCATTTCTTCAAAGCTGTGTAGGTCAGTTTCCAACCCAGAAGTCTCTCTCCCCTGTTCTTTCTCCTCTTCCTGTAGGGGAGGGGAGAGAGGTTAATAGGAAGCATGTGTCACTCATGTAATTTTTGGCCCAGTGTGGTCCTTTCCCTTCTGTTCATAGTTCATAGAATAGTTCATGTTGGAAGGGACCTCTCAAGGCCATACCAGTCCAACCCCTGCAGTCAACTGAATCAGGTTGCTCAGAGCCTCATCCAACCTGACCTGGAATGTTTCCAGGGATGGGGCATCTCCCACCTCTCTGGACAACCTGGGCCAGGTTCTCACCACATTCAGTGTAAAATATTTCTTCCTTCCTTGTACTCTGAATCTCCCATTTTTCAATTTAAACCCATCACCCACAAGAGCCCCTGCTGGGGAGTCTGTCCCCATCTTTCTTATAGGCCCCATTTAAGTACTGAAAAGTTTGGTAGATCTCTCTGGAGCCTTCTTTTCTCCAGGCTGAGCAACCAAAACTCTCTTAGGTTGTCCTGATAGGAGAGTTCTTATTTCTGTCCTTGCCCTCTGATTACCACCTGTCCTGAAAAGTCCCAAACCACACTTCAGAAAGTGGTTTCCTCTTTAATTATTTTATGGTTAAAGGTCTTTAAAATACAGAGTTGAATAGTTCAAAAGGAAGATACCATGGTCCTTTAACTGTCTGACCACTTTAGGTCTCACCAAAAATTAGAGTACTATTTAATTTAGTAAAAATTTTACTAATATTTTTATTGCCTTGTGCAAAAGCCTCTTTAACACTGACAAACTTAGGGAATCAACCATCTCTCTGGGAAGCCTGTTTCAGTGTTGGACCACCCTCAGCAGAGAAACATATTTGTTGTTGCTGTACTCTACATGTCCTCCATGTGACTTGAAATCTCATTTACCTTCCTCAGATGCTGGACTCTTTAGTGTATTTAATTATTTGGAAACAAGTTTTCTGTCTTGAAAATGTTCCCTGACTATTGACTAATATTGTTTAGAAACACCTGAGCCTTGTTGCAATGTTACAGTGCTTAAAGGGTGTTCATATTTACAAGGAGTTTCAGGGAACAACACAAGACAAGGAGCAGTGGGCACAAGTTGCTCCTGGAGAGATTCTGACTGAACACGAGGAAATTTTTCCCCCTGAGGACAGTCAGACATTGGAATGGTCTCCCAAGGGAAGTGGTGGATTCCCCACCTAGGGAAGTTTGAAGTCTCAGCTCGGTGGGGTGCTGGGACAGCTCACATAAACAATAATATTAGAAGGGTAGGACCAGGTGATCCTTGAGTTCCCTTCCAACCTGAGATTCTGTGATCTTGCAAGCTGTTTGCATCCTCTTTAGCATTTTAGTTTCTTAATGGTAATGGGGCTTTTTAGGCTGTGACTTATACCTCAGTGAGGCATATACTGATCATTGGTCATCCTCTAGTACCAAAAGCATCAGACATTACTAACTAGCATTATTTACAATGCCTCTTGTCACTTCTGTTTTTTTTTTGTTGTGAGTTTAGTATTGAACCCACATATTGTTCTGAGAGCTGCTGTGGTATTAGACACCATCTCATGCTGTCCTTACCTTTAAGGAGCTCATACGTCAGTGCCACCATGTCCTAAATCCTGCTTATGTTCACTGTGTGCAGCAGCTGGGAAACCAGCTTCCTGCATTACCCTTTGTGGTGGGACAGAAGCTGGGATGCAGTCTGCTTCAGTGCAGCTCTTTGAAAGGGATGGGTGTGTGTATAGAGCAGGTATAGCTTCAAGGTTTAGTTTTAACCCACTCTCAGTTCAGTACCCAAATACTTGTCATCTCTTTGACATGTGCTCACGTATCACTTTAAGATACAAAATGCTGTCTGTCCCATGGGTGTGCACAATGTGGCCTTCTTGAATTGTTGGAGAAACCTGCTGTACCTGTCTGCTCCCCCTGGGTTCTGTTTTGTGTTTGTGCCCTTGTTGTCTGTGTTCTCTGGGCATAGAGATCATCTTATCTGAATGTCACAGTCTGTGAGACAGTCTGACTCTTCCAAACTTGCTTGGTTTAGTTGTGCTTTTTTCCATTTGTTCTTCTGGCTGGACACTTTGAACTGTTGGACAAGTCCAATCTGCCTTTGTTTCAGGTCAAGATTTATCATTTCTCAAGTCAAAAGGAAGTAGCAAAGTAACATGTACATACTAAGAACCCTTAATATTAAAATACTGCTGCTTCCCATCAGTGGCAAGTAGGATTTTGATATTAAATTTATATATTTCTTAATTTTATTTTTTTTATCCAAGTGCGAGTGATGGGTAATTCCAGGCATGAGTTCTATCTGGCTTCTCTGGCATTAAGGGTTGTGTCCTTCCTCCCCAAAGACTTACCTGTAGTTATCTCTAGCTGCTTCCAAACTGAGTAAAATAGTTAAAGTAGTTATCTATTTTAATATCTCTGTGGCACTCTTTTCATCAGGTACCCAGTGTTATATTTTATTTTATGTTTGTTTGAGCCTTTCTCCCTTGGGAGAAGGGATTGTAACATGACTTGCCAAGCTCCTTTAATACTGAAGTGTAATATGATATTGAGCCATCTGAATATAGTTGAATGAATTATTTGTTCCATTGCTTTTTTGACACATGCATTGTTCCAGGAAAAACTCCATTGCAGGTTCTCTTTCAATTCATGCCTTTAATCAGCATGACTAAATCTTCTTTGTGTCGTCTTTTATTTCTAGTACAGAGCAGTATTCAGAGGTTCCAAGAGAAGTTTTTTATCTTTGCTTTAACACCTCAGCAAGTCAGAGAAATCTGTATTTCCAGGTAAGAGTGTGGCATGGTGGAGGTAAACTTCTGTGAACTTTCAGAAGAAAGTGTGGGGGTGTTTTTGTTCATTTTATGCAGATGCAGAGTGATAATCCTCACTAAAGCCATGCTGAGTTTCTCTCCTGTCCTCGCCAGGAACTACTGTGCATGGAATTTATATGCAGTTGCAGTAAATCCTACACCACTAAAGAGTTAACAACTAATTGGTTCCAAATAATTGTGTCTATTTAGAGAGGTGGTGAGCTTTTCTTCCCTGCAAGTTTCCTGGCTGCAGGAGTGGAAGGCTGTTGTTATCTTTTGTCCCAGGGTCATGTTGTTGCAAGACCTGTGGTGTAAGCCAAGAGAATTCAGAGGCTTGTTTCTCTCTGGCATCACCATACTTTTATTGTTGCTATAAACACTTGACAGGGGCTGCTCAGCCTGAAGTCCTTCTTAACTTGCAGTAGCTGGACAGAAGTGCTGGTGGGACTTGTTAGTAGCTCCACTAAATAAAAATAAGGGCGGAATTTAATGATGTTGGGGCAAGCATGCCAGTTCTTTCTGCATATGACTGGAATATGAGATCTACTGCCTAAACAGGTATTTCTCTTTTTCTGTATCTTGGTCACAGGGACTTCTTGCCAGGGGGCAGGAGAGATTACACAGTCCAAGTTCAGCTAAGGTACCTTTTACATAATTTCTTTCAGCCTACTAATTGGCTAATGTAACTAAGCCTGGACCTTTGTGGGAATGTATGAATGTGGTGACACTTGAAAATCATGTTTTCTCTCTTTTGGGGGATATAGGTTATGCCTAGCAGAGACAAGCTGCCCTCAAGAAGATAATTACCCTAATAGTTTGTGTATTAAAGTAAACGGGAAGCTGTTTCCACTGCCGGTAAGCTTGTTTGTGTATTTGTAGCTGCTTTGTGACTTGGGGGGTTTATTGTCATCACTGAGATTTAGCAGCCATTACTAGCAGACTTCTAGTAGCCATTACTAATGCTAGACATCTTTTAGCCACCCACAGCCAAGCTCATGTGTTGCAGTTAACATACTCTGTCAAAACCAAACCACTGTCTGTATGGGGAATCCTCCTTGTAAGGTTTTAAAACTGAGATTATTTGCCTTGATTGGCAGTATCCCTTGCTGTTTGGGCTATCTGTATTTGTGACTAGATTGGATTGAGTTCCTTCTGGTTGCAAGGCAATGATGTGACCTTATTTTACACAAATTTGTGAGCTGCTTTGTGCACACGACTGATTAGGGCAGAATTAGTTGAAGAACAGACATGCTTCAGGCTCCCCAGCATTTGTTGATGCTGGAACAGAACAATGTTGGCAGTCACACACTTTACTGGTGTCTGGTGTTTGAAAAGTTAGCATGTAGGCAGGGTCACCTTGAGGCTTGAATGCATACAAAAGAAAAGGGAAAATCATGCTCATAATTTTTTTAGAAATCTCTGGACTGGGTATCTCTGTATAATGGAAAAGAGAAACTCTTATGCAACTTGTTCTGAAATAGTTCTGGAATCTGTAGAAGATGGAAAAAGTAGCAGTACAGACTTTTTTTCCAGCAGTAGATTTGGAAAAATGCTTTATGGAGAGAGGAGGTATGAAAACTTTTTCAGAATGTGTGTAACCTTCTTGGTGTGTCAGATGTGTTGCCCTGTGCCCTCTCTCCTGCTATATTCATCCATTACTGCTTTTTTTTTTTTTTTTCCTTTACTTAAATGAGACTTTTTTTCTGTCTGTCTCAGGAATATTTCATGTATGTTCTGGCCATTATTTTCTGCAAACCTAAGTTCTGTTCTCTGTGATAAACTGGAGGATTTTCTCCTTTCTTCTGTGAATAGTCTGTCTTTCTTTAAGCACCCTTAGTGCTTTAATACCAAAAAGAGTTGGGTCTGGTGTTAACCTGTGGAGATTAGTGTCTGCTGATTCTCAGTCTTGCTATTTCAGTTTATGCCCTGCTAATCTGTGTTACCCTGTTCTTTTTGTTCATAAGGTATGTTACAGTCATAGCAAAAATTGTTTGTAATATTGGATTATTACTTTAGATTCAAATCCTGTAGGTTCTTCCTAGATCTCATCAGGTGATTCTTTAAATCTGTCCAACAGAAACCCTAGGTGAAAAGTGAAGAAATTACTATTGTCCTCACAACTTGCTTTCCTCTTCTCCTTCACAATGAACTGAATGACAAAATATTTGCTCCTGCAAATGTTTTCTATTGGTCACAATCTGCATCCCTCTGGTGTGGTTCCTTTCTGTTGCAGGAGGCATAAAGTAGCTGCCTCAAAGACCTTTATTGCCCAACTCAGCAGTGTTGGTTTTAGGTAATAAGTCAGTGATGTCAGCCTCTATTGACAGTCTGTACAGTTCTTAAGTGTGTACTGTTCTGTCTTTCCCTGGTACAGCAGTTGATGCCTCTGCAGAGGTCTGTAAATTATTCTTAGTTTGCTCCTTGGCTGCAGTCCTTACCAGAAACCTGAGAAAAATGCTGCCTGTGTGCCACCAGTGCTTCATCTTGTGCCAAGTCATGTTGACACCATGTTTTCTTGTATTCATACAATTGTCTGTGTCCTCCACTTAGAGTACTGGTTCTGTCTCAAGAGGAGTAGATGTAGGGTTTGTGTGTTGGTGTCTTGGTAAGTAACAAGGGTTTTGTACATAATAAACTACAGCAGGTAGTTATAGAATCATAGAATCATGAGGGTTGGAAAAGACCTCTAAGATCAAGTCCACTGTCTCACCAACACCTAAACCATGTCCTGAAAGTGTCACATCCACATATTTTTTTAACACTCCCAGGCTTGATGACTCTCTCACTTTGCTGGGCAGGCTGTTCCAACGCCTGATGACTCTTGCAGTAAAGAAATTTTTCCTAATATCCAGTCTGAACATTCCCAGGCCAACTTCTCAACTCTTCATTGTGCTTCATCCTTCTTCAGACTTGACCCTAGGTTTCCTGCAGCAGAGTCTCAGCTGTCAGATCTTAACACACAGAAAGCACACACACACACAAAAAAAAGGTGATGGGTGCAGATCAGCTTGATCTGAGTGCCACCAGAGAAATGGGGAATTGGAAAGTCCAAGTCTTAGGAAAAACACTTCTTAACAGAGGCCAAAAGAATCAGTGTGTTAGCATTTTTCTCCTAGTGAAAAGGCAAAAGACAGCACTGTACCAGCAAGAAAACTACTAGGAAAACTAACTCTGTCACAGCCTAAAGCTTCAGCAAACCTTAGCTACTCATGCTAAGTAAAGCTAGGTAAACAGCATATATCACACAATATTGTAACTCTTAACTTCCCCAAAAGTTGTTTATGTAAGCTGAACAGCTTAATATCTTTCAAGACTGTCTCTATCATATATTACCTGCTTTGGCTAACAATGTTCTTGCAGAAAGCATGGAAGATTTAGACTCAAATAATTTTGGCACTTCCCAGTCACTAGATTTGGCAGCCTAAGGACCATGCTAGATCATGCTGGTTGTGGTAAGCAAGCAAAGTGCTCTGTATTGAACTTCTGGAAGGCTTTAGGATGTAAAGGAGGGAAAAACTGAACCTTGGCTCAAGGTGATTGCTTTGTGGAACAAAGTGTCAGAAGTTCGACTCAAACAGAGAATGTGTGCTGTAGTTTGTCTCTAAAAAAAGGAAAAAAGTTAGGAAATGTAAGAAAACTTGTACTCTTGCTGTCGTGAAAGCAAGGCAGCTCCATTTTAGGTTGGGGACCAGCAGGATTATTGCAGGTGGTACTGTAGATGTGGAAATACTCTCCTAAATATTGCAGGGGTGGAGTGTTTGTCCACATGGGCTCGTGATAAAGTCACTGTTTCTTTGCTTTCTACAGCAAAGAAATTGTGATGTATACTCTATTAAGTAGCTGCAGCCAATGTCTGATCAAAGAAATGGTGAATCATTATTTCTGGTGAAAGAATGTGACATTTGTCAGTAGTCAACATGCTGCCTGTATGTTCTGCAGCAAAGCACACACGGAAGGCTTCTGATAGCTACTGACTGGGACACTGATCATTTGGGGTGAGAACCCTTTTGGAGAGTTTCCAGCAATTGCTGTCTGCTGTTTTGGCCCTGCAGAGACCTATCTGAAGAAGCTCTGGGTCCATCTTCTGTCACTGCAAGCAGGAGTCCTCTCTGAAATTAATAAGAGGCAGTCAGGAGGCACAGACAGGGCTTGGTTGTCAGGGGAAACACGTGGCTGGTTACAGAGCAGCTTTGGAAACCTAGGGAATGATCTGACAACTATCAAGTCCTCCCTGGATTAGTTATCCTGTGGTATAGTTGGCTAGTGAGTGGAGCTGTTTTTTCCTGTTTTATTTTTTAACTTTCAGACTTAGCATATTTTAATGTAACTTGCCAAGCACCAGGCTGTGAATATTTTTGCAGTTCTGCAGATAAAAACGGTGTTTTTCCAGCTCACCATTTCTGGGAGAGTTTCATGTGCAGAAATATGTCAGTCAGTTCCCTGCAAGACGTGGGGCTGCAGTCTTTTATTTACATTCTTCTGGTGCCAGTGGGTGAGTTTTTGAGATGAGTGGACTGCAGGCTGTCTGTGTGAGCTCAGAGAGATTCTCTGAGTTGCTGCTGCAGACTGTCTTGATTTCATAGTGACAGACACAGGGTGAGGTAATGAGATGCTGGGGAGTGTGCTTGCCTGGAAGCAAAAGGGAACCTGAAGCAAAAGTGGCTCCTGATTCAACTCACAAACATGAGGTAGGAAATACAGCCACAGGGAGAAGCTGTCCAAGTTATGAAATTCTTTATCAAATCTGAGTAAATAATACCCAGCTTATTTTGCTTCTGAAGACAACAGCAAAGCCTGTTAGTTTTTAAACACAGCCAATATTTCCTGAACAGCCTTGGCAGAGCACAGACCATAGAAGCATGGAGTGGCTGAGGTTGGAAGGGAGCTCAGAGCTCATCTCCTCCAAGCTCCCTGCCATGGGCAGGGACACCTCTCATCCAGACAAGGATGCTCCAAGCCTCATCCAACCTGGCCTTGAACACCTCCAGGGAGGGGGCAGCCACAGCTTCTCTGGGCAATCTGTTCCAGATGACAACCTGTCACTAATCAGGGGAGGGTGTAGATGGTGGATGGCAAAGAAGGCAGCAAGGAGATGTGGAGCTCTTCAAAGGGGGATGTTACTGTTTCCTAGTTAGAATCAGTGAAATGTTTTCTGGGTGGGAAACATGGCATTTAACTCTTCATGACTTGCTGTGTTTGTCACTAAGGCTGTATCCTTGTGATGTTCCACTCTTTCAATGGGATGGTAAAAAAACCAGATAAAACATCATTACTTTGTACTTTTCCAATCAGCTTACCTGGACCAAACCTGCATTCTCTTCAGCACTTCTGTGAAACCATTTTAAAAAAGCTTTAAAGCTGTGCCTGATCTGTGGTATGAGACTGATAATTTCTCAAAGTAATTGTTGTATTTGGTGTCTGGCCTAGGGAACCCCTAGGTTTACCTGCTTCCTGTAGATCTTTTTAAAAGTTGAGTCTGTTTTAGCAGGCGTCAGAGTACAGCAGGGGGAGTTGGTAACACTTTTCTTATCCTGTCTTCCCACAGGGATATGCTCCACCACCAAAAAATGGCATTGAGCAGAAGCGACCTGGGCGCCCCTTGAACATCACATCTCTGGTGAGGCTGTCATCAGCAGTGCCAAACCAGATCTCCATTTCCTGGGCTTCTGAGATTGGAAAGGTAAACTTTTGTGTTATGTAGGATGTGTCTAGCATTCCTTCTCCCCCAGTGCCTGTTGGTGCTGGCAAGGCATACACCAGCAAGTGTTCAGCATTACTTAAGGGACTGAACATGTTATCAGTGCCAGGAAGTGAAGCTGACTCTAGAGTATGGTAGTTTACAGTAACCTGCATAAGATTTGCATACAGATGACCAAAGACTTCCTCACAGAATTTGCATTAGAAAGCCTGCTGGTTTTCTAACAGAATCTTTTCTGTTGTGTAAATGGTAGAAAACAGTTCAGACATGACTAAATTAAAAAAGGAAAACTTGCTTTCTTCCTTACAGCCTGGTGGTGTGAAAAGTGAAATTATGTAGCCATCTATTCTAAGGCATGTTTCTCAGTGTCTGTTGTAGCTCCCCTGGAGAGAAAGCCTGGAGAAGGCTTTTTGAACTAACTAGAGATGCTGAGGCCATTGGGGTGGAGACAAGCATTTGCTTTCAAGGTGTAACACTATACACCTATAAATACTATAAATAGTATTTAACAATACTAAGTATTTTTATTCCATGGGAAGAACTGGCTAGTGGGTATTTCCATCTCTCTTTTTTTTGAGATCTCTTTTTTCTTTTTAACATGAAAACTCTTTAGGAGTTGATTTTAGATTGTATTTGCAAGTAAACCAAAAAACTATTGGAATTTTGAGCTTAGAAAGCTCTTAGGTAGCAGATTGCCTGGAAGGGTTTACTGGGGAGGTGTCATAGTGGTGGTGTCAGCAGTTTCTGGGCTTGACACATCTGAACCATGCTTGTCTGGGCTGTACTTGTGTGGCATGCATGTGTTTGTAATGCAGCATATTTGAGCAATGTGTCTTTTTTCTTACCAGGGAAGAGTACTGTGGAAGTTTGGGTGACGTGAGGGGGAAGTGACACAGTGTGGGGATGGATGGAGAGCTGGGAAACAAACAAATCAAAATCCAAGCCTCTTCATAAAGCAAGTCTAAACTGCATTGGATAGCTGCAGTGGGGGAGAAGCAGTCTAGACTTCAGGTGGCAGGAGATAAAGGGGATGTGATGCCTGCAGTTGTTAATCATAGTTTAAAAGGAGTTAGCCTTTAAACTGTCTGTGGGGCTGTTCAGAAATGTCTCCCTGTGGGTTTCCTTAGGAAAGAAGGGAGGGTGAGGGAGGCTGAATACTTCCCTTTCAGTTGTTGGTAAGTCAAGAACTATCTGTGTCTAGTTGTGTAAATCCTGCTTGATTCAGTTCCCAAGGTATCTTACCTCTTTTGGCTTTTTTTTTTATTTTATTTTAAAGTCAAAGTCTTGGCCGTAAGTTGCAAAGTGAGATTCCAGTATTATACACTAATTAAAATTATAAAAAGGGAATGCTAGTGCTCAGAAAATAGAAGGAAGGCAGTGCAAGTTTTCTTTCTAAAGTAGAGGCAAAGAGAGATCTAAGCTGTTGCTCCCCAATCCTAAAGCACAAGAATCCTGAAGTGACTGCAGAGTTGTATGTGGTGTTGGTCTCTCCCGCTGATCCCTGCTTTCTTCCTCCCCCATGTCTGCCAAAATATACTCTCATGGAAGAAAAAGCATTGGAGCTTATTGCAGAATTCCCCCTTACCCTGAGAGGCAAAGAGAGTTCTCTGGTGTCATGTTGGTGCTGTGCACCAACAAAAAACATTTTTCTTCATGTCTTCCTCTGCATTTAAATAACTTCATCCTCTCTTCTATGTGGGAGTTGGTTTTCCTGTAGGTGGTAAAGGAGCAGCAGGGCAGTATATGCTTTTGTTTAAAATGCCTGTGCAGTACTTGGGCAGTGCAGGAGCCAGAAGAAGGCAGCTGGCAGGCACTGGAAATAAGAGGCTGCAGGTTGTGTTTGTTATACAGATGAAACCATTATTATTCTGCAGTAGTTGGACTTGCAGAATTTCCTCCTCCTTACTGACCTTGAGGAGAGTGTGAGCACTGCACAAAAGGAGCTGGCAAGTGATGTGAATGAGGGAAGAGCAGTAAATGCTATGGAACAAGGCCAGCCCCAGAGGAGTGGAGATGGTGTAATGAGGCTTGGCCTAAAAGTGCAGAGCAAGCTAAAGAGAAAGGTACAAGGAAGTGGGTGCAGCTGTGTGCCATTTGAAGGTGCTGCTTCTTGCACCTGAAAGCCTGTTCATCTTTTCTCACAGGGACTCTGTGAGCTCCCTGCTGACAGATTTGATTCTGAAACAAAGGGAAGGATTTAGGAGGCAAACATGAGAAATTTTTAAAAACTGCATGGACGAAGAGGTGTGTCACCGGTCTAAATAATTTCTCCCAGAAAAGACCCTAGTTTGTCTCTTGGTTGTGGAGTTACTAGTTAAGTTTCAACTGGAGTAGGACAATTTGGCCATTGCTTGGCAGGAGAATTCCAGCAGAGAATTGGACCCCTCCTTCACAGTAATGAAGTCATCTGCCACTGACCTTCATAAATACTAAGAAAAAAATCTGGCATGTGTTTCATAGGCTACAATTAGCATGAAGTAGTACTCTGTTGCTGTAGTGGAAATATTGTATTGAGTCAATATTTCATCTTTGATCACTCTTTTGTAGAACTACTCCATGTCCGTGTATCTCGTCCGTCAGCTGACTTCAGCCATGCTTTTGCAGAGGTTAAAAATGAAAGGTATCAGAAACCCTGATCATTCCAGAGCACTGAGTAAGTCAAATTAATTTTCCTGCCTGTATTTTTGAGGGTGGTTAGTGGCTCTTTAAAACTAGAACTAATAATACTTAAGGGTTTGGAGGTTTTAAAAAAGGAAGTCTGTGCCCAGAGTGTCAAAGGTTCCTTTTGCTGCTGCTGGGGCATCATGCACATGGTTCAGTGAGGGTCCCTGTGTGGTAGGGAGGCACACCTGGAGACCCAGCTACAATGTTCTGTGGGAATGCCACGAGTTAACACTTATTGGGAAGCTGAGGTGCAGATAGATGTCCTAAATGTTGGTCCTCTTTACATGCAAGTGATGCTTGATGTCTTGGTAAATGTCTTGGTACCTCACTCAGTGATGCTTATTTATTTCTTGGCATGTTGGGCTGAGTTTGCTTCACTAAGCATTGTGGCTTTTAGTGCATCTGCTCCCCATCAGACAATCTCAAGGTGCACTGTGTTTGCCAGGTGCCCAAAAGTAGGGCAGCTACTATTTTTGCTTTGTTATTTGCTGTGAACTTTCTTCATGTATACTTTTTTTTTTTCTTTTTTGATATCAACTAAAGCAGGTGTATTAGTGAATCAAGATCAGCATTTTAAGTAATGATGTCTGTGTATAACTTCTTAATTTATTTTAATAGTTAAAGAGAAACTAACTGCAGATCCTGATAGTGAAATTGCCACAACTAGTCTGCGGGTATCTCTGATGTGTCCTGTAAGTATGGCTGGAAATTACTATATACAGATTTCTATTTTCATCTCTGGTATACACTTGGGCTGTTTTTAAAAGGCTCCACTTTAGAAATTTCACTGGCTTTTGTAAAGATAAATGTTAAAATGTGTATTCCAAGTCTGTCATAAAACTCTTGAAGTATATGGTTAAGGGAAAATCATAAAAGTGGGTGCTTCAGTAAGTCTTCTAATAAAAATAAAATCCTAGTAATAACACTGCAGGTCTCACTGCATGAGAGAAATATTCCTGACTGTTTTCAGCTCTGTGGAGACTTGGAGGGTGGCTTTATTTTTTCCTTTTAACTGCACTGTCCCTGCTTTGATGGGGTGGATTTGCCTGCAGCTACCTTAGCACCTCTGTAGTGAGAGGAGATGGTCACTTCACTAACTGCCTCTGATTCCATTGTTAGCCACCCTGCTTCACTGTCTTTTCTTGACACTCTTTAAATGCATCTCCTGCAGCTGGGAAAAATGAGACTGACAATCCCATGCCGAGCTGTTACTTGCACACACCTGCAATGTTTTGATGCTGCTCTTTATCTTCAAATGAATGAAAAGAAGCCCACCTGGATCTGCCCTGTCTGTGACAAAAAGGCAGCTTATGAGAGCCTGATATTAGATGGGTAAGAGACTGGCTTTGCAGGTTACACAGTTACTTAAAATTTGTTAGGATGTACTTGGTAGCTCCTTTTGTGACTAGAGGTTGAGCTATTTCATGCCATTTTCTTCATCAACATACTTTAAACAGGGAGGAGCCATTAGACTTTTAGTTTCTATTCCCATCTAATGAACTAAGTAGGTTTATCTCCCAACTGCATCCTCAAACTCTTGAGCATCAGTTTATTTCCTCTGAAGAAATCCACATGTGACATCCAGGGGTAGGTCTCTCTTTTACACCACCTTGCCCCTGGAGCTGTTAACTTTAAAATGAGTGCCAATCTTGATTCAAAGGAGAATGATTTCTGATTGTATGGAAATCTGTGGATTGTTGCAAGCTGGGGTGGAGTATGGGTTGCTGGGGATACTCTTAGGTTTTGATGCCTGACTGTAAAGTCTTCAGTCACAGGCTTTCAGATGAGATGAACTGCAGAGAGACCACATGAAGTGGGTCAAAGGTGATCATCATTACCTTTTCAACTGTGTCTTCTTTTCACTAATAATGAAAAGATGTCACTTGGAATAAAATCAGCTTTTTCACTCAGCTTTATTTTTCAGGCTCTTCATGGAAATCCTTAATGAATGTTCAGATGTGGATGAGATCAAATTCCAAGAAGATGGTTCCTGGTGCCCCATGAGGCCAAAGAAAGAAGCTGTGAAAGTCTCAGGTCCACAGTGTACCAAAATAGAAAGTATGTACACCTGGGTCCTGGCTGCAAGTCAACAAAAAAACATGGAAACTTAGCAGTAGCATGGATAATGTATATGGATGTTGATGTTTGTTTAGTGGAGGGCACAGTACTGCTAACCTGCTTGTCCCTTAAACTAAAAAGAAAGGGTCATGCATCTCAAAGTGTATTTTTTGGGCTTTGTCTTTGCTACGTATAATAGCTGTTAAGAAAATGAAAGGTTGCTCTTGTTTTAGGTCCTAAAAGGTGCTTTAGGTCCTTAAATGAGTGAAAATTAAAGCTTGTGCTTTCATATTCTCAAAACAATACAGAGCACTAACAAAAAACTGTGCCTGGCCCGTAGCATTCTCCGTGGTGGCCAGGAAGATGAGCTAAGACAGGATTTGAGTTCCTGGTTCTGTTGAACGTAGAAACTGCTGATGTCAGTAGCCTTTAAAAAAGCAGTGATACTTTATTTTCTTGTTCAGGTTCCAGTGTTGTTAGCAAACCCTGTTCTGTGACAGTGGCCAGTGAAGTCAGCAAGAAGAAAGTCGACGTTATTGACTTGACAGTAGAAAGCTCTTCTGATGAAGAGGAAGATCCTCCTGCCAAAAGGAAGTGCATATTTATGTCTGAAACACAAGGAAGCCCAACTAAAGGGTTTGTCAATTTTAATGTTGGTTGATATGATTTGTTTTATGTCTCAGATAAACTGATAGACAAATGGACTTGTAATCTCTCTTTGGGATCCAGCTCTGCACTTTGGGGATAATTTCTAGGCATCTCCTTGCAGAAGGCTGTATTGATAAGGTACCTTTGCCCAGGAAAAACACTTAAATAGTTCTGCATCTCACAAAAGACTTGAGCTGACTGTTGCTGTGTTTGGTATTTCTCCATAGAAAAGGAAGCTGGCTAAGCTAAGGGACAGGATTCTCCAGGGAAAGCAGAATATGCCAAGTGGAGGAGCTTTATGCATTCTTGCTAGTTAGTGTCTCCTTAAGGTCTTTTCTCTCAGAGCCCAGGAAACTAGGCTGCATGTTTCATCCATCCTGTCAGTCTTGGAATGGAGGCACTTGGCTGTTTGGAATCAAGAGAAGCCTTTCCTTCATCTCTCTGTTAAACTCTGAATGGATGGACACTTGCTGCACCTTCCATAGCTCCAGTAGTGACTTCCCGACTCCTCTGTCAGCTGCTCCATCTTTGTAGTCATGCCTGACTTCAGCCATAGGCTTAACCACCTGCTTTACTGTTTTGTCACCTTCTGTCTGTCCCAGCCTGTGCAGTTTGGCTGCACTTACTGTTTGACTTCCATAAAATTCTTGCCCTTGGCTCCTAGGGTGCAGGAGACCTGAAGGGGCAGAGGGGCAGCAGTTGGGCTCACCAGCAGTCACTGCTCCACGAGGTGATTCCAAGCATCAGCTTTCAGTAGTTGCTTCGAAGTGTTGCTTCTTTTGAGGTCTGTGTCAGCCTGGCTCATGTCTTGAACTGAAACAATAGTAACAAAACCAAAGCTCTTCTGTTTGGCTGGCTCCTGAAGTAATGAGCAGCAGTACTGTGTCTCTAGTCCACAGGAATGTGTGGTCTCTGAGCAGATAGTTGGTCAGCTTCAACCACTTCCAGCAGTGATACTGGAAGTGCTGTTGCTTTTTATGAGGATAGTGAAGGAGTCCTTCTGCAAAAGGCTTGTCATTTTTCTCTTTTGATAATTATAGCCACAAAAAAAATCTCTTGAAGCTTTAGAAGTCCCCAGGACTTGTGCCTGTGTTTGAGATAGTTGCCTGCAACCATAGTTGCAGAAGGACTGAGTTCTCTTGTCTATCTGTGACCAATGAATTTTCCTTATTGTTTGGGCTTGGGAGTGGCATGTTGTCCTTCCTCAAACCCAAATCAAGCTCAGTCTTTGGGGTAATAGGCTTAGGCTTACCTCTGGTGAGCAATAGTACCTGGGTGCTAGATTTGGCAGAACTTTGTCTTCCTACAGGCTGGAGTGTAAGAGGTGCTTGGGAAGGGATGGTCTGCAATCCAAGCTTCAGAAATCAGAAGTAGCATAAACGTGGATAATGCTGGCGGGCTGGAGGGAGCAAAGTGAAGCAGCTGAGAGCAAGGCTTGTGTTTCCACCTGACTTGGGTTTTGTGGGATATTTCCTGCACATAGATGGTGCTCTGAACACCTGTGGTGTCATCTTTAACAGGGCTGTTGAGCAATGGGGCAGAAGGTGGGTCTGTGGAAGGGTTTTCCTTGGTGGTTTGCTCGTGGAGAGGTGACCTTACAGTGTGGGCTCAGGCTGTGAGTCCAGGTGGGTGTGATGTTTAACTCCCATGCGTGTCACCTGTGTGCCAGGGGATGGATAATGGTCAGTTGTGCCCTGGGTGTGACAGGTGAGCACCGTGAACAGTTCTGTGGAGAAAATGAAATGAGTGCTCACCTCCTGCCTCTACACATCCCTCCCAGGGTGCTCCACAAGAGGCAGGTCTCCATTTCTGTCCCCAAATGGTAGATTGTTTTAAATGACTCCAGAACTGTTAGTTTGCTTTGGTGCCAACTTGCCCTCATGTCACAGCTGGTGCTGAGAGCCAAGATGGGTTATTGTGAAGACTGCTATGAAAGAGGAAATCAGGAGTGGAATATGGTGTAGTGAGTAGCCACACTACAGTTACCTTGTCACGGAGTGACCTTGTGATTGAGGGTGCACAGCAGTGCATAACTTCTCTGTAACTAATTAGGTTGTTTGTAATTCCCCCTGTGCTGTTTCAAACAGGGTTCTCATGTATCAGCCATCTACTGTCAGAGTGCCCAGTGTGACAACAGTCGATGCTGCTGCTATTCCTCCTTCATTAACAGACTACCCAGTACCATTCCATCATCCACCAATGTCCAGTATTTCATCAGACTTGCCAGGTAGGTGGTGGTTAGTTTTTAATGTGTATTTTGGCAGCCTTATTAATTTGTGGGGTGGGTAAAAATTGAAGAATCGATCATCTCTTTTTTTTTTTTTTTTTTTTTTTTTTTTTTTTTNTTTTTTTTTTTTTTTTTTTTTTTTTTTTTTTTTTTTTTTTTTTTTTTCTTAATGGAACAAGACTGTACGTGCAGTATTGCACTGATGTGATGTCTACACAAGTCCAGGACAGGTTGTCTCTCCAGTCTCAGATTGCAGTTCACAACAGTGATGTGAAAAAAAAAAAAAAAAAAAAAAGCTTCTGGGGTACAAATTGGCACTTGGGAACAGCATCCAGAAACACTGCTTGCTGTTTTTGGTTAGACTTTGTGTAAACATCTGGTTGTAACATGCTGTAGATGCAAGGGAGAGTAGCTGCTTATTTAATCTCTGGAGGTGTGATGGCACTGGCTCACCTCATCCTTAGATGTAGAGATGTTCTGCTAGCTGATTCTAGTGGTGCTCTGTCTAGACTGTATGAAAAAGGTTAAGGTGAGCTACATTATGTAAGCTGACCTCTATTGACTTTCTTTACCTAGACATACCCTAAATGCCTATGATGTATTCTTCAACACTGCTGCTAAATATCAGACAAAAGGTGGGGATACTGATTGTTTTCTATCCTGGCTCCTTGAAAAGAACACTGTGTATAGGGACTCTGGGGGTTCTCTTTGCCAGCTGTAACAAACCCAGAGCCCAGGAAATGGTGACTTGTGGTGACAGGTGTCACTTTGGCCTCCTGTACTTCCCTCTCCCCCCTCCATTGCCTGTCTCCATTTCTCCCCTGCAACATCTTTGGGTGTTTTCCTCTTCTTTCAGCACCAGTTTGGCAATGGGATGGATATCATTCCCCTTGTTTCTCTGTCCATTTTGGCTCCCTTACTGCTCCCTCCCTCCACTTCTCCCTTTTTTAAAAAAAAAAAAAAAAAATCAGTTGCCTTCCCGAATTGGATAGGAGAGAATGGAAGTCTAGAACTGTTTTTTCTCCATTTCTGTCAACTGAAACTCTGGAAAATGCAAGAACAAAAGTAGCTGGCAATTCTCTAACAGCAACTGAGCTTTAAATCTCCTTCAACATTGTTCTCTACTGGAGAAGAGGAGGAGAGATGCCACTGGCCAGAACAGATCTGGAGGTGAGGGGAGAAGGAGGGAGTAAGTTTATTACCATTTCTCTCTGACATAGCAAACACAAGGCCAATATTTAAAAACTACAAAAAGGGCTGTAATTTCTCATTGGTCTCATAATTTCAAGATTTTGCCCTAAATGCTTACACTCTAATGGTGTATAAGACAGACACTGGTTGTCACTGCTCACAGAGGATATACCTTGAACTATTTGTAGTCTCCTCTTCTTCATTCCTTTTATTTGTCTAGACACAAAACGGGGATGATATTAGAAATGTTTCCTTATTGGCTGCCCGTGGGTGGAGGAAGAGACCTGCTGCTTGTTTTTGGACTTGTGCATGTTGTGACTTTACTTCATTCCAGCATCTTTAATGTGATGACACTCTTCATGTCCCAGTTTGGCCAAGTCAGGTACAATATGCAGTGAAACTTGCATTGTGAACCAACAGCTCCAATTGGCAACCTCCATCTAAGCAACCACATTGAATCACCCTGCAATATCCAGTGAATAATACATCATTATGTCATTCTCATTCTTAAAAAGAGCCACTTGTACTAGATAACTCGTTTTGCTGCTGCCTGAAGTAGTCGAGAGTGGTGTCACAGTGGTATGTTCCATTTAGAAACTGTGTAACAATTGCAAAGTCTGTTCTACAACCTCAAAAAAAAAAAAAATTTCCTTAAATTTGGTGTGTGTGGATAAAAGACTCATCAGTTTATTATTTTCTCTTCTTTTCCAGGTCTAGAATTTCTTTCCCTAATCCCAGTTGATTCACAGGTATGTTTCTGAACTGATATGGGGTTAATTTCCAGGTCTTTTCTGTGTCATACTGCTTGAGTGATGCCATAGTCCATCACTGCAATCCACTTTAGCTTAGCCACAGACCAGGAAAATCCCTTTTCCCAACAAGAGGTGGAGGTGATTATGCATGAAGGGAAGGTCCAGTGTAGCCTCACTCTGCTAAATCCAAGCAGAGAAGCTCCCTCTCTATCAATAATTTGTTTTTCTGAAGCAGGTATGTGCACAGCACTCAACTGGAATGCACCTCACACTTTTAGTTCATATTCTGAGTCTCTAGGCCAGGTCAGGCTTAAATAAACTTCACTGATTGCTTTTTCTGGTGGTTTTGATAGCTGTAGATAAAGTTTTAGAGAAAGGATCTTCATTCATTTGGTGGGCTCATGGTGGAATTTTTATGGATTTTTATCATCCACCCATGTAACACCATAACCCCACTGGCTTTGGGTTGTATGGCAGCTTATTAGGTCAGGAGGAACCAGGCAGTGCTTTTACCTCCCTGGAAACTTAAACTTTGCAGAGTTAGGCAGAATGATTCTTACTGTGACTGGATTCTCTCATAGACACACTGCAGCCTTGAAATGTGGGGGAATGCTGTCTCCCTAACTGGGACAAGAGGATCTGAAGCAGATCCCCTGCTTCCATCTCTGAATAGAAGACAACAGTAATAGGGCCCTCCTGTAGAGTTGACTTTCTGGTGCTGTAAAAGCAAAGGGTCAGCTTCCTCCTTTTCATTCCACTTACTGCATCTTGCAATACTCTGTGCCTGACTTTGGGATCTGAACTTCCAAAAGTGGGAATAACAGAAGTGTGTTTATGTGGGATGGGGGGCAGTGCAGTGCTATGAAATTGTTTACTTTGGAGAGGTCAGGTTCAGTTCCAAACACATGCCCAAGGTTGGAATCCACAGGGTAGGAGGAATTCAGATGTGCTGTGTCTGCACATGCACGTCAGGGTGTCTTACATTACCCTTTTCTTTGCCACCTGGCAACCTTGTTCTGTTTTGAAATGTTTAAAATGGTTTTAGCTCTGCTTCAAGGAGCCTTAGTGGAAGAAATCAACTTAGTGGTTTCCTGAGTCAGGCTTGGTCAGGGCCAGTTTATCACTTCTAAAATACTTTGAGGCCTGCATGTATCATTGCAGGAGTAAAGTGTGGGAATGTTGATATATCTGCTGCTGTCTGAGGGCATGAAGTGACTCTTAACCTCCATTCTGCCAGATTTTGTGATGAAAGCAGCCTGCAATATGCAGTTGTGTCCAGCAGCTGTGGGCAGTGAACACGCTCCAAATGCTCAGGGGATTTGTTCATGGTCATCGTGTTGTCATGGCAGTGTTGCTTGTTGTGCTAGTAAAGGCCCAAGACAAACAGTTAGTAAGAAAAATTTTTAAAAAACACCAAAAAACAGTGGGGAAGGTGAGGGGGAAGGGCTCATGGCTCCCATCTCTTGTTTGCTGGTTTGCAGAACTCTGCTACACGTGCCCGAGGGGTGTTGTGCCAGCCAGGTGTTTTGTGCTTGTTGTAGGGAAGATGTATCTTCAGAGCATACATTTCCCTCGTGCAGTTAGTCTCTTCATTCTTCGTTGTTTGTTTCAAGCAGTACTGTCCTCCTATGTTTTTGGATAGTCTCACCTCAACCTTAACAAGCAGCAGCACGCCTGGCAGCATCATCACATCAACCAGTCAGCAGGAGAGCAGCACGCACGTTAGCTCCTCCTCCAGCAGCAGCAGCAGCAGCAGCAGCAGCAGCAGGGGCGAGGCAGGAGTCATCACCACCAGCGGAGCCAGCGCTCCCGACATCATCTCCCTGGACTGAAAACAAGGGGGCAGCATTGGGACTGGCAAAGCTTGCTGCTGCCCTTGGGTCTCTCTGGAACTTGAGCATCTCAGAAGCTATTCTGGTATTTATTGAAAGGATTTTTTTTTTGCCTTCTGGAAAATTAAACGGGAGTGATCGACTTCCCTTTTTTTTTTTTTTTTTTTTTTAAGCTCTTCAGAACATGCTTTTAGGCTTTTAGCTTGTTCTGGGGAAACTTGACCTTTTGTTGCTGAGTGGATTCCACAAATGCTTTTAAATGTTGTTGTAAAACATAGCAATAATGTAAAAATACGGTTTTGTTGGTTTTAGTTTAAGTTGGTTTTTTTTTAAATTTTCTTAAATAAAAGGCACTTAACCACTCAAACAGCAACCTGGACAAAGGTGCAGAAGTGTATGCATTAGTGAATTTTTAATATTTTCACTGAGGCCTGTGATAAAGTTGATACAGAGAAGCTTTGTGAAATAGCCATGACTTGTGTTGTAGGTCTCTTGTGCCCCACCTCCCCCTGATGTGGGGGTTGTATGGGAAGCCTCTGTAAATGGGAGTTTTTTTTTTAATTTTTAAGGTTTTTAAATTTGTTTTGTTTCTTTCCTGAGTTTGTTTTTCACAAATTCAACGAAGTCCTAAGCTGTGATTTCCTCTTCATATTCTTTGGGCTCAAGAGAGGACAAACTATGCAAACCCTGCATCACACAGTCTTTGTGCTGTTATGTCACAGTTACAACACTTCTCCAGCACCAAAACCTCCGAACTGTGCACAGTCGGGCTGTATATAACTTTAAGAGGGGATATTAAAAAAAAGCCTTTAAACTCAAAATTTAGATTAAAAAGTCCTTGGTGGCCCTCTTTGGCACTGCCACCCCTGATCAGGCACGGCGCATGCTTTCTGTGGCAGCTGTGGGGAGACAAAGTGGGGATTACTTTCTGCAGTGCAGGATTTTTTTTCTAGGATCTCTTGCTCATGGCTTCTCTCGCTTCTGAAACTTGGGAATACTGCACTCTGACTCGCCATGGGGAAGGCTTGGCTTTGTGGAAGGAAGAAAGCTGTAGCTGCAGTGTGTTCCTAACTGGAATTATGTGTTCAGGGCTCAGTGATGCTCTGACCCACGCTACACGGCCTCCTCATCATGGCTCTTCTGACTTGATGGAAATAACTTCCTTCTGTTCCACTCCTCTGATGAATCTGCTGCAGTGCTGTCTCCCCACACACCTCCAAGGACAACCTCATCAGTACTGTATGTGGAAGAGGTTACAGACCAGGAGAATAAACTCCTTTCCACAGAGATTGAATAATGGTATTGTCTACATGTTGACACAGCAGCTTTTCCAAGTGTTGTGTTTCTGTTGAGTGACTGTATTTTTGAGATTACTCCTTCCCAAATTGCCAGCTCTCACTTTTTCCTACTTTTGTGTTCCATTGTTCTTTTGTTTTTTTTTCTTTAGTCAGGTGTCTGGTGCTTTTTGCCTTCCATTACTGTTACAGAATTTGAAGTACATGGATAAGAAGTGTTTGAAGCAGGATGTATTGTAACTCATCTGCCCTGTACTCTCATCTTTAATGCTGCATTGATGTTCCTCATTGCCTTTTTTTTTATATTATCTTTTGCATAAGTCTTCAGTTCACATGTTGGTCTTAATATTTCATCCAGTCTTTCTCCTTTCCTTTTCTGTTGAAATTTTTTTGTAGCTGTTAAGGATGGGGTTTTGGCATGATTAATTTCCAATAAAGCCATGCTAGTCATGAATTGGTTCTTTGGTTTTGTGTTTTTTTTTTTTTTTTTTCCAAATAACCTGCAGCAGATCAGTGCTTTCTCTATCAGTTGCCCAGTGACTTCAAACTATTACAGACTGTGGAGAGAGGGAACAGTAATTCTGAATGAAGTGCTTAAAACTGCTCTCTGGTGCTGTAGGTGCACTAAACTTGAGTGAATTGGGCAAACTGGCTGAAGGGATGGAAACATCTCACATGTATGTCAGGAAAGTTAATTAAGGGTGAGTGCCATTTTTAGGATGTGCTCTGAACCATTTGTGGTATTATAAAATATGGACAAGATACAGGTAATATGAACCCTGTCAGCCAGGTTAGCATGTCATGACAAAATGTCATGTCATTTTGTTTTATTTTTAATAGGTGATCATGCCATCTTCACATCACATTAGCAGTGTGTGTGTATTTACTCTGACACTAAAAGTTTCCCTCCTGATGCTGAGGAAACTGTGTAAGGACAAAACTGGGCAGTGCATCACATGTGACACAGATGAGATTGCCATTTATTTAGGAAGTTATCCAGGTGTGGAATACACACCTCAAGCCTTTGGGTTTATGTATGTCAACCACACCTTATCCAGGATGAGATTTTTGTGTCATGAGAATCTCCAGGCAAAATCTGCCAGTGATCATTGGCATACTGTGGAAAAACCAGTGCTGGATGTTAAGTCGGTGGTAAAACCTAGTGAGAAGGGAAAAATAAAGCCAACAACTAAAAAGGGATGAGCTAGCTGCAGGAAAAAAAATAAAAACTGTTTTATTGTCAATTTCTTCATAGACAAAACCATAAAATCATTCTTCCAGGACCTGGGTCATGTTACTACTTAGCAGTAATTCTTTCAAGCAGCTACAACTGAGGCCAGCTCCACAGAACTGCAGAAATACTTGGTGTGTGCAAGTAGGTTGCCAATAAAAATAGGTAAAATTTCAGTTCAGACAGACAGAAAGTATATGGGGAAAGCTGTATTTCATATCTCTTAGGAGCTGAACTGGTCACTACCACTCAGTTTGAAATTATAGGGTGATGATGAGTAGTACAGAAGTGTTGTTAAAAATCAAAGTAAAAAATCAAGTAAAAGTACCTGTTAGGAAAGGAAGAGCAAAGAAAAAGTGTCCAGCAAAAGCTTGCACCTCTCTCATAAAACTGCACTTGTGGTTCCTTTGTTACAGAAACAGTTACTGCAGGAGAGGTTCAGAGAAGGGGAATACAGACCAGTAGAGAGCTGAGGGGCCACTTATGTTTTACAGTGATGGGGAGAATGAATAACTTTTTACCCAAAGAAAAGGTCACTAAATTGCTCAAGAAACCATTTCTGCCCCAGGAAGCTTTTGAAAGTCATTATTAAAAAAAAACAACAACTGGGGAAGTGTTACAGCAGCTTGCCCTCTTGTCTTCTCCAAGCATTCATTTTCAGCTGCAGTCATGAAACAAGATGAAATGAAACACATTCTTAACATTCAGGAACCTGAACATTTATCTCAAGATACACAAGTGTTTCCTTTGCTGCTTACTCATCCTCCTATTGCTGTCATCACTGGCATACTCAGGGGGATTGAGTGACGTGAGAAGCTGCCACTGTGAACCTAAAGCTTTGCAGAACTGCACCAAACCACTAATTAACAGGAATATTGGTTATTTCCCTGTATCTTTGGATTGCTTTTCTCAAAAAATTGAACAGCAGCTTTGGCAAGTGTCAAGGTTTGAGGCTGGGCAGGACAACAGATGCTATCCACTACCCCCCTCCCAAAAGGGGAAGGGAGAGAGAGACTTACAGGTTGGAAGAAATTAAAATGGCTTTAAATAAACAGTAATGCAAAAAAGAATAACAGGAAAATAATTAAATACATAAAAAGGAGCACGTGTTTCTCTGTGTTGCCCAGGCTATCCTGCAGTGGTTATTCACAGGTGTGATCCTGCTGCTGAGCAGCATGGGAGCTTTGACAGAAATAGGATTGGAAGGGACTTTAGAGTTCATCACAGAATCATTATGGTTGGAAAAAACCTTTAAGATCAAGTCCAGCTCTGTCTGACCTGGGCTGGTTCATCCCTGTGTGGTCAATCTGGTGTCCCCCAGCTCCCCAGGGCCCACCAAATCTATGCTGAGGGGGGGCTGCAGCCTGCTCTGAGCAGGAGGGGCTCAGGTGTGACCTCTTTTCTGTCCCTTTCAGTGCATAAAAAGTTGGATAGAACCAAGCAGTGACCTTGGTTTCCACAGGAGTAAGTGTAAGGAAGAGCCTTTCTGCACACCACTATCCAGCAGTAACTAAAAGCATCGTGTGTTACAGCCCCAGGAGCAGGCAAAGAAGTTGGGGCTGTTGACTTCAGGAAGTACAGCTGCTTAGAAGGGATTTACCTGAAAAGTCAAATTACTGAAAACTGGTTCTGTCCTCACCCAAACCAGGAAACTGCAAGGAACCAGAAAGGGAGGTTTGCAGACTGTGGCTGTTCACGTGCTATGGAAGTTGAGGCTGAGAGCCCAGAGTAATACACCTCCCACAGTAAAGTAAATAAATGTAAAGTAAATGTAAAGCTTACATTTCTTTTTCCATGGTTTGGAAAATGGAATTGTTTTAAGCTTTGTGAAAACCTAGAGAAGAGGGGGAGGAGAAAAAAAAGCACCCACCCACCCAAATAAAAAAAATCCACACAAACACATATAAAGTGTTATTTTAAGAAGTTAAATTGCCAGTTTAGATTTTGAAAGTTAAGCATCCTTTATTTCATCACTTATTCCTTTAACAGTTACCACACCAATGCACTTTGGCAAAGAAGCCCCCTTCAAAAAACAAACATGACATTTCCTAGTTTTAACACTTGAGAAGTTCCAAACAATCCATGAAACTGGTAAACTTCTCTCATGTTGTCACAGGATACTCCTGCAAGTGCATTTTTAAATGTGAGGGATGAAATGGGACACACAAACAAACCACAAAGGATATGTAAAACACCAAAAAGTTGAAGTTTCAGGGAGAGCCTAAGAAGGATCAGATTATTATTTTAAAAGGTAATCTTAAGACTGGCAAGGGGGTGTAATGCCATTGAAGCTACTCAGGCTGGCAGTGTTGTTTTAGAGACACATATAGGTACCAAATTTTCTAGCCCACTGCTGCAGACCGATATTTAGTTCCAGGCTTGCTTCAAAGTAAGACCTTAATTTTAAATGATGGCATCTGAATCTGCTGTACACTGAAAAGTCTTCATGTGCAGACGATGCTGAAACGTTTTGGCACCCTCTGCTGGCACAAAAGCCCAATAGAGCAGGATGCCAGGGAAAAAAAGAGGAGTAAATTGTTCTGAAGATGCAAAGGGACAAGAGGAAGGAGCTTGGAGCTAAAAAAACAAACAAACAAACAAAAAACAAACAAACAAAAAAAAGCATTCTTAAATCTCTTTGATCCTGCAGAAGACTTAATTGCATATTATGCATATTTTTGTTGCATATGTTGTCTTTGCAAAGAGTCAGTTACAGGAAGATACACCTTAGCCATGAACACTGGTTCCTGCCACTTAGGAGTCTCCAAAAATGTGTCTCCTCCTCCTCTTCAGCACACCTTAGACTTGTTCTGGGCACTGTAAGAAATTTCTATCAAGTAACATGGAAGAAAGAGATCATCAGTTATCAAAAGAGAGCCAGGCAGCATTAGACAACCCCTCCTAACATTTCTCTTGGTGGTTTTCCTCATGATGGGTCCTGACTCAAGAAAAATCTCTGTTGTGTAACAAAAGGCTTCACTTCTTGACTCTCTGATTGCCTCCTCTGCCTCACATGACAGTGAAGTTCCCAAATACTGTGTATACTGACTGGACTGGACTGTATTTTGCATACACAAAGTGAGGCAGAAGTGCTTATGCTTCAACAGCCTTTGAAAGCAGAGTCCTCCAGTGCTCTGTAATAAATACATTTAATACAGGATGCAAAATTTACATGAACAGGACATCACCCCAGCCTTACTGCAGAACTTACAACATGGCTGACAAGCATTCTGATTAAACCTGCACTTAAAAAAAAAAAAAAATAAAATAAATCACAGTTGTTTAGAAACAGACCACTAAGACTGCAAAACTCCCCTGCTTTGTCCTGATAGGCCTCATGAATCAAGTTGCAAAAAAAAAAAGAAATCTCAATTTCACTTTTTTGTCCCTACTTGCACTCATCTTCTTCAGCCCCCATGGCTAAGACATTTTCTAACCAATTGAGCTGGTAGATTTCCTGCCCACCATCAAGCACTGTAGTCTGGAAAGAATTTTAAAAGGTGGTTCTAAGTATTCCAATTGCTTTTTTGATGAAGTGGTATGTGAACAAGTGTCCTTGATGATTGATAAGCACTTTTAGCACAAAATGTATCTTCCAGCCTCTTTCATGGAAGAATTTATTTTACCAAGAAAAGCCAGTTATCCAGAGGACAGCAATTAATGTTTAGACAGCTCAAAATAAAGGTTATTTTAAAAAACACAAACCCTGCTTCTCTTTGTGGTTATATTGAATATCCATTTATTTGTTCTCCTGAATGTTTACAGTGACAGAAAGGAAAGAAGGAGAAAAAAAGAAAAAAAAAACCAAACAACTCCCTCAAATGTACTTGCAATTCATGAAGAACAGCATGATTCACTTCCTGCATTTTGCTGGTTTTTGGTCAACTTCTAACTTAGGAATGAAAAACCTCTTCTCAAAGTCTTTGCATCACTGAACTCAGAGCCCATGAACAGAGTTATTATGGTTTCTTGGAAGGGAATGCAGGAACACAATTACACAGCTACCTGCTGTGCCTCTGTTGTTGGCATTGTTATGTTCATGTTTGGACTTGATAAGCTCAAGGGTCTTATCCAACACAAGTGATTCTGTGATTCTATAATCTCATTTATAATAATACCCTGTTGCATACCTGTTTTTCTCCCAGGTGGATGGGCCCCATCATCCTGGGTTGTGATGTAAGAGCAGAGGCACACAGGAAGCTCCTGGCAGAAGGAATGATTTGCCTGGCATCAGTGTACAGGGTGACATCAAAATGAACACCTCTCGTGTGCTCCTCAAAGAAGGCAACCTGCAGCATCAAAATGGGGAAAACAAAGGTGTGAAAACAAAGGGAAAACAAAGAAACTCCCTGGGGAGTTTCTGAAACAAGAACCTTCACTTAGCAGAATTCTTTGAGTCACTCACTCTGATGCTGAACCATTGGATTTGGACCAAGACTGTGCACACTATGCACACCACAATCCTCCCACCAGCACTCATTTCAGGACTCACACTTGGAAAAAACATTAAAATACCCAAAGACAACAACGTATTTATTAGAGATGTTGAGTAACATAAGTTCTTCAGTGGGGACAACTTCCAACTGGCATGCTGCCCCTTTCTCTTCAGTTACTGACAGTTCCTGAAGATTTCACGTAAGTCCTACCAAGTTCAGATCCATTAACACAAACCAGAATCACATCATACAGAACTACCCCTACCTCATCCCCACCCCTCTGGAAACCATCAACACTGTCCTTGATTTCTTTTAGATACCAAAAAACCTTTCATGCTGTCAACAATGTTTGAGCCTCTACAGTCAGGTCCAAAGCAGCAAATCTTAACAAGCCTCAGACACATCCCACTCGTACTTCTCTGCCAGGCCAGGCACAAGCAGTTTCAGTTCCTGGCAGGAACCCATTTCCCTCTTTGTCCAGAACCTCTGCCAGGCCATCAGGAAAGGGTCAAGGCTTCACACACAGCCTGTTGTGTTGGGAGATGTGGATATGCACACCTGGCTTGATTCTCCACCCCCTGTCCCGTGGTGAGATACCACTGGGTGTTATTTCTGTCAAGGAGATGGAAAAACAAAAAATTCTCAAGTACAAAGCTGATCATTTCCAAATACCAATCAAATGGCATTCAGCAAACTGTGGCTTCTCCTCCTAAGGCAGTGTGCTAATGCCAGGCTCACTCTGTCATCCTGCAATGCTCTGCTAACTTCCTCAAGAGAAACAGTATTTTCAGTAGCACATCTATGGTTACCATCATTGTTCAAGTCACTTTAGCTGTTTACTGGATTTTCTTCACATCTCTGTCTTAAGCCTAAGCTTTTCCAATGAAGTAATTAAGAATTAATTTTAAAAATTAATTGGTTGGTTAAATTTAAGAAGTCTGAAATAGCTTTAAGGAAGTTGCTCTAAGGAGACCAACAACAGTAGATTAATATTATATTTTCAAAGGTTCATCTTTAGATATATTCTATACACTGCAGTTCACAAAAATTCTAGAATTTCTATTTATTTCTACCTTACTTGGAATCAAAGCATGATCTTCCTGTAGATTTTTAAGGGAAATTTCTAGATGCAGCTCCTCTGTCCCAGCAATATGTTCACTAGGCTCTCTGGTAATACACTGAAAGAAGAAATAGCAGGGGGTAAACATTTCAATAATTTATTAACAGAAACACACACAGACTAAATCAGAAAGATGTCAGGTCCACAAACTGCTCAACTCAAAAGTATTCAAAAATCTAACAAACTCTCATCTCTATATTGTTTCCAGGAGTGCTCCAGGATGAATCTCCTCACCAGAAAACTGGGTACTCTCACACTGAACTTAGTTTCTGTCCTACTGAGGTATTTGAGCAATAGAAAAGTGTAAGAAAAACTACAGCTAAAAAAAAAAAAAAAAAAGCTATTTGCTACAGTTTGTAGTTTTTTCTCTCAGGATCTTCCTATTAAAATGTTGAGTGAGCTTATCCCTGTTTATCTTGTGTCAGATCATACAATCACAACTGAAGACTGTTCTGAGCCTGCAGCCATGCTATTAGGTCACATAAAGACCCAAAATGAAGCTCAATCCCTTGGGTCCTGTGCTGCAAACCAGTAGCTCTGAAGCTAAAACTTAACAGCTGATCCTCACTGGAACCACAGGATAAATCTTAGACAAATGCTTTAGACCTTCAACTAGCTTTAGCAGGCAAGCAGAGTTTTTTGTTTTAACATGTACAACTGGACTAACATGAAATCTCATCACTCTCATGCTGTGGACATGGTATCCTCCAAAAATTGGCCAACACTGACTGAGACAACAATGTTGCCAGAAGGTCTCAATAGGCTCAACATAATGACCCATTGTCAACATGCCTCTACAAAGTGTATGAGGAATAATCCTAGAATATTTGTTTTAAGCTCAGTACTTCCAAAAAGCTAAACCCTCTCATGAAAAGAAAAACTGCCTATGATTTGGTTATAATACCTCTGACTGACTGGTTTTATTAAACAGAAAAAGAAGACTCTTAAATACAACCTTTTGTTAGGATTCTAAAAAATAAAATCGAGCCTTTTTTTTTTTTTTTTTTTTTCATGCATGCATTGCTCTGTAAAAGAAATATATTCCTTCTATCTATATTTGAATGGATTGTAGTTAAAGATCTTCCTTGCTAGGTGTGCAGTTTTTTCGTATGATTCACACCTTCTGTCCAGTATGTGAAATGCTCCTTACCAGACGTGGGGACCATTTTGGAAATGCACATCAGAGGGCCTTTGGGATTACAGTTTTTGACACCTGGAGTAAAATATGGATCTGCTTCAGACACATTGTCTGTGAGGCTTCAAAACGATATGCACATGATTCCCCAAATTCAGTGAACCTTATTAACAGCTCCTTTCTTTCTCAGTTGGTGAAGAACATGTGTGTAGACAGATAATTATAGCTATGGTGGCTACCAAGGATTCTTTGTTAGAATAACAAGTCATCACCACTGTTGTTTCTTCCAATACTGAGATCTCTGTTAGTACTATTCCCTGCTTGCTGAAGCTTCCCTCTTCTGCCAGCAGGTTCCATGATATCCCTAAATCTCTATTAATGTGACCTTGTCCCAGGAAAAGTTTTGAATAGTGGGATTTAAAGATCCCATGTGAATCATTAGAATCCAGAAGGCAAATACAGTGCTGGAAGTTTGTGTCCTCAGTGATCTTACAGTCAGAAGTAGGACCTCTAGCCAGAAATCCTCTTCTGGTTTTGTGAGAAAGAGTTAACAGCTTACTAGAGTGCTAAAGGGTTAAGAGTATTAGAGTGTTAAACACTTGGGCCATGACAGACAAGCTTCTCTTCTGCCAATACTGGACTTGAAGATTACCTTAAATACGATTTATTTATTTCAACATTTGTATATTTCTGAGAGAAGTGACAAATCTACACGAAACCCAAGAATGAAGATACCCTTGAAAGTACTAAGGTTGATCACATGAGACATGAAATCCTCAAAACTTAACTTCTTCCTATCAGTGTCAGACCAATAGCCCCGTGGTTATTGAATCTGACAGACTCAGATTCAGCCATTTGCTCTTTATCTAGGTGTGTCAAAAGGGAGATGGTTCCACATTTTACCTCCACCTTTAAGGTTGAGAGTAAACCAGAGTACACTAAGCTACAGGGGGATATGTTAGAAGTGTTTTCAAGTGAAGTACCTTTTTATGATTCTGACTGTGATGGAGAAAAAAATCACAGGATCACAGCAGACCATAACAAAAGCTGCAGAAGGAATGAAAGTCAAGAGCTTGCTGCTCCATCCACCTCTTACAGCATATCCAAGGGCTGGTGCACACCATCTTTCTGTTCATCTCAACCACATTCTCTGAATCTAAAAAAAAAAAAAAAAAAAAAAAAAAAAATTTTATATGTAGCAACCCAGGGCTCTTCCTTTGGTTTTTAACTTTTTTTAATCCCCTGCTCAACAGAGTCCCAAGTCAGTAATTGCCACTGTCACACAGAAACTTAATCCAAACCCATCTTAGTTTTACTCATCTGTGCACTAGGGGTGCTGCATGTTTGACAGGCCCTGGGTAAGATGGGACATTGTTTTTTACCCACAGCAGCTTCAGCATCAGGTGGCCCCTCAGAAAGAAATTCACAGTGGTGTTTTTGTGCTGTTACAGGGAAAGATAGGTGAAAGGCTATCATCTGAAGCAAGGCAGGAAGCCAGCAGTGCACCACAGCCTGGTTTTTTACATTACAGTTCACATTGTAATTAAAAATTAAAACTTGTCTTGCTGAACTTAGTAACCAACCACCCAATACACCTTTTGGATAGCATGTAGAAGGCTACACCTAGAGATACAATGTAAGTCCTTCAAAATTTCAAATTTCCCTATGACTATTTAAATCTCCTTAAAGGCTACAAGTAAAATACTTGCCTAGAACAAGCACTTTGCATATCACTGTATGTATGAGTTAATGCAAATGAGCACTCCTTGCATTCTTTTTTACCATGGGATAGTGACCTACATCTCAACAGGAAGGTTAGGATTCTTGGATTATATTAAGCTCCTTGAAATAAAACATGAACATCCTTCTTCTCTGCTGACAGAGGAAAAAGGCTCATAAATAGTCATATTTTGTGCCTGTGTCTTCCACATATGGAAAATAAAACCAAATATTTTATTAAATCTCTGTCCATTTGCCACAGTGGTGTGATTTCCCTTCTCCAGTGATTACTTCAAGAAGCTTCAAGAGGTAACCCTGAGCCTCCTTTTTGTGTGGGTTTTAACACACTGAGAAGTTAGCAAGGGAAGTTCCCTGAAGTCTCTGCTCTGAACATTTAGCACGGCAGAGAAAGTGATGAAGTGCTTCAGACATCACTCTTCAAAGGGTTTGCCAGAATTCAGCAGTGTTCTTGTCTGTTTGTGAGGGCCAAACAGCAACCATGTTCCTGATTTACACAGCCACAGCACACATGGGTGGCCATACACTTTGCATTCACGTAGCACTTACACCTTGAGAAGAGGGCACTGGTGGGTTTTCTCGAGTGTGGAATAAAAATTTTCTCCCTTCTCTTAAAAGTTATGCTTTTTGTATGCTGTGACACACATAAATCCTGCTATCTCCCTAGCAAACCCAGTGCAACACATTACCAAGCTCTTTATTTCAAACCATGACATACTCAACACTAACTGATGGGCTTATAAAAAGACAACTAAGGTAGATTTCTGTGGATTTGAGAAAGACCTAAAAGACTGTTGTCATTACACAGCTCCAGGGCAAAAACTACTACCATGCTGGCACTTCCAATGAAGCAGAAAGGCCAAGTAACCCTAAGAAAGTGTTTTGCCTCATTGCCTTGACACCAACTACCAGCTGGGATGCCTCCTCTTAAAATTCATAATGGCATCAAAGATGTGAAACAAGTTTATATTGTGTTGTAGCAGAGGCAGGCTTTGCTTAACATTGATCTTCAACATGAATGTCTGAAAAACCTCTGGTTTCACTGTGCTGGGCTTCTGTTTGAGAAACTATTTGCAATGATGAAGGTTCACGTACATCAAGCTATTCCAATTCCAACAGAAATTCCACATTCCTACCTGAAGTTCATACAAATCCTTAATCCAAATATGCAGACAATGTCATTTCAGTGGACAGACCATTCAGACCTTGAGGACTTCTACTTCTGTCCCACCTTTTTCCACATTGTTCTCACACTGCAGAACTTTATTCTAGTCTTTACAGAAGGAAGGGGCCAAGGGATGGATTTCCCAAGAGCTCTCCTGCAAAATTAAAAAAAAACATCTCCCCTTATGCCCCTGCAACCAAAGACAAATCAAGACAAAATACTACTTTCCTTTAAAGATAGGTTCCAGAACTAGCTGGCAAGATGTCCTCGGAAACTTCTTTCCTTCTGGGCTAGTGCCTGATTTGTGGAATTTTCCAGCTGCTGTATCAAAATATCAAAGATGTTTATTTTTACTTATCCAGTCTGAACTTTGGGAGTATCCATTTCCTTGTGAATTTCCACTTAGTTATTTTTGAAAGAAAACTACGAAGTTTCACATTGAAGCAGAGATTAAAAGAGCAGGAGAGTGGCTAATCCTTGTTTGAATGTAGCAATTAACTATAAGATACTTGGGGAGCCAAAGGATGACTTATTCTTTGTTTAGAATTGAGGCTGGTTTTTGGTTTTTTTTTACTACAGTTAATATCCATGACTTCAATGTGCATTTTTAGGCTTTTACAGGGAACTGTAAGCAAACCTGTTGCCAGGAATTCCCTTACTCCATGCTGTTATCTGTAACTGCCTTTGGAAGCCTTGCTGAAGCAATTTAACCACCACACAAGAGATGCAAGGTATCTTGTAGTAACCCATGAGCTAAATGAGTCAAGGTGGGTTAATTTCTCACAAGGCACCAGCAGACAAGCACATATAATGAATTTTATAAAGCATTCAGTTAAAAAAAAGCTGTGTACACAGATAATAGGAAATTAACTCCATCCTCCAGTTCATACACGTTCAGTCCATGCATGCTGTGCTCCTTACTGACCACTCCAGAGTTTTTCCACTGTATCTTCCACTTTCAGTGCTTAGCTGGAGAGAGTTGTGGGTTTGTTTTTTTTTTTCACCTTTGGCAGCAAATGTGATCACATATGTCTCAGCAAACTGCTTCAGGGACAGTGCCCAGCCACAAACACCAGAGCCAAATCCAGCAGTTCCCACAACTGCACCAACCTTTAAAAGGGGAAAAGCTAAAATGGAGCAAAAAAAGAGAAAGAACTTCACAAATCACTGATTTGAAATGCATTGACTGCTTTCAATGACAGGCAGCACCAGTGAAGATGACAAATATTTCTCTGCAACACAGAATAATAAAGTATTTTTCTGAAAATGGGTCTACTGACTACTACTTCTGAAGCAAGAGCCTTATCTTTTCCCACATGGTGAAAATATTCGTAGCAAAGATTAAAATAAAGACTTTAGAAATGTACTAGTAGAGTCCCAAGTAGGATTTAGATGACTTTGCAAAGAATATCAACTGAATTGTTAGTGAAATTTCTCTAGACATTAAAATGAGAGTGGCTTATTCCTGCCACACCAGTAAGCCTGGCCTGACCCATGGATGGCTGAGACTCATGAAATTTAAGAGTCAGTACTCAGTCCTAGCTCAAATTCCTTTTTTCCACTAACTAGATTAAGCTGGCACCAATTTTAGCCATAAAACAAGCTAGTACAGGATGATCACATTTAAACAACATGAACCAAGACTGAAAACTCTGGTGAGAAGGTCTGCCTTGAAGCTTCTTGTTGAAAAAATAGTATCTCAAGCAGCCTGATACTGACACCAGAGAAGACTTGCAGTTGACACTGGATTTTTATTTTACATTTCTCAGCTGCAATACAGAAAATACTATTAGTCTTTCTACTTTCACACTATCCTTCCAGAGATACGCAGCATATGAAAACACAATTACTGTCAAAGCAAAAAAGATCTAAATCTTCAGATCAGAAAAGAGAAAATTGAATGTCTTATCAGTCAGGAATAGCAGAGAGATCATGCTTTGTGTTGTGACACAAGCACCACAGCCAGGCACAGGAAGCAATCTTCTGGCTTCTGGTCCTTTGCCTTAAATTTCAAAACACAGCAGTTTGCCCCAGGCAAAATTCTGACATTTGGTGTTTGAATGACACTGAGCAATTGCCTGGAGGTTACACATTTTGCCAGTGAAAAAGCATCACCAGAGGATTATTTGCTTTGTGAACTCTCTTCCCCAGCTGCTTTTGCTCCCCAGTTGGCTGGTTTAAAATTTTATCCCCAAAGGAAACAGTATGAAACAGTGTGGGTGGAAGAGGACTGGTGAGCAGCTCCTTTAGGTTGGCCAGAGATGTGAGCTGCCATAAATGTACACTATTCCTCCACAGCAATGCTGGTATTCTCCAAAATAGGATTTTAACCACAGCAAAGTTTTAAAGTTTTGGGGTTTTTTTAACCATAGTATTACTCATTGGTCCAGTTTCACCCTCTCCGTAGGTGGAAATTATGACATTTTCCACAAGATGCTGAAATGTCTGGCAAAGTTCCTGAGGCTCCAGCTGCCATTCCAGCAAGGCATGATCCACTCTGCTCACCATCAGCACTGGCTTGGCAAGTTCTGAAGTACCCTGCTGCAGAACAGACTCTCCCTGTACACAAACCCCTGAAAAAAATTGTAAGTACAATTAAAACATCTGTTAAATGCTCAGGAAAGACCACTAACTACCTGTGGTGGTGACTGGGAAATTCAAACTGGGAACTTGGTGGTGGTCTTGGAGCTCCCTAAAACTTCCAGTACTCAGCTACAGGTATTGCTCCATTTTCTAACAGAAGGAGAAGAATCCCAGGCAGCTCTCTTACCTGGGATTTTACTCTACATTCAACAAGCTAGATACAGAGTACATATCTTCTAAGACACAGGGAAGGCCATGGGATAAGCCTGAAAATCAGAATTCATACTATCAGGTGTTAAAATTTTAGAGAAAGATTCTTCCACCATTCTATTTTTTTTTTTAAATTTATTTATTTATTTAAGAAGAAAATAAAACACACTGAGGTCTGTTTAATCACAATTCGCCCCAACAAGGGCACCACCAGTGACACGCTGTGACTTCAGGGGAGCAGTCACCACCTCCAGGGGAGTCCCTGAAAAAGAAACTGCCCTGTAAGAGAAGACAATTCATTTTAATAATGTTTCATTAATTTTCTGATTTTAAAAACTTGCAGGCATCAGGCACTACACCCCTCCCTGTTGCAGTGCCAGTATTTTTTGATGTGCTTTAAAAAAAACAAAAAGACTTCAGTATTTCAGGTTCTAAGTGTTCTCTTAAAAAAGATCTGTCAAGGTGCAAGGCTTTGAGTAAACGATTTTATTGTTTTCAGATTAAAAAGAAAAGAAAAAAAAAGATAAAACTAAACTAAACTCTTACATAGCCTTGACTGCAATACCTCTTTCTTGTTCCTCTGTCCTAGTGCTTGTGAACCACATTTCTCCAGCTCTGGGTGGAATAAATGATGTCTGCTTTACACACCAAGGAGTATGTCAAGGCTGATGTGCCATGATCACTCATGTTCCTCACACTGGGCTTTTTGTCTACAATACCTTGGACCTGGTCTACTGTGAAATTTACCTGGATGGGGAAGGTTTAAAAAAAAGTGAAAGAGGAAGCAGCTATTGCTTCCTTTAAGCATTTGCAAATGTCTATGTGAAATTTGAAACTTTTGCTGTTTCTTATGGAATTAAAAATCTAAAAAAGAAATTAAGCTCTTTACACCTTCAAGGTTGGCATTACAATAGTTGGTTCATGTTCTGGGAATGAGTTTGTGGGTGGAGGCATTAACTTAAAATACAGCTCAGATTTCATACCACGAAATGTCAACTAACACAAAAATTAGAAATCCACCTGTGGAGACAGAACAGCTCATCCCTGCAAGTTCTACAGCAGGGTTTGTGCACACAAGTGCCAGCTGCAGTTCCTCAGAGCTCCTGCACACAACCTTATGCTCCCCTCTCCCAGTTGATCTCCCTGAGAGAAATTTTTCTTATTTCCGTAATTCTTCTGCCTCTTACTAAGAACAATTTCCCTCCTTCAATTTGCAGAAAAAATACCTTGACTCACAGAAGCCCTGGTAAGTATCCATTAAACACATGACAATATAGCAAAGGAAGATGAGATCTTACCTATCTTGGCTTGTCTTGTTCTGTAATGAGTCACCTGGAGGTCACAGCAGTGAACGTGGCTCTTCCTGCAAATCCCTTTGGAGACATGGAGGCAGAACTGGGATGAAAAAATGATGGGGGATATCAAATAAAACCCACATACCATATCAGCAGTTTTTTATTAGCTGCTCAAGTGAGGGGAAAAAATTCCATAAGAAACATTTAACACTTCCTCACCTGTGCTTGAGTTGCAAGTGACTCAGAAATAATGAAACTTCTCCTGATACACCAACAAAAGTTTCCACCAAAAATTCTTAATGAGTGCTTCTCAACACAAGGAACTTGTATTATTCTTGCAAGAATAATATATTAATTTAAAAAAATAATCAAGACCAATGCAAAATAATTGTACGAAGGAGAAAAAACAGGGCTGCTTTTTTTTTACATGAACAGACATGCTTCTGATATATACTTATTATCACTGCATATTCTCAGGCTAACTTTGGATCTTCAGCTCAACTTTTTCGTTGTACATTTTCCCAAGAAAAATCTCTTGAGAAAATTCTTATTTTAAAGAATGATACTACTAATTAAAATAGCCAAATTCTTTCTAGGATGAGAAATATAAAAACTGAGCAGCAGCAGCCTGGTCTTTCCCAAAAGGTGTTATTTCCCTACTCTCCTCTACACTTAATCTGCAATGGAGAAAAAAAGAATCCAAACAACCAACCAACTCATTTTTAAATATTTTTTGAGGTCTACTGAAGAACATGCAGTACAAACATGTTATTTAGAGTATCCTTACATTTTTCAGGGATGATACCTCAAACGAAGTACCTCATATGAAGGCACATTTTTTTCTGTTAGATTATTTAATTTAATGAAAAAGAGTATTTAATTTCTGGAACATTCTAGGATGGCCCAGCATCCAAAGTCTCACTGCAAATCCTACATACTTATTCTGAGACCTTTAAATATTTCTTTCCTCTCTTTCTTTTCCATTTAGAGCAAACAGCATCACTACTTTTCCCTTCTGTTTTTATAATTTTCCCCATTTTTCAATTGTGCTGTGCTAAAAACCAAACAAAAATCACTACTCTTCACAAGAACTAAGTATAGTGCACGATCTGTGCTACACACATTTATTTTGCAGTGTAAACATCTCACTGCTGAGAAGAATACCTGTGTCCTTTTTGTATCTACCAGTGATACACTTCCCTAAAGGAAGAGGTGACACTCACTCCTGATAAATATTCAATGAGAACAGATACCACATTTTGAACTGAAACCTGTGCTTCTTCCAGTATCTCCATTCCAGTATCTTCCAGTATCTTCCAGTATCTCAATACTTTCATTTACAGAGGTCACACAGTCGTTCTCTTCTGGAGCAAGAAGCAGAGGTACCTAGAGCTATTAATTTCTTCCTCATATTTTAAGTGTAGAGGCCTCTGAGGTGTCCATTTCCCCAAATTCTAAATGTAAATTTCATGCACATGCCCCCCCCAGCAGGCCCAGGTGTTCTTGGAGCTAGTCTCATAAACTGAGAAAGGATGGTATCCAGAGTTGTAAAAAAAAACTTGATTTGCCCCTAAAAACAACAGAGCCTTAACACTCCAGCTGGGATAATCACATCACATTGCTACAAAAGTGGAATGAAAGCAGATACACAGTGTGACTGTTTTGCCAGACACAGATGTAAAAAAGTTTTGTGGGTTGGTGTTTGAAGAAGTCCTTGACGTATGGGGATCAGATGGACTGTGAGACCCCAAACCCTACAGTATTATACCTCAAAAGAAGTCATCACAGTAAATGAGCTGAAGATGCAGGTCTCCAGGAGTCACCTCAAAGCTTCTGTGGACATCCCATGGCAAGCCAATGCCACCAACACAACTACATTTTTATTTATCAAACTTTCCATCTTTTTGCTTAATGACAAGACTCCCTTCTTTCCCAGAAACTCAAGGTCCTGTGTCTTAGGTATTACTGCACTAGGACCTTTTTTTTGCCAGGACTACAACAACCCAATACACCTGTACACAGAGCTTGCAGCCTGTAGGAAGTTTATACTGAGAGCCCAGATTTATTACTCTTTGGTTCACCCCTTGGCCTCAATGAGTATTTTTAAAAGCTTAAAACTGCTGGCTCCTTTAATTCAGTTCTGTCATAGCAGAGCAGCTGTTCTTGTTAGTACAACTGAGTAAATCATTGCTAAGTTTCTGCTAATTAGCTTGTTAATAAAATACAGTATATTAGAAAAGATAAAGAGCTCAAGCATTAATATTAATGCCTTACTAGGCCTTCTGGCAGGAACTTTAGGATTATGTATTAATAATAGTTATTCACTTCCAAACATTTTTTTTTTTATCACTTCATTTACATAAATGCCAGGGCAGTTTACCATATGTGCTGTTCTGTAAGTGAGAGACACACTGGCATCACAAGTATTTTTCTCATAAATACATCTGAAAACACAAAGCCAGATTAAAAATTAATAGCCATTTTTAATTTTGAATGTTCCCCACTAACGGGCTGATAACAGTTTCTGTTATACTTTATTACAGGCAGTAACCAAAGTTATCTTGCTACGAAATGCAACAGTTTTTTGTAAAAGGGAGAAACATTACTGCTTTATTACAAGCAGAGCATGACTTTTGACAAAATCCTTAAGTTTCAGGGCCACTGTAGTCAGGCAGTGTCCATTACATCATTAGGGCAGCTCATACTGCAGCATTGCTTATCCTGGCTCTCAGGAACACCTCCAGAGTTGACCACCTTCCTCTTCTGCAGGGCATCTTTTCCTCCTGCAGATATTCAGATTCAAACCTCAACAAACCATGACACAGAATTCAATTCATGTTCCAAAACCAAAGAAAAATGAAAAAGCTTACTGAAGCGGCCACAGGTGACTAGGAAATCCATTTCAATCAATACTTACACAATCAATGATTACAAGAAATAAAATAAAATAACATAAAGGAGGTTAAATTAGATTTAAAAAGGAGTGTTCAAGCATTTGTTTATCACAGACTGGTTAATTCTGATTCACTACAATGGAGACTCAAAGCAGCAGAAGAGTATGACCAGAACCTTAGTGATTTAAAATAATGGGGCAGACTTGCTGAGGGGAAAAAAAAAAAAAAAAAAAAAAAAAAAAGAAAAAAAGAGAAAAACCCCAAACAAACAAACACAACAGAGCAAAGCAACACAACCCACCCTGCAGTGTTCCTAACAGACTGATTTTCCTGGGAAAACACTGCTGATCTGATCCAGGTCAGACCATCCTTCCTCAAGGTCAGTGCACACGTGTGTAAAACATTTTCACACAGCCTTTTATTCCAAGGCTCACTGGAAAGCAATGCTTTTACCCCCTTATCTTTATAAACACTGCTGATCACAGCTTTAACCTCGAAGCTCACACCGGAGTGACCTAGATGCCCACAAATCTGTGACCCACAACTTCCAATCCCAGTACCTGGAAAAAAAAAAAAAAAAAAAAAAAAAAAAAAAAAAAAAAAAAAAAAAGAGGAGAAAAGAGAGAAGCAACAGCTCCCTCACTTCCCCTGCACCTGGCACCTTTCTAATAAAAGATCATGAGGAGGATAAAAAGGGAGTTAATGAGCTCAGCAGGGCCCAAGTCTCGCAGCCGGGCAGGCAGGGACAGAGCCCGGGATGGCCTCAGATTGTGCCGCCTCCTCGGATTCCTCTCAGCACCGGGAGGGTGGGAACCGCTTTCCTCCTTCTCTCCTCCTCCTCGGTTCAGCCCTTAGCGCTTAAAAGAGAGAGAAAACTCTTGAAAAGTATCATGCGCCGGCGAAGGGCCAAGCTGGGCTGCTCCCACCCCTTTCACCCAGCCCGGGGCTCCTGACCAGGCAGGGTGAGGAAAATGGCGGCCGCTACCCCCACCCCCGCCCGGCATTGCCCTCCGCACAGCCCTCCTGCCTCCCGGGACCACTGCGGGGCTGGTCCGGACCCTCTGCCCTCGGGAGCAGTGAGGGTGCTGGGGATGGCTCCGGATCCCCCCTGGTTCGCTGGAACCATCTGGGATCAGCTGCGGCCGCACTCTCCTCAACCCCGGCCGGCACCCTGAGTGGTTCCCCTCAGGAACCGCACGGCGGTGCGGGATGGCGAGGTGCCGCTGCCTGCCTCGCTTCTCCCTGCCACCCTTCCCCTTTGGGGAGCTCCTTCCTAACAAACCCCACCGCCGGCCCCTAAAGCCGCCACCACCCTCAGCCACCCCCGGGGTCCCTAAGGTGCTCCGCGTCCCTCAGAGGAGGACGAGGAGGGTGATGGTGGGGGGCGGGCGGGNATAACGATTTCCACGACCCCCACAGTGAACCTGGAGCTCACGGTTTAATAACGATTTCCGTGGGGCCATGGAAATCGTTATTAAACCGTGAGCTCCAGGTTCACTGTGGGGGTCGTGGAAATCGTTATTAAATCGTGAGCTCCAGGTTCACGGTGTAGGGAATGAGTTCCCACCACCGTCTCCATCCTCCGCTGCCTTTCCCGGAGGGACATGGAGGAGGGAGCCCGGTCCCTTCGCCTCAGTTCTGCCGCCTTCGGGGCCGCCCCGGTGGGGGGTTTCCCCTTTCCCCCTTCTCCGACGAGGGATTCAGGCTGAGTGCTATAACTCTTTTGTTAGTTAACCTTTAAAAATAGGTTAAATGACTAATGAGTTTCCCCAATGAAGTTGTCATCGTGTCACCTCTAAGATAGAACTTACTGTCACGAAAGGCAGGGAAGTAATAGCAGCACTTCATTTTTATTTATTTTTTTTTTAAATTTTTTTATTTTTAAATGCAGACTTTTAATCCAAAAGCGTCTCTTAGAAGTGTTAAGTAATTAAATTGTCAGGCACAGAGTGAGCGCACGAATAAATATCTTCCCTGAAAAGTGAGGAGCAAGTGGGAAAGTGAAGATCACTGGGATCAAACTAAGACGAAATTTATGCGGTAATACTTCCCAAGAACTGAACATCAGAGAAGACTATAAAATGAAACTACTTTGCAGGCATATTGTGATATATAAACCTCCATGGGTGGAATAAATGGCTGTACCAGCCATACGGAATGAATGGCCCTTGACAGGAACAGCTTCCAGCCTCGGGCATGGAAAAACACTGTCCTGTTAATTTCAACAGAGCTTCTGCCCAAGGAGAACTTGCAGGATTTTAATCAATTAGATAAAATTTAATACAATAATATATATTTTTATATATGATATATATATATGATATATTTATCAGATACCAATGTTGCACCAGCAAGCACTCAGGAAGGAGCAGAAAGTGTTTTTTTTTTTTTTTTTTTTTTTTTTTTTTTTTTTTTTTTTTTTTTTTTTTAATTAAACAGCAAATTCAGTGGTCATAATTGGCCAGCAGAGCTTCAGAACTACACCCCTTGCCTTGAAGGTGTTACAGATTTTGTTAAAGAGCAGGAATTATTGCACCACACATCTCAAAGCAATACTGTAACAGAGGAGGAACTGTGTCTGAGACCTCCAGACCTTCTCCAGCTTGATCCTTATCAGCTGCACACAGAAGAGGTTGTAATCCCAGTATGTTTGCTGCCTTGTTAGTTGATGTACTTGAAACAAAATGTTTGACCAAATTCCTTTACTTGGCCAAGAAAGAAAAAGGCTGAGCACTTCTTGCCATTCAGACCCTGTGACTTTACATGTGCTGTTTTATTAATCTGCTCTCCCTGCACCAGAGGAAATGTTCATCAGATACTTTGCTGGCAAGTATCTACACAAAGGCTCGATTTTCTATTGCCATGTCTACCAAGAGTTGTGAAGCAGACATCAAATAGCTTCCTTTAATAAAGCTGGTTGTGTCACAGCAGAGGAAAAGTGCTGCTGCTCTGTTCTGGAGAGATGGACAGCACTTGTATAGACTTCTTTATGCAGACTGAACTTCAGCTCTGTGCACAGTTCTCTGTCAACTGGGAGAGTTCTTTATGAAGACTTGATGGCTCCTGACAAAAGCAGCTTTTACTTGTGCCTGCTGCAAGTCAGGACTGCTTTGCACAGCTGGTGCTCGGCCATGATGCCTTCAAAATTACCTTTATTTTTCTCTGGCCTTTTTATTGCATTCCAATTTGTGCCAATCCCTGCAGAATAACAAATCTTAGAACTATTGAGTAGCTTCTAAGTTAACAGGCTACCTGGAAAAAAAAAAAAAGTGTTTACTGGCTTGCCATCTTTATGGGCATTTTATTCTTTACATGACCCTCCCATTTAAAAATAACAACTCTTACACAAAGTATCTTTCAGCCTGTACTCTACCTACAAAAATGTTATTGCAGGTGCTAATCATTCCTCTTGCCCCATATTTTTTTACTAAGAGCACAGCCTTCTTCGGATTTCTGGAGCAATTACTGTCGTTCTCCACAGCATCACCTTCAGCCATAGATGTGAAAAGTGCTGTATTAAGCCCCTTCTGGTTGTAACTTCACTAAAACAAACCAACAGAGTCAAGTAAAGAATGAAAGTCATGCATATAGGAGCAACTCAGCCAAGGGCTCTGTGCCATTCAGCGTATCTTTTAAGGGTGTAAATTTAAGGGAAATACATTATTTTTGTACCTGTCTTCTGCACAGAATTGAGGTTTATTCATGTTACATCCTAGCAGAACTTAAGATGATTTCATGCATGTGATTAATTTTCCTGTGTTTGAGAGTAGGCTGTAGCAAATTTTTGAGGTTTGAAAAGAGCAGTTTGCAAAAGCATAGCTTAGTCTTCATGAAAAAAAGTCAGTCCAGACTGCACCCAATAATGCATCAGTGTTGTACTGAGGGCAAGAAGAGCCAGAGTCCTTTTTCAGTAAGATCTACTGAACAGGAAGAAGCTTTGCCATTTACTGCCCCTGTGGCAGGAGGAGCCATTTCCTGCTATCAGTGTGTCTCAAGTTTTTAATCCCTTTTCACTTGCCCCATCTTGCTCTAGATCCACTCTTTTTCAATAACCATGCATAGGTTTTCCCTCTCTAGTGCCTTTGGTCTAGATTCTGCTTTCTCCTCTATCCAGATAGACTTGTCTTTCCATGGCTGAAAAGGAGCAGAATGGCTGCATTGTCTCTACAAATTAATTTGGGTAACATTCAGTGATTTAGAGGATGGATGTTTCCAAAGGTTGTACGTACACAACAGGCAGGACTTTCTCTGGGTATCAGAGAAAATGGCATGGTATTCTGCTGCAGAAGGCAGCTCTGAAAGCCAGGCAGCCAATTTCTTCTGATTTTGAGCTAGCAGTGTCTGTCATTGCTCAGGGAATGTGTAAACTCAGGGTTGGCCCTCCACTGTCATTACTGTATGGCATCCACCCTGGTGGTTTTGCTTCAGATCTTGAGAGTTTTGGGTGCATCTGAAGAGCCCAAATCCTGCATACAGGATTTTTCCCCAGAGCAGTTCAAATTTGAACTCTGCCTGGGTAAGAATGGCAACACCTTAGCCAACAACTTTGCTTGTTCTCTAAATCCAGGAGCTTGTTTGTATGTTGTTCATATGTATTGCCTAAATATTATCTCACAGTTTTAGTGCTGTTAAGATACCATAGTTAACCAAGACCAATCTATAGCTTATTTGCTGTATTTACCCCTCACACTTGTCCAAACCTACCATTAACATCTCCAGGATCCTCTGGAGACAGCAGGTTTGTCCATGTTCAGTAGATTACATGTTTGAATCTAATGTCTAGTACTGATGATGATTCACGTGATTTTTGAACCACTGACTGGGACCAGTCCTGCTAATTTTTCATCAAGGAAGCAGTGGACCACTTATCTCAAAATACCACTGTGAATCTTCTACTTTACAGTATTTCTATCTGAATAAAAGCCCATGATGGATGAGTTTGTGGCAGGAAAAGGGTATCTGACAAATACAGTGTTAAAAAGTTGCCAGTAAATCTTGTAAAGAGCAGAAGAAAGCTAATTTTTTTTTTTTTTTTTTAAATAATTTATTTTCAGGATTGTGAAAAGAAAATCCTTTTCGTTGAAAATTGAAGCTTTGAAAGTTTCAGCTTTTGAAAGTGGTGTCATGGTTTAGATAACCTTTGAAAGGCTGTGAATGGTTCCACTACCACCCTTAGGGATTTTCTAGGGTCACACCACTTTTAAAGCTGAAACTTTCCTTGGTCTGTTGCCATAGCTTGTTTTTGTTTGTTTTTTTTGTTTTGTTTTGTTTTTTCTTCTAACTTTGTAACCCCTCATCTTGAGCAGCCTGTGGATTTAAACCCTTGCCTGTCCCATGAAACTTAATTTCATCTTGAAATTTGTGTAGTCAAAGCTATAGTTACATATTAAGTATGACTAACTTTTCTTTCCTTCATCAGCTTTTTCCTAACAGCATCCAGTTCCTTTAAAACTATTAATCAGAAAGCTGACGAGTTATTGTTTTGGGGGGGTTTTAGTTTTAATTATTCCTTGGATATAGTCAAGTAGTCTCTTCAGATTTTGCCCGTGCTTCAGGAGTGCCTGGGTCCATCTCACAAAATATTAGGCATTGAACAGAGACATCCACATTGGAGGCATTACTTGGCAATGAAGAGAGACAAGCACTTCAGGGAGGCATTGCAGCTTTCTGCTTGCCTGTGATTTGTTGTGACTGAATGACTAGTAGAATATGCCACATGATATAATTTCTGCTCCTTCACTGGGTGGCTTGCAAGAATATCCAGCATTGATGCTAAAACATGAAAGCAGCACATGGGATTTTCAGAAGAACTGTCTCTGTGCTGCCTTTACCCCATTCTCCACAAATCACTGAGACTGCTGCTGTCACTGGTTTGAAGTAATTTGGCCCAAAGTGACTGTTTTTGAAAAACTTAGCTGTAAAAACGAGCACTTTGCAAAGGCCAGTATGTGTTTTTTTTCAAATGGGTCAGGTCATAGTTTGTGCCAGTGAAACACTCCTGCTTGTCTACATATTCCAAGTGAACCAGAACATAACTGAACTGAGCCTGTTCAGGGGGGAGGGTTGGTCTCATAGATAAGGCAACTGACTTGATTTGGGAAATTAATGAAAAAACATGTCTGAAAAATTACATAATCTCTTTGCCAAGAGCCTCCTGATTGTGAGTGAAATTAATAGTTCTTTCCTACCTTATCATAATTTATTACTATAAATTATAGTAATATAAATATAAATTATAGCAATAGAAATATAAATTATTAGGAAAGAATTTCTAATTATAATGTCCTATAATTAATTGTGATTGTATGATCTGCTTTAGATCATAATATTCAATATGGCTATGTGGATGAAGAAAGTTACGTTTTATCAAAGATTCAAGAAATTTTAGTCCTCGTGTTCATTCAGTTCTGGCTATAAAACAGAATGAAAAGGAAGGGAAAATTCAAAGAATTGAGTGTTTTTCTGCTTAAGGAAGAATGCAGCCAGATTTTCTCCAGTGAATTAAATAAGGGCTAATACTCAGCTTTCTGGTAACTCAGCTACACTGAGAACATCTGACAAATTGAACTAAAAAGGTCACATCTGTTTATCTGGGAGCAGGATATGCTTTGTAATTGATTGAAAAGAATGACACAGGGCAAATGGCAGTGCAATAAGCCTGCCCTGAGCAAAGCCAGTGCAGAAATAAACACAATTTCAAGAATCTTTACCAGGAATGAGCAGTCCTGATGAACCGACATGTACAGGGTTTTATGTCTCTAAGGAATCTCGGTACCTTTATTACTCAGGAAGCAAACAGATTAAGACTGAAAGTTCCCAGCTTGAGGCAGACTGGGCAGACGAGTTCCTTCATTAGGAAAGCCACTTCTGAGCACTTTCAAGTCATCATCGTCACAGAATGGCTTGGGTTGGAAAGCCAAATCCCATCCCCCATCATCCAATCCCAGCCCCCATGCCATGGACAGGGACACCTCCCACCAACCCAGGTTGCTCCAAGCCCCATCCATCCTGGCCTTCAGCACTTCCAGTGTTGTTCCACAACTTCTCTGGCCAACCTGGCCAGGGTCTCACCACCCTCATAGTGAAGAATATCTTACAGATGTCTAACCTAAATCTCCTCTCTCCCAGTTGTCTGTGTCTGGGATGGAGGAGCTGACACTTCCAAGAGCAGCTGCATCAGCTGCCTGGACCTTTGAAACTTTCTCTCTGGCTACAGCCTGCCAAGGCAGCTTTTAATAGTCAACTTTAAGCACTTTATTTTTTTTTTGAAATGGGACTCAATAGAGCCCTCTTTAAGCAGAAGTGATCCAAAAATAGCTCTCTCAGAGCTGTGGTGGGGAGGTGAAAAGCATTACCGCTACAGTAACACCACTGTTAAAAATTCTGTATTTATCTGAGTGATGAAAGGCTGGTTAAAAAACCTCAGGCAGTCTCTTTCTTCCAGTGGCTCCCATCTTCTAATATCTTCCCTCTTTCAGCAGCAGTCATGAGTAGCTTAGTGTAATGATGAATGTGTTCACAGTCAAAAATGGCATTATGAAAACTGACTGTAATCAGAGGCAAAAGCGTAAGTTGTGGAGCTGAACATGTGTTCATGGTCAGTTTTTTACAAAGCAGTATTGTTCATTTTACAAGCTGAAAGATGGTTTTTATAAAGTCTCTCTCCCCCAGCTCTCCCTGGGAGTTGAAATATAAAATTTGTACTCTTTAGTGTCCCCTGACATAACTTCAAAGCATCAGGTTTCTGCAGAATAGACAATTTTGTCAGTGATGCATGAGACAAAGTAGCATCTGAGCCATTCCTTCAAGTTTTTATTTGGTTGTAATGCAAACAGGTCAATGGACTTGACCATTCCAGACAGGAACATTTTTACCCTTGTCCTGAGTGTATTTCAGAATCAAATGTTCCCTTAATGCCAGGAAATTACTATAGCATCAGAAAAAAAGAAAAGTAAGAATTTCTCTCCTAGGCACTGCCATATGTCATTCCAGGTGGAAATACAACAGGGCACAGTAAGGCAAGGATTGTGGAGGGACCCTGTTGTGCTTGGTTTTTGCAAAGCATATGGTGCAATAATGTTCCAGCTCTGACTGTGAATTTTCCTTCTCTTGTCTTCTCTGTCAAATATGATTGTTCTAATATATGTTCAACTGTTCTGTTTGTGCCTAGGAACAGAGTGATCCTTCATCTTCAAAACTACCTTTTAGATCAGGTGCCACTTCAAGAGACAAACCTAGAAGAAACAAAGAGGTATGAAAAATTTCTTCACTAATTGCCTGAACGCCTTTGTGATGCAGAAGAAGTTAGGGAGGCTTGGATTTCCATGGCCTCAACAGAGACCTTAGGATGCTGAAATTACAGGAGGAGGAACTCCCCCCTTCTTGATGCCCTAGCTGATAAAAACAGTGCTGGTCCTCATCCAGTATGTGTGCTGAGCTCCAGCTGGCTTGGTCTGAGGACCTTTCCTAGTCTTGGAGATTAGTGCATGGAATACATAGAGTGTTCTAGAAGTTACTTTTTTGTTGTTGTTGTTTAAATTTCTCAGAGCACTCTTCAGGGCACAATGCTTCAGAAGTGCTAGCAAAAACCTGAGTCCTTATCATCCTCTCATCCTCCTATCCTGTGCTTGATGAGGCATGTCTGGGACTAAACAGAGAGCTTCACATCTCCAGAGCTTTAATTCGGGTGGAATCCAATGAAACACTCCAGGTAAGTGTGTGATCAGAGATTACAGCAAAAAGTGGAAGCAGGTATATTTGTTTCAGTATCATCTTCTAGCATCAGGTCCATGTACAATGCAGTTGCTGAGTGAGGCTGTTGCTTGTGGCTTGAAGAGAAAAGGCTTCAATCTTCAGCACTTGGAAGTTTTGAAATAAGAAACCCACTCAGGCAAGTTTCTCTGTAATCATAAGCAGTTTAATATCTGGATTCTCTTCTGAATCTGGAGCAGGTTTTATGTCTCCTAAAACACATCATTATTATCTCTAGAGCTATTATCTTTAACATAACTGTGGGTATTTGCATTGTCCAATCCTTTTTAAAAATCCTATTAGGCTTTTGACCTCTATGATTTCTGGCAGCACAAAATCCCTTACAGCAAAATTAATCCCTTCCAAAGGTCCCTGCACACATACCACTGAAGGCATTCCTGTGCTGCAGGCTTTCTTCATTGTGGTGTCCCAAATAGTTATCAACCTGAAGCTGTGTTTGCCAGAGTGGCTGACAGAAAGTTGTGGACTCAGATGTGGTCAAGGCTGTAATCTGCCAGCTTTGCAGTGTGGTTGCAGTGCAGCTTTAAGTAACAGGGCTAAAATACCAACTTGTTCACTAAGGTCCTAAAACTTGCCAAACCTGTATCTCTTTTCTTTCTTGCCTTGCCTTATCCCCCTTTTTTCTTTTGTCTCCAGAAGCTGAAAATGCAAAGTAATGCAAACTCACTCGCAGTAGATGCAAAAAACAAATATTTCAGATTTTGCTATAAAATGCAATCTGAGTGGTGCTTCCAGGCAGTGACTTCTGAGCATCACCCCAGGCTCTGGCATGCAGGCATTCATTAAATTGTTGATCTGGCCTGCTGCAGTGCTGGTGTTGGCACTTCCATGCAGTGGCTGAATGAACTGGACATCACGACGATTGCTGTGTTCTAGACAAAATACTTTGTCTTTGGAATGTTCACCAGGTTGGTCCAAGCTCCATCTAACCTGGCACTGAACACTTGCAGGAATGCAGCAGACAAGAACTCTCAGGGGAACCTGGACCAATGTCTCACCACCCTCATATTAAAGAGTTCCTTCCTAATGCCTAACCTAAATCTCTCCTCTTTCAGCTTGAAACCATTCCCATTCATCTTGTCACTAAATACCCTTGTAACAAGTCCTTCCCCAGCTGTCTTGTAGGTCCTCTTTAGGGGGAGGCTGCTGGAAGGACTCCCTGAAGCCTTCTCTTTTCCAGGCTGAACAACCCCAACTCTTTCAGACTTTCTCCAGACCAGAGCTGCTCCAGCCCTTGGATCCTCTTTGTAGTCTCCTCTGAATTTGTTTCAACAACTCCATATCCTTTTTGTGTTGAGGGCTCCAGAACTGAGCACAGCACTGCAGATCTCATGAGGGTGGAGCAGAGGAGGAGAATCCCCTCCCTGGTCCTGTTGGCCACACTGCTGGGGATGCAGCCCAGGACAGGGGTGGTTTCTGGGCTGCCAGCACACATTCATGGCTCATGTTGAGCTTCTTATCAACCAACACCCCAAAGTCCTCCTTCTCAGAGCTGCTCTCAATCCATCCTCAGCCCAACCTGTATTTGTGCTTGGGTTTACCCTGACCCAGGTGCAGGACCTTGCACTTGACCACGTTGAACTACATGATGCTGCAATGGGCCCCCCTCTCCAGCCTGTCCCAGTCCATCTGGATGGCCTCCTTTCCCTCCCCCACACCTCACAGCTTGGTGTCATCAGCAGTCCTGCTGAGAGTAGCAAGTTTTTTAGTGGTAACAGTGGATACTGTTATGACAGCATCCCTTGGAAGAGTAGAAACTCCTCATAAGCACCAGATCTCTTCAGTAATCTGTCCATGCACCTTCATAGCATTTTTAAAACTGATGTCTTTTGATCTGTTTTGCTTCTCGGGGTTTATGTCTCACTGAAAGTTACTCTTGAAATACTTAATCCTGACTTTCCCTTTCTCCTTGAGCAGGCTCTGATGAGAACATTGTTCTCCCTTTCCGTTTTACTGCCTTTTCTGTGGGAGGAGACAATCTCATGAAAAATTCAGAAGTGTCACTTTAAGGAGTTTGTGTCCCTTGTGTCCATCTCCTGCTGGCCCACTGTTATCTAAGTGGTGGTGGTGGCAGTAAACAAAGGATGAAGTTATATTTCTATAATGGAGTATGGAGTAAAAGCACCAGGAGAAACGTATTTAGCAAACCTTCAGAATTCTGATGAAAAGCAACTCTTCCACAAGAGGTTTTGAGAAACATTCCTGTAGTGTTTCTTGGGTGAGTTTATTCTGGGCCACCAACTCTTCTCCACTGAGTGCATATGACTATGGCAGAGAAAGATTTTATCCCCCTTTTCCCTCTTCTCCCAGGGAATCCTACAAATGTGTCTGACTTGGGAGCTGCACCTACTGGGGGAAAGTTGGAGTATGGTGGGGTCATTGCTTTTACTGAGTTAGAGTCCAGATTTAATGGTGGTGTGTTTTAAACAGAGGAATTAGTTGCCCAGAGTTTAGGGAAAGAGCTTTCTAGGTGGGAATATGAAGTAAACTGGTAAGTTATGACAGGAATTACAGAGATCACACATTGTACCAGAAATGGAGAAGTCCCACCACTTTACTTCTTGCCCATTGTCCATGGGAGTGTGTCTAACTGAGCTTGCACATTTATCCTTTTTAAAACTTCAAACCTGACATGAGGTGTGAAATGTGATGCAGAGCTGGTAAGGCAGGGACATTGCTCCAGATGTCATCAGTAATCTGATGTTATTGTTCAGTCTTCCTGGAATTCTACCTGAAGGCTTTTAGCAGGAGCAGGAAGCTTTCTTTGTGATGTGTGCTGAGCAAACAAGTATCACACAATCCTGGCCTAAATTAGCTATTAATCTAATAGCCAAGATTCTGCAGGTTTTTAACCTATTCTGTGTTACCACTACAATGATGAGAGCCGTCCCAAACAGGACAGTGTTTAAGTTACAAGGCAGTTTGCAGGATTAACCTGTAGATTCAGCATTTCACTTGAAACTATGCAGTGGTTTTTTTGTTTGTTTGTTTGTTTTTTTGTTTGTTTGTTTGTTTGTTTGTTTTTATTTTCACCAGCCATAGCTATAAAAAGTTGCATTGATTTATGATTTCAGATTTAGAATCATGTTTGTGCTCTAAGAGAAATAAACCTCTCTACAGCCAGTCTTTTACATACACAAAAAAATAAAGCTTGAGAGTGGAAATCCTCCTTGGAGAAGTTTTCTTATTGACTCCACGGGATTTCTGAGTACAAGAACTTTGTTTGGCTTCCCCCAGTGCAAACAACCGTTCCGTGTCACACGGGAGAAGAGAGCTGCAAAACAAACAGGACACAGAGTGAATGGAAAAAAGAAAAAAAAAACCAACAAAACCAACAACCCTGCTGCTTCCCCGCAAACATCATTGATACAAGAGCCAGCGCAGGGGGTGGGTTTCATGGGCAGGGCTGAAATTTGACATCAGGAGGGAAGTGAACCCCATCATTGGTGGAAGCTGTCTGTGATGCAGAGGGTTTGGCTTCACGCTTAGGGAAAGTGACATGGGGGGGGGACAGCGAGCAATCAGTGGACAAAAGGAGGAGTCCATGAGTGGCAGTGGAGGAGAAAAAGAGAAAGGGACAATCTGGCATATAGGAAGGCAGCCACAGCATGTGTAGAAGGTAAATAAGTAATCACAGTAAAAAAGGGTCAATTTGATCGGAAGAAATCTTGCTGCTGCTGCTGCTGCTGCTTTCCTGGTCTGGCTGGATTGCTTGCAGCTGGTGTGTGCTGCTCTCTGAAACGCACATTTCCAGTGCACTGGTGCAAAGGTTTACAGGAAATCTAGCTCCAAAGTGATATGCATTAATCAAAAAACTCTGCTCAAAACTACGGGGCTGCCTCAGACACAAAGTATGTAGTTTTCAGTTGGCATTTTTTTTCCTAAAGTCACATTTGTATGGGAGAAAATGAGAGTTCAGGGACAGGCATGGCACATCTGTTAAGATGCATGCAAGTAATGAAAGGGGGGATTGCAAGAAAAAGGTTGTGAGCAATTAGCTGCTAAACCACTTGTGTGTTTTGGATTGTTTCCTTTGATGTATTGAGCAAGCTCTTAACACCTGCACTCAACATAATTGCAGAAAAGTCTTGGAGGATTTACTTAACTCTAATAATAGTTTCATATGTGAAGAGAATGGTGTGGAATTACAGACACAGGAAATAAAGAGGGACTGTAATGGAAACTGACTGTGTGATGAAGTATAAACAAATCAGAAGTCAAATTAAGTCCTATTAAATCTGAATCAGATATGATTTGCTCAACTTGACTTGTCTGGGGCTGCAGGGTGTTTTCTCCTGTGCTAACTAAATACTTTTAGAGCTTTGTGCAGATGCTGCCAAGTTAATCAAATGAATAGTCATTGGAGCATGAGTTTTAGGAATGAGTGGTGGGGGTGTTTATTGAGGCTACAAGTAACACAGGACACCCTTAAACTAAACAGTGCAAATCATCCAGAGTGAGGGTGAGAATGGCTTAAGAGAGGAACCTGCACCTCAGCATCTGACCCTAGAAAAAGTGACATTGGCTCTGCCCTGGAAGAAAGAGTTCTGAGATGCTGTTTCTTATGTCCAAGTAAATCTCTTACCTAGGGTCTAATATCCACTATCCACCAATATGTTGGGAGGCTGTAACAATGAACTGTTTCTTCACATCCCATGTTTCTTCCATTTCAAGGAAGGCTGCTGGGAGCACGGCACCTCCCTGACATTACACGCTCTTATTACATGCAAGGTTTTAAAGAGTGCTGAAACATCACCAAAAATAGAGAAAAGGATAAAAACCAAGGCTTCAAAAAATGATGGGACCAGAATTTCCAAGATAAACTCCAATAGAGAAAGTGTAGATTATTGCATGAAAAAAAAAAAAAAAAAAAAAAAAAAAAAAAAAAAAAAAAAAAAAAAANAAAAAAAAGAATACTTAGGAATTCCTGCAAGGATACAGAAGCCCCAAATACAGGCTGCAGTAGTTGCAATTAATTGGTATGATGCATCACCCATGTCCTACCACAGCTTTGCTTTGAAAAAGGTTGGACACAGGAAAAAAAAATTCTTTGTTGTGAGGGTGCTGATCCCCTGTGCCAGGTTTCCCAGAGAAGCTGTGGCTGCCCCATCCCTGGCAGTGTCTCAGGTCAGGTTGGATGGGGCTTGGAGCAAGCTGGGCTGCTGGGAGGTGTCCCTGCCCATGGCTGGGTCTTGGAACCATCTGATCTTGAAGGTCCCTTCCAACCCAAACCATTCTGTGATTCTATGAAGAACTCATTGACTCTCCAGCAACCCATTCAGGTGCTTAGAACCTCTTTGCAACCTGCAGGAAGCCAGGATGCTTATGTACATAAGTAACTTCCCAAGAGATTTTTTTCACAGCTGCATCAAAACACGGTATTTGATGGAGTTATTAGATGTAGTATTATAAATTAACAGTAACCACACCACTTTATTTTAACTCGGAAAGGATGCAAGTTTTGTAATGGGAAAGGCTAAAATAGGGTTGGCTGGGGATCAGCAAAAAGAAGCAACTAAACCTCTCAAATAATTCTAAGATTTCTTAAGCGCGTGGATATGTGAATGCATTGTGTTTTTGAAAGACTGCAACTATTTTTGACTAAGGTATGTAAAGACTACATATGTTTTTGACTGCTCTTGTTGGTTTGCTCCAGACATAAATTCTTAGAGGCTGTGCAAAGAAAATACCTGCTTTTGCAGAGTGATTTTATTCTTGGCTATTATTCTATTAATTATAATATTCACTTGGTTTTAGAAGCCCACTTCATATTTCAGGCACAACTGTGTATTTCTAAAGTATTGAAAAACAGCAGGGTTTTTTTTTTCCTGTCAGGGAAAGTGAGAAAATGGGAGTACTCAGTATTTACATTTGTATACATCTTGTCTCAAAGGATAGAGAATCACTTTGAAAACACTACAGTTGCCCAAGATCCGGGGAATTTTCAGAAGAAAGCTGAGTGGTATTTGTAGGTCTCTCCCTGACTACACTTCGATGTGATGAGGGAGGTGCAGCCAGCAATCTCTGGCCTCCAGGATTTACATGGGAAGGGAAAGCTGGAAAAAGGGAGAACAGTCAACATCATTCAATGGTTCAGCTGTTCACTGTCTGACCCATAGACACTGTGCTCTGTGTGTTAACTGGGGAGCCTTGCATGAAGGAAGGGACAACCTTAAGATGGTGCAAAGCTGTCAGATAGCTGTCAGAGCTCAACTCTGAGAGAGCTCTGTCAAAAAAACCTTCAAACTGTCAAAGCTCAAAAAGCTCAATTGTCAAGAGCTTTGTCAACTGGAGCAGTACAGCTTTGGCACTATAAGCAGTATTTGTAATATATGATTTAATAAAGATACCCTCCTTTTATTGAATTCTGAGAATCCTGGTTTGCTAGTTCCACCTCTAGCTCCTTTTCAGGCCAGCCTTTCCTTATAAGGTGATTTTTGAAGTGGAATAGGGGAGGGATAATTATTAGATCACTGAAAATGACAGAACAGAGATGTAATCAATAGTTCATCACTGGGAAGAAGGGTGCCAGAGGAGGTGCTGCAGGTCAGGGGAATTGCTCTAATGGGTCTCAGGGTCACAGAACAAGAAAATTACTTTTTATTGCCTCTGCTCATCATTATCAGTTATAACTCTTAGCATTCATTTATCAACTCTCCAATGATTCCTCAAAGAATCAGGATGCATTTACCTTACAAAACTCTCAAGGCTGTGATTCTTACTACTTAGATTTTACAGCTGGAAAATAATTGTTTTAAAATATTAAAGTATATTGCTTATAACTGTTACTACAGTCTCTGTTGGGAAAATTATCTTTGGTCTCAGTTTTATGCATGGATTTAGTGAGTACTGTGTGCTACTTTCTGCAAAATGCCTTATACTGAGACACTAACAAGAATAATGCTAGTGGGAGAATTTAAAGGGAACAAAACCTGATTTCTGTGTTTACAATGTAGGTGGTACCTGATCTGATGTTTCTCTTCCTTCAGCTCATCACCCTGACTTAAGGTTCTTCCAGGTTTATTTTCACATACAGAAAATGTCTAGTGGGAGGTGCCCTTGCCTATGCAGGGGGGTTGGAACTGGATGATCTTTAAGGTCCCTTCCAACCCAAACCATTCTGTGATTCTATGATTCTATAAGAAAAATCTCACTGGGTCTCTGGGTCTTACCAGGGAGGATGCAGATCCACCAAGGAGCTTTTAGATTTATTTTTCAAGAACAGAAAGTACAACTTCAGAAGTGAAATCTCACCCAAATGTCTTTGCCCTTTCTAAGTTAGAATAATTTCTTTCTGGGTCACTGGTTTAAACTCTGGCAGTGTTCCTGCCTTCTTAACTGCTTGTGTGGTTTTAGCAAAATTACTTGTTTTGGACCTGAAACACCAGGCAAATCAGCAGTTCCAATTTGTGAACTATGTTAAATATATCCTGACTCGAGATCAGAGAAGGAAATAGCTGTTGACCTGTTTTTACTTGCAATGTGAGAACTATGTGCTCAGTTACCAGTTCAGTTTTGCTGCTGCTTCTGTCAATATCCCATAAATGATTTTATGAGTAAAAATGGTGAGTGACTGCTGGAGGGACTGTGTGTTCCATGTGATCCTGGCAAGCATTCAGTGTTTTGAAGATCCAGAAACATTATCTGTTATCTCTGCTTTGAAAGCAATTTCATGCTTTTCAAACCTGTATTTTTTGCAGTTATTAAAAAAATCAAATTATTCTTAATATTTCAATTCTGGTATATTTTTCAGTATCCTAGAAGGGGGCTTTTGCATATTATTAGTCTTTCCTTGCTTGACTCATGAGGATTATGACATTTCCAGAGTGCAACAGTCTGTTTTGAAAAGAAGAGGAAGAATCGTTCAGTTTTAGTGGATGTTTGTGTACTTTCTGATGTAAAGATAAGCATATATGTACTAAGAACTATCAGTTCAATGGATATCCTATTTTTGGAAATGAGACTGCAACCACTGGAATTTTCTTACTGTGGGTAGATTCCTAGACCTGCAAAAGAAAAAGACGTATTTTCCAGAGAGACAGCTAATAAAATATATTTCAAAGAGCAGATTGAAAGTACTGTAGATGATTGGAGGGCTGGAGCAGCTCTGGAGCTAGGCTGACAGAGTTGGGGTTGTTCAGCCTGGAGAAGAGAAGGCTGCAGGGAGACCTTAGAGCACCTTCCAGTGCCTGAAGGGGCTCCAGGAAAGCTGGGGAGGGACTGGGGACAAGGGCAGGGAGGGAGAGAACAAGAGGTAATGGTTTGAAACTGGAAGAGGGGAGATGGAGGTGAGATCTGAGGAAGAAATTCTTGAATTTGAGGGTGCTGATCCCCTGTGCCAGGTTTCCCAGAGAAGCTGTGGCTGCCCCATCCCTGGCAGTGTCTCAGGTCAGGTTGGATGGGGCTTGGAGCAACCTGGGCTGCTGGGAGGTGTCCCTGACCATGGCAGGGGGGTTGGAACTGGGTGACCTTGAAGGTCCCTTCCAACCCAAACCTGTTGTGATTCTTTCATTCTATGATACCTGTCCCCTTCATACCACAGCAGATCTGTTTTGCAGTAGTTTTTATTTTTTATGATTAAATAAAAAAATATTGCTATCCTATATGGCGAGTCATGGCACAGCTTTTAGTGGCCTATGCTCTGGAATTAAACTCACACAAAAAGCAGGCATATTGTTTCTTGCAAAAAAATCTTGAGCTCAGCAAAGGTGCCATGGCTCCTACTGCTTTTTGTATTAGCTTTTGACATCTCTTGAGGCTTAGAACAGAATAAGGGGTATTATTAGGTAAATGATCCCCACCTGCGGTGCTTTTCATTATGAGATGAAAAAAAAATTGTTTAGTTTAGGGTAGAAAGCAAATTGCTTGTCATACTAGACCTTGAAGGTTTTTAAATTTTCTGGATTGCTTAGTAAATTATCCCCCATATGTTTGGGTTTTGGTTTTTTTTTCACTGTTGATTAAATTCTGATATCACTACATAGATAAAAAGAAAATCTGCTGTGAGACAAATCACTAAAGTTCTGTAGAGTTTAAAAATAACTTGAATTTGTAGAATTTTCAAAGTAGACTTCTGGGAGCTTCCATTCCAGCAATTACAAAAGGTTGCTAGGAGAGACCATGGCATCTCCATCCCTGGAGATACTCAGAACTTTACTGGAGCCAGCCCTAAGCAACCTGTCAGTTTCAGAGCAGGCCTTGCTCTGAGTCCCATATTGGAGTAGAGGACCCCTGGGAGTTCCTATCACCATAAATTGATCTGTGATTGTATGAGGTTTTGGCTCTGTGATTGTGAGACTTTCTGTCTCACAGTGTAGCCATGGAATCTGATAATTGTCACCCTGATTTTAGTTCCCATTATGTATTCTGAGAGTATTTGGCCACTGTTGATGCTCCCAGTCTGTTCTACTCTGTTCACTATTTGTTCCGTGAAACTTCTCCAACTTGATGTCTCCTTTCTTCCAGAAGTTTTTGAGTAATTATCCTCATTTGAGCCATGGTAGAAACAATTTACTTACAGTTTTACTTTTCAGCTCAGTCTCTTGTAAACAGCTGTATTTGCTGAAATGAACAGCAAGTTTCTCAGTCAGTGTCTGCTTCTAGGACTGGTAACACTCCACTTTTCTAGTTACTGCTGGAGAATGGTGTGCAGAGCCAAGGCCACTGCTCAGCTCTGAGGAACATCTCATGCTCTGAAAGCAAAAAGGAGTAAAGGGGTCACACCTGCCACCCTGCTGGGGGAGGAGCAGAGCAGACAGGTGACCAAAATTGACCAGATGGAGCATTCCATGCTACAGGCACCATACTCGGTGTTAAGTCTGAGGCATCAGGAGGGTCGAGCTCTTTGCCCATGGCCTCCTCCTGGGAGGATTCTGTCCATTTGTCCCCCTGTGATCCTGATCCGTGTCCCCCTGAGCCCGTGTGTTCCTGCATCCAGCTCCTGCCTGCTGCTGACCCCAGGAGCCCAGCCTGGGGTTTTTCCAGGGCTGCCCTGCTTCATCAGGAGTGATGTGGGACATGATAAGGCTTTTGTATATTTATTTATATGTATTTCATTTCTTCAAAGCTGTGTAGGTCAGTTTCCAACCCAGAAGTCTCTCTCCCCTGTTCTTTCTCCTCTTCCTGTAGGGGAGGGGAGAGAGGTTAATAGGAAGTGTCTGTCATTCACTGATGATGGAATTTTAGATGTTGACATTTAAGTTAAATGATGACCTTCAAATGGAAGCTTCAAATGGAAGCTTCCTGTTTTCTTGGTTTCTCTGCCAACCTTCTCTTGGTTTCTCTTAGTTGTTAACTAAGACCTTTCTAGAAATGAAAAGAGATTTAAGAAGGAAGGTAGTTTGGATGAGCAACAATGTCATCTGTATATTTGATTTAATCCATGTTAGGTGCTGTAGTCTTGGATCTGCCTCTTCCACATTTAAGGGATCTTGAGCAAATTGTCTCTGGATGCCTTAACCTGCCCATGGCTTGGGGACAAAGCTCTGTGCTGCAGAAGTGTCAAAAAGAGGTGAATGAGGCCTTATTCATGTCTCAGAAATGTAATGAAACAAAGGTCACAAATAGTAATAGGTGTTTCTGCTTGTTTGTGGTGATCTTTGAGTCAAGCTGGGACTGATCTCATTTAGTTTTAGCTGTAAAGAATCTAGCTCTCTAGTCTAAACTAGTCATTTAAGCACTTTCTGTGGTCAGTGGGGCCAGAGAATCACACCCAGTGCCTGATTCCTCTGCTTGTCTACCTTAAGATCAACAAAACATTTCTGGAGATGCCACTTTCCTTTTCCTGCCTAGAGCAGGAGTCTGCTGAGCAGCTTTTTTAGAGAACTGTCACAGAGACAGCTAACATTCAGCCAAATGAATTTTGCATTTTACACACCACACATATGTTCTGAGCAGGCTCGTAGCAACAGCCAGCACATGTTACCTCCTGAAGGGAAACTGGATTTAATTTCTTTTAAATTTCAGTTCAGAAAAAGCACAATGTATATGCTTAATGAGATGCATATGTAATAGTGTTATCAAGATTGAGCATTAATCCAACTTCTTATATTTTTTTTTTTTTTTTTTTTTTTTTCTGAATAACGTGACTTCTGGAAAATTTGATTTCTATTATATGGGGCAAACAGACTGAAGTCCCATAGGTTAAAGCAGTCTAGTACCTGAACTCTGGAATCTGGACATGCACAAAGAGAACATTTGGACCGTGAACTTCAGGAGATGAGTATATTCTTGTGCACTTTTTTTTTTGTCAGAACGTAGTCTGATATCTTATTTACAGTTAAGATATTGGAGTGAATGCACATTGCTTTACTGTTTAGTGCTAGGGATCATCCATGTAAAGAAAAAATAGGGCTTGTTGTTCTCCTTAATCTTCATGTGGGATGCTCATTGGTTCCCAGGGAAACCATTAGGGTACGAATTGAAGAGTACAAATGAGAAAATATGATAAAGCAGAGCTGGAGGCAGAATTTCTTATAAAAGCCTCTGGGAGTGAGTTAGTAACCCTAAACATTAACTAGATATTATGGGGAGGTTCCCATTAGTGAATGAGGACCTAAGAATTGATCCTAAGAGAATACAGGGTATTAAATGATACAAAGCGAAGTAATTTTAGAGATGTGACGTGGTGTTTTTAGCCTACATAATACTTTAATCCCCAGACCAACTATTCTAAAACCATCAGCTGTGGTTAGTCAGGGATGGTGATCGCAGGGATTGAAATGGCCAGTTCACTCCCTTTTTCTGATCAAAGTTTGTTCTCAGCTGTACTGTAATTCTGTGTACTCGTGAAGGTAGGATTCAGTAAATTATTTGTGCCCTGCTTGGGCTGCCAGCCCTCTGGAAAAGTGTGATTTAAATAGCGAGACTCACTTGCTGTATGTGCTGGTTAGTTTTCCCCCTGGACCCTCACCACTCTGTAATAATAATTACAGTGTTTTAAAATGTGTTTTCAGTGCGTTTTTAAGAGATCTGGCCAGAGCTGAATCATTGTTCCTGTCCTAGCCCTGTGCTGGAGCTGTTGCACAGGATGTGGGATTTCTGTGTCTGTCTGGTTCATGCCTTTATCTGGAGCCTCTGACTTTCAGGTGCCCTCCACCTGCTCCCTCAGAGTCTTCCTTATGCAAGGTAGGAGGGTTCAGTCTGGGATTCTAGCTTCAGCCCTCCTGGGGACAAACAGGAAGACAGGCAGTGACACAATCTCATTATCATTATCGCTGTCTGTAGCTGCAGGAAAGCTCTCATTGCTAACTAACCTGCCTGGTGATGCTCACCACCCATTCTGAGTCGGATTAACTCTTTCCTGGAGGCTGTGAGGAGCTGCCAGAGTGTCAAGGTAGGCAGTGTCCTGCCTCTCTTTTCTCCTTCTAGCCTGGCTTTGATTTTGCTCTTTTTGAATGTGATAGTTGACTGTCCTGACCCTGAGAAAGAGCTGTTACCCTGTGCTTTTAGGGCAAGACTTGAGGAAGAGTTAATGTCAATGGCAGTAGGTTGCTGTGGGATGTCTTTTCAAACCAGACAATGAAGAATGTACTTGTTAGCTTTTTCTGGTAAGGAGCAAGTAATGATAACCTGCTATTGCCAGTGCTGACCACTGCATAAACACACTGAGTACAAGTCATCTTCCAAAGGCTGGATGGAAAGACCGTCAGCTGGGTACCAGCTCCTGCTGTTGAAAGTTTGCCCAGCTGGAGCTGGTGGGACTGACTGGTCCTCTGTGCATGGATGGTGTGAAGCACATTGCTGGCTGCCCTTTCCCCTGTGCTGGCACAGCTCTGACCCATACTGAAAATTTCTGTTGCACACTGACATCTCATCTTCCTATATGTTCAGGAGCTGCTGTGCAGTAGAGCTTTGCAGTGGGAGAGGTTCATAATCAGAGGTTTGTTCTGAAGATTTTCAGTAATGGAAGTGTCACTGATGGATCCTTCATCTGATCTTCACCTTTATCTAATCTTCATTTGTCATCAGAGTTCCTTGCTTTTCAAGAGTGTATTCCTTTTCAGCTCATGGCTGTAGACTTAAAAAAAAAAAAATTTGCATCTTGTTAATTTGTTTTAATTTAAGAACTCATTCTCTGAAACCCATGGTTATTATTTTTGCCCGAATCTCATGCTGTAGGATATAGAAGAGTTTGTGTCCTTCAGGGTGACCTTAAATGGCAGTAGCACAAAGACAGCAATCAAATGCCATTAGCAGCCTTCTGCTGGATTAGTGGCCAGCAAAATCTGGTGAGGATGCCTGGAGCTTTCTAGCATCACTGCTGTGATTTTATATGCAATTGCCCATGAGCAGCCACACAGCATCCAGCAAAGCCCAGCTCAGCTATAGCATCATCCTGTCACCCACAGTCCCTCCCCACTGTCTTTCCAGCTGAGGCAAACTGAGGTGAAGTGCCTCTCCCAAGGTTACACAGGCAGGCACTCTCCTGTGGTTAAAACCCCTCTTCTTTACAAGGCTCTCAGGCTTTTGATCTTGGCCACTTGTGTTAGATGCCTTTATCCTTCTGTCTATTTGAACAGATTGGTTTTATTGGAAATTCAGCCTGTGCCGTGCGGATATAAGGAGAGATGTGATGCTCTTGCTGTCCAAAGCTTTCAGCAGGCTTTTCTTGAGAATGCCACACCTCACTTCTTTAGGTGGTCACATGGTGAACACTTTCAGCTGACAAAAGCCAGCACAGATGCCAAGGCATTCTGCTCTTCTCACCATTTCATCTCCAGCTTCCCTACTCAATACCCTCTCTGTATTGACCCCTCTGCAGTTTCCTGGTAGCATTTGTGTGAGAATCTGGACTGGGAGGCTGATCTGTGTGGTTTGATTGACAACTGGTTGAGCACAAGCCAGCAGTGTGCCCGGGTGTCCTGGAAAGCCAATGGCATCCTGGCTGTATCAGGAAGGATGTGGCCAGCAGGACCAGGGATGTAATTGTCCCCCGGTGAGGTCTCACCTCGAGTGCTGTGTCCAGTTCTGGGCTCCTCACTTCCAGAAGGACATTGAGGTGATGGAGGAGAGCAATGAGGCTGTGAAGGGAGCAGGGGGAAAGTCTGATGAGGAGAGGCTGAGGGGGCTGGGGGTGTTTATCCTGGAGGAGACTCAGGGGGGACCTCATCACTCCCTACAACTCCCTGCAGGGAGACTGGGGTCAGGGGGGCTTGGGCTCTGCTCCCAGGCAGCAAGTGACAGGAGGAGAGGACACGGCCTGAAGCTGCCCCAGGGGAGGTTTAGGTTGGACATCAGGGAGCACTTCCTGGTGGAGAGGGTGTTGAGGCATTGGGATGGAGTGCCCAGGGCAGTGCTGGAGTCACCATCCCTGGAGGTGTTTAAGGAGAGGCTGGAGGTGGCACTGAGTGACCTGGTCCAGCCAGTGGGGTGATGGGAGGTCACAGGCTGGACCTGATGATCTCAGAGCTCCTTTCCAGCCTCAGTGATGCCGTGAAGACTAACCTTTAAATTCTTTTCATGGGTTTATTCTAAACTGCATTACCTCTCTGATAGTCGTGGTGGATCTGTGCAAACACTGGTACTGTACAAGGGGTGGAGCAGTGCAACAGCAGGGACAGGTAGCTGAGAGCAGGAGGGCTTTAGTTTTTCTCTTGATAAAACCTGCTTAGGCCAGGTTGTAGAACTGGTAATGCTGCACTTTCATCTTATCCTCAGCCAACAAAAAAATCCAACATTCTGTCTTGGCACACCATGAACATTTCCATAAAATTAGGTAGTCTGGAACAGCTAATGAAATGTTTGAGAAATTCTGCACTTTCATCAATCAACTGAGCAGATGCAGGAGAGCCAAAGAAAATGCTTTCTGTACTCAAAATGATATAATTTAGTCTCTCTTGGAGTCAGGAGATGTTGTGTTGCTCCAGGGTACTAGTGTGCAAGGAGTTACACAGTGCACAGACCATGGCCACAGAACATGTGAGGAGAGGAGAAAAGGCCTTTGACAGCATCCCCAAGCTGGGAGGTAGAGGTCAGAGAGGGGAAGGGAGCTGCTGTACTTCAGATGTTTGACTTGTCAGAATTTATTTAGTGAAAAAACAGAAATACTTCCCAGAGCTCCTTTTCTGTGCTCTGGGCACATCTGTTACGTGTTCATAAAAGGAACTAAAATAACACAGGGAGGGGAAAAGTTAACTCCCTAACATCAGATGTGGGGAAGGAGGGATATCTTCTTCTGGCTTTCAAATTATAACTTGGGAGGGGTTAAAGATGTAAAAGATGACACAGGAATGGGAATAGGGAAAACATGACAGCATCACTTGGAGCCAAACTCAAAATCTTGTCTGCCCTGAAAAGTGTCACCTAAAGAACACACTCCCTCCTCCATGCTTGCTGCCAATTGTACTTCATTGATCAGGTTTCTGTAGAGGTGTTTTCCTTCACTGCATTCCTGCCAGCATATTTCTCCACAAATTATAATTCGTTGCCCGCAAGATTCTGATTGCTCTAAAAAACTGCAATATTTTGCCCTCAGAAACTAAGAAAATTCTTGATGGAAAGCTGTAAATACCTTTTCAAATCATCAGCCCTACAAAGGTATTTGTTCTTCTAACAGCAATCACTGTGTGGTTTTTCCTACCAACCCCCAAATCCCCAAAAAAAAGAAAAAAAAAAAAAAAAAAGGGGGTGGTGGTGGTGAGAGTTAGTCTGGTTTTGATCCTGTGTAGTTGATTGAGTTTTCCTGCTGGAGTCCATTAGATAATTTCAAAGCAGGGAGCATTTATGTGCAATACACCTGTTTCCAATAGCTCCCCTACCTCCCTAAAGACAGCTGCAGAAAAAAGTCCTATGCACTATGGGGAAAACACATTTTAAAGTAAGTTCCCATCCCCCCAGCCAGATGGGATCATGCTGTGGGAGCTGCATTCCAGGCCCATGAGAAATGGTACAAAAAGTGCAATTAAAATAATTAGTTAATGGCTTTTTTATCCAGCATGGTAACAAATAGGGAAATTAAAAAAAAAAAAAAAGAAGCAGCTTGATAAGCTTGACATAGCCATTCTGTGCATCAGTCCAATATGATATTAGATGCTTCCCAGGATTGCTCTAAGCTTTCCATGGGGCTTTAAAGGAGCTTGTTTGTGCTTGGCCAGTTGCTGGATTAACGATATCTATTACTGGTGATAAGGAAAAAAAAAAAAAAAAAAAAAAAAAAAGTGAGCCTGAACTGATAATAATAAAATGATTCAGATTCTTCTCCCTCCCTTGGAAATCAAGATTGCCATATTGCCTCCCATTCATTTAAACATCTATGGCTTAGTTTCTGATTAAGCAGTAGTGCAGAATTTGCCTGATGATTCAACTTTATGGGGGATATACACATGGAAAATATGTGGCCAAATACATCCCTGGCACAACTCAGTGAAATCTGGCATTTACCCAATTGTTAGCTGCTTGTTGTTTGAGGATTTCTCTGCTAACCTTCAAATGGTGCAGCAAATGAAGATTTATTTTGTAGGCATTTAAATTACCTTCCCTGAAGTGTTCATAGCAAATAAAGCAGTGTACCAGGAACTGTAGCCCCAGTGAGCTGTGCTTGTAATTGCCATGGCAGGTGGTATTTGGTCTGCAGCCAAGTGAGATGATCAAAGGGTGAAATATAACCTAAAAACCAGGGCAGATTCTCTTAATCCTCAGCTTCCCTGATTCCACTCTCAGCTTTCATCCAGGGGCCAAGTGGTGCAAACACAATTTTTTTGTTTGTTTTATATTCCTGTCATCCCTGTGGGGAAGCCTGGGAGTCAGACTTCTTACTGAGGGGCATGAAAATAAAGAATTGTTGGATAACAAATGCTTCAAGTCACAGAATCACAGAACTGTTTGGGTTGGAAGGGACTTTCAAGCTCCTCCATTCCCAGCCCCTTTCCATGGGCAGGGACACCTCCCAGCAGCCCAGGTTGCTCCAAGCCCCATCCAACCTGACCTGAGACACTGCCAGGGATGGGGCAGCCACAGCTTCCATGTGAGTTCTTCCTGTCCTGACAGATGATTGTGGACTGATCCAGTTGGGAGACTTCTGGGTGGCTCACACAGTGATTTTGGGGTGTAAGTACATAATCTGTGATGCTGTCAATGCAGTGAGCCTTTGCATGTGTTGTCAAAGGAGCTTTTGAACCCCAGTAACAGCTTTGCCATGTAGCAGGGACTTCCAAAAACTATGTGCTATTTAACTCCTTTTGAGAGTTTCGGTGTATTTTGTATTGTTTATGGGTTTTTTTTTTTAACTTTTAAATTTCTTTCAGGCGTAGAAGAAATGGTATTTTAAAGTATGTGATTTTCTTTTTCTTGTCTGGAAATGTAACTGCCTCCTTCTCCTCACCCCATCAACATTATTGTTGATGAGGGGGAAGAAATACCATGAGTCTCCAGTTTGCTTTGTCTTTAACTGTGAGAAGAGGGTTAATAGTAGAAGTGGGAAGCAGGGTTAGCAAAGGGGAGTGCTAGTCATGTGGACAGAATGCCAGCAGCAAAGCTTGCACATGTTTCACTCTCATGAAAGTATGTTTTATTCATTTACTGATGACCATCTACAGCAGAAAAAAAGAAGACCAGATTATTAATGGAACTGTGAGTGAAATTCTGTAGCCTTGTCCCCCCTTCAGGGGCAGGGAACTGCAGGAAATGTGAATTTCTGTGGCAGGTTCACTGGAAGTAAAACAGGCACTTTCAGTATATTAATTATTAAGGAGAAACATTCATAGCTCACTTCCTTATGTCATTTACTTGCCATTAACTTCAACTTGTTTTCATGCTGTTTTCACACTGCCCCTATCACCAGTGTTTTTTCTCTGCCATGCAGATACCTGCAACCAAACTGGTCATCCCAAACTCTCTTTGTAGTCAGGAAAGACAAAAGCCTTTTTGGGATGTGTTTTGTTTGGCAAAGCTCAGAAATTTACTTTAAGATGAAAAGAACTTCTAGTCTCCATGGAGTGTATTGACTCAAACTCAGCTGCATGGAGGATTTTGGTAGGCTGAAGGCACGTGCATGTGAGGTGGGATTCAGATACATCTAAAATTAGTGCTGTTATACCTACCTTTCCTGGTACCCATGAGCTGTGGGAGATACTTGTCTGTCCTAGCCAGATGATCCTGGGGGATATTAAATAGTTCATAGTGGCAGCACTTAGGGAACCAAAGCTTGTGCCCAGCCTGGTCAATCCTGCTCTTGCAGTCCTTAGGCTGACAAAGGTTAATGTTAAAAGGCAGAAGTTTTTTTTTAATTACCTGATAAGTGGAAAGCTTCCTATGGCTGTCCTTGGTGCTCCTGCAACACTCCTGCATGGACAAGAAATACTATGATTGCCATTTCAGAAATGAGGGAGGAGATGCTGAGGGGAGTAAAGATGCTCATCTAAACAGAAGGCGAGGTGACTTAAGCAGTAGATGACTCCACTTCCCCATGCAGAAATCACAGTTCTGGTGCTGGAAGCATCTATGCTCTCACAGAAGTGCTGCCCTGCCTTCCCCAGGCAGCTTGGAGCTCTCAGCATTGTGGCATAGCTCTGCCTCAAGTCATGGAGGAAGCCTGGTGAACCGTGGAGCTGAGCCCAAACCTCCTAATTAGCAAAGGGTTGTTAGGGCTGTTGTCCCCCCTGGCATGAGGAGAAGGATGAGCTTGGATTGTGGCTTGATGGGAGGAAGTTTAGGATTTTGCGTTTTAAAAGTACTAGATAGGTCTGTGAGAATAGAAAAATAAGGAATAGTTAATTTTTTTTTTTAAATTTAATCTCTTTTATGATTAATAACCTACTAAAACCAGTGGCATGTGAGGAACGCCTGGAAGCTGATGGTTGGAGTAAGCTTGGGTGGATATTGTTGAACTGTAACATTTTTAAGGCTGTCAAAATGTTCACTTGCTGCTGGAAGGATAACTTTTTTAACAGGAACATGTAAGTTCTGGAGCACAGATGTGCCATGGTGGGAGAGGTGGGACAGCAAGGCAGGGCAGTGGAAATGAAACACAGCGTTAATGGCTCTCCAGAATATCCCAGGGAAGGGTGATGAGCTGATTCCAGGCAGCAGCTGGTGAGTTCAAGTATGAATTTTACATCCAAAGTCAAGCTCTGCTCTGTGTAGGGCTGGTCAGATCTTGCAGGGATTTAGCCCAGAGCAAGATGTGTAGTTCTGTGAAGTTAGTGACCATCTAAACTTCAGATCACGCGCCCCGGCGCAGTGTTTGTTGTGAAAGCACTGGTTTTTGTAGTGCCAGTCAATCATTCTGGTTCATCAACTGGAAAGAGCAATGCTGAGGAAAAAGGCATGTTGGTTCTTTGCCCAAAAAGGGCATGTTTGTGCTACGTCCTCGCCACAGAAAGGACACTGATCTATTAGCACGTCCAAAGAAAGGCGGTGAAGCTGATGAAGGTTTTGGAGCAGCTTATAAGGAGCAGCTGAGGGAACTGGGGTTGTGTAGCCTGGAGAAAAGGAGATTGACAGCAGACCTTCTCACTCTCTACAACTACCTTAAAGGAGATTGTATAGAGGTGGGGACTGGTCTGTTGAATGAAGCTGAAACTGATAGGACAAGAGGTAATGGCCTCAAGTTTCACCAGTGGAGGTTTAGATTGGATTACAATTTCTTTGCCAAAAAGGCTTGCCAAAAGCCTTTGCCCAGGCTGCCCAGGGCAGGGCTGGAGTCCCCATCATCCCTGGAGGGATTTCCAAGCCCTGGAGATGTGGTGCTGAGGGACATGGGGCAGTGGTGGCCTTGGCACTGCTGGGTTCAGGGATGAACTCACTCATCTTGAAGGTCTTTTCCAACAAAGGTAATTTCTGTGATTCTTTGCCCAGAGCAGGTGGGTGCTAAACATATGGATCTAAACTGCATCTTCCTCGTATATCCCACCCAAACCTGTAGAGGTATCCAGGGTAGGGGGATAGCACATGAACATGAGCTGTCAGAGGGAAACTGATGACCCCACCACAGTACCCTGCTGCACTGAAAGGCCCTATGTTCCTCATTGCTTTTATTTTTGATATTTGTTTTTTTTTTAAATATATTGTTTGTTTTTCCAATTGGGAAATGTGAATGGAAAAGACTCTACCCTGGGCAGTGCAATGCAAGGGGTGGCTCTAGGCCTGAAGGAGGAAAAGTAAGAAGTTGGAAGTTAGAAAGCTGTAAATTAAAAAGAGGTAAGGGACAGTCTTCATACACCCTTTCCACCATTACTTCCATTTCCTTGTCTGTTAAACCTTAGAGCAAAAGTTTAATCAGATTATTATGGTACTATGCAACAGCATAGCATATATCCTTCATAATCTCTTTGTCACATAAAAAAAAAAAAAAAAGATCATTTCATATATTTACTGCCCATTTTATTAAGCAAATATTTTGTCTGTAATTCCAACCAAGGTGAACTCACAGCATTGTTCTTTTTTGCCAACTGTTCTCATGGACTGCAAGGACCCATAAACAGTACCAGTAATAATTTTTTATTATTCCATTGGGGAAGAGTTTTCCGCATCAATTAATCAACTTCTGGACCTGTGAAACTTTCAGTGTGAATCTGTCATCATGGTTAATTTTATGAAGTGCTGCCAGGGTTGCAAAGGAGGAGTAGTGGTGTGTCTGTTTTGTGTCCTCCATGCCTATGACACAGGAACCAAGATCATGTCAAAAATGAAGATCCAAAGTGCAGACACAGTGCTTACTTTTAAACTGTTTGTGGAAAAAAAAGCAAATACCTGATGTAGAATATCTTTGTTGCTGACTTTTTGCTGTTTGATGTCCCAGCATTCTGAATTATAGTTCAAAGTGAGATGCATTGAAGAGTACGTTGCAGACTCTGAGGCCAAACAGTGATGTTGTTACTCTGCTTGAGCCCCAGATTTATCTTCTTCCTTTACTTAGGTTCAAAGCTTTCTCCTTTCACTGCCACTAGCTATTTTCTGTCATCTGTTTGCTCATGTGGATCTTATTTATTGTCATTTGACAGAAACTAAAAATGCAATTCAGAAATGCTTTACCAGGAATAATTTGTTCCCAGCAAGACCTTTCTAGCTACAACAGTAACATGAAAGCACCAAAGTGCCAGGAGAACTTTTTAAAAAATGAACTGCCCTGATGCTAAAATAAGCTTTAATTGATTGAGAATTGCACTGAGCCTGACAATCTGAACCATTTATTATTATTTTTCCTTTCAAGCTCCAGCTTCATGTGATTTGAAGTGACTGAATTACAGTTCCCACATACCTTCCTGCCCACACTGAAAAAAAAACCAAACCACACAAACTTCTTAGCTCTAAAAAGCTGATGGATACACCTGGAAGCAAATAAGAAAGATGATTGAAAGTGAAGTTTTAAATGAAGATGATAATTATGATGCAAAAAATAAAACCCCTTTCTTCTGGCAGAATGCCATGCTATGTTCCCCTTTCCTCAGAGCAGATCTCTCCTGGGGATGTTTCTCTGTGTCAAAGGCATTTCTTTGAAGCATGCTTTTATAGCACTGGGTGCCATAGGCCAGATGCTGTTGCAATTCCCTGTGTTGGAGATTAATAATAGGCTGTGGACAAACAACCTCTCTGTCTTTCCCACTCTTGGTTTTTTAAGAAAATAACCTGTTACAGGCTCTCTAGCAAAAAGTCAACACCTCCAGCACCAAAGATTGCTGGAAAATATGCAGAACCTTCTGGGTAGTGAGGATGGAGGCTGTTCTGGGGGTCCTGTGCTAGAGAGAAGTTAAGCACTGGAGGTAGGTGGGATGTAGCAGGTATCAGTGGGGTCAGTTATGGGGTTTCTTCTTGGCAGCATGTTGGAGAGCATCAAGTCTGGTCAGATGTTCACTGGTGGTAACTTGTGGTGCTTCTAAAAGTATGTCAGCCTTGCTGGTGGTATGTCTGGGTGTGGGAGCAGAGGAAGCATGGATCCCTCCCTTCAGCCTGGGGAGTGTTTTTGGGCTCAGGACAGTGTAATGGGGTTCATGGAAAACCTGCATCTTGCCCAAGGACTACTCCAAGTTCAGGTCAGAAGAACTCCCAGCCTAGCTCCAAGCTTCAGTGGAGCTTCAGATCAACTTACCTGAATTGTAGCAGTGGACAATTCACATCAGGAGCCAAATGAGGATTTTCATTTTACTCCCAAAATCCCAGGAGCAGGAAGATGCTTAAATACCCTTTTGGCTGTGGCCCTCAATCTCCCAGCCCATGTCAGCCCTACTGAGGACAGCTGCAGTGGCTTTCACATTCACAGAGCCAGCATAGCTCAAACAGCTGCTAGAGGTCAGGGGTGATCCAGGCCATGTCTATGGATGAGTTTCTTGGTATGGGTAGCCAGTTGTCCCCTGGGGAGTCCCAGACTTGTTTGTCAGCAAAATGGACCATCATCTCCTGGGCTTTGCATCCTTGTACATGTTTGCAAGCTGAGCAAGTTGCATATGCTGTCAAACATCACCTCTCAATCACAATTCCTGCTCCCTCTCAAAGGGGCTGACAAATCCCTCTCTCACCCACCTTTCCTGCCTTCTTAAATTATAAATTGTCACAGCAAGAACTGATGCCCAGCCTCAGTGTCTAACACAGTCCTGTTCCAGGACTTGGCTCTCTTTACTGACCCAATGCAAGATGAGCACCCAAGAATTCATGGCAGATCCAAAGAAAGGAAGTTGAAAGGGTCACCAGCTTTATTAATAACCATCTCTGTAACCTCATGCAGGTCAGACTGGACATTGTGCAGAGCTTAAAAGCTGAGTCTATACTGTCATGGGGCAGAAAGAGGTGCCTAGTCACAGGGATGTAAGGGTAGACATTTCTTTATTTAGGGTTGGTTATCCAGATTTCTGGTGAGTGATGCCAGAAGAGAAAAATAAAATATGTTTCAGGAGGAGATGGGGACCCTGGAAGACCTCAGAAGCCAGATGGAGTTGGTTGGTTGTTTAGGTTTTTTTCTATTATTACTATTTTTATTTCTTTAATGGACTGAGCTTCCATTGTTCTTAATTATTTGCAAGGTTGTTGGGAGCTTGTACAGGGTCATAGCAGTCATGTTGATCTTCCTGCATTTTATAAGAACCTGGAAAAGCCACTGGGAAAGCAAGGTTGTCCCTAGCATCAAGACCAGCTTAGGTTTGCTCTTTTCTGTACGTTCTAGCAAGCCCTGCTATAGGGAGCTCTAACATGAAATGTGTAGCACCACAGCCATGGCAGCCTCTGCATTAGATGGTTTGTACTTGATGACCTGGAAGGACTTTTCCAGCCTGGATTTTTCTGTGATTCCTACCAGCAAGATGAATACCTCGCTCCTTTTCAAACAGAGAGTGTGTCAGCAGTGTTAAAAAAACAAAAAATGTGATATTTTGCGTACTGGGTCATTTCTTTCCCAGTGCTTTGTATGTGACCCCCAAGTGGAAGGGAACTGGTCATGATTCAATAGATGGTGTAAGGTATATGCAGTTCACAGACCATATGTTATCTTCAGGACACTTCCTCCAATTCAGACATCTCCAGGGGTAGGAGGCTTGCTGCCAGTTTATCCCGTGTCATCTCCCTGTGGCTTAGCCCAGCTCAGGAGGAAAGAAGTGTTTATATCTTAGCTGAATCCTTCCAGCTTCCTTTGATACCCCAGTTTAAGACATAAGGGTTTGTCGCCATGATGGGGGACTAGACATTGTGTGAACCACTAGATTATGTTAATAAATTCATGTTTTATATCTGCAAAAGCATTAATATTGATAAGCATATGTTTATGAGTTTCATGTTCAGCAGAATCTTCCAGGCATATGCTTAATGTGCCAGTGCTTTGCAAAATCAGGGACCCAGCAGTTGACATAGGCATCATGGAAACTGTAAATAGACTCAATTTAATTTTAATTTAGGAAAAAAAAATAAAGATACTAGAATCACATGTAAAACAGCTTTTACAGCTCATAGTATTTTGCTATTCTGTGTGTTGAAGTTCTTTAATCTGCATAACAGTCATGACGATGAGTGGAGAGAGGCTGAGCAGGCAGGGAAAGGAAAAAATCCTGAAGGAGAAGGTGAAGCATGTTTTGCTTTGCTCTGTGTACAATACTGTGAGTTTAACAAGTTCAGTTTTCTGTTCTGTGATTTAAACAACCAGCAGACAGATCCTGCTATCCAAGGTGCCCTTGTTTTCAGCAGAAATTAGGAGTGCATCATCAGTCAAACACTGATTCAAATGACAGGTTCAGTGAAAGGTACTTACGGAAATTCCCCATCTGATCTCAATTCCTCAGTTTCATGTGCATAAAAATATAAACTGCCCCTTAGAAATGAGGGCTGCATATCATCCTCTGAGATATGCCTGTTCCCTGCATGAGAGAAGTGGAATCTTAACTCCTGAGAGGTTGTGTCCTCTTGCTAACTTTCTTTGCTAACCAGCAGCTTTCTTTGTGTGGAGCTTCAGAAACCCATCTTGGTAGCTAGCCAAAATTTCTTTACCTTTGAGGCTCAGTGTTAACTTCTGCTTTCTTTTAATTCAGTTCTGCTTCGTTTGGACCTAGGGGCTCACGATGAACTCCCTGTGGAGGGTATCACTGGACCACGTTCATGTTTGTGTGGGGGTGCTCACAGCCTCTCTGCTCAGGCTGGAGGGGTTTCTTTGCTCTGTTGGTATTTAGCAAGCAGGCTGCATACAGCAAATGAAGGCCAGCAACACGTAGGACAGACTGCTGTATTCTGATAGCCTATGAGCAGCAGTTCCATTTTGCCAGTTTAGCCTCTGAAGTCTATGCTCCAAGAAACAGCATAGGCATACCCTGAGCCTGTGCATACCATGCATCTTATCTGTCTTCTCCTCACCATCTCACAAAGGGTATTTTGGGGAGCTGATTCTAGTGAAGTGATACTTGATGTTGTAGTGGTGGAAGAGATCTTATTTTCTGTGTTCTTGTGCTCTGGCATGGTGGTGACTGGAGTATCATGTGATTAGCTACATTTCCTATCACAGGGTTGATACCTGCCTGGCTGTCAGTGCTGTATGCAGCACCTGAGGCCCCATCATGCCCAGCAAACCTCTATTTGCAGCACAATTTACTGTACTCTCCTTTCTTCAAGCCTTTCTCAAAACCTACAGGGCCTCTTTTGTTGCCCATTGCTCGCTTAAGTCCAGGGTGTAAAATCATTAAAAAATAAAAATAAAAATACATGGTTCTCTGCAGAGGCCTGATGCTTTCAAGAAGGCTTATAGCTGACAAATCAAACTCTCAGAGGGTCCCTAGGAATGACTGCTGGCAGTGCTCATTCAACCCTTCTGTATGCACTCTCTGTTTTCACTCACAACAAATATTGCTGGCAAACTCCAGCATCCTTTGAAAACTTGTTGACAGATATCCAGTTTCTTGCACCGAGCTGCTCTGATTCCAGTCAGTCCTGCAGTGTGACCCCAGTGCTAGCTGAAGGCAGCACACAGATTTCTTTTTACGTGTGGCATCAGGAACAGTGCCTGTGCTAGAAATGGCACAGGCAGCCCTCTCCACTTACAAAATACATCCTTGAACTTTGCTTTTTGCTTTAGGGGTGCAGCTCTCCTGCACATAGGCCTCTCTGGTGCTCTGTCTTCTGGCCAGCTTTGATGTGTGAGAGAATGGTGAGAGTACACAGAAAATCAAGGGATGAGAATACATGGAGCTTCTGAGCTGCTTAGTGCAGCTCAGGCTGACCATCACTCCAGGAGAAAGAATGGCTTCTAAGCTCATGAATTTGGTGTGTTAGAGGTAGGTCTAGGAAAAAAATCACTTTGAATGGAAGACAATAGAGAAAGACTGAAAATATTTTCACCAAAATCCAGGTGGCAAAGTGGGCATCACACCCACAGAAGGCCATAAGGAGCCAAATTCTGCCCCTGATACTTTGCTGCCATTGTAAAATAGCTCCTGGAGGCAAATTTGTTGGAGGAAATTTTCTACGCTATTTTTAAAAAATAAAAAATTCAAAGCATTAAGTACCTTTTTCCTTCACATATGCCCTTACTGTGTTATCTCTCAGCTTCTCCATACAGATCTGTCCGTGTCTTCTCCTGTGGGGTCCCAGCCTGGGATTTCTGATGGCCATATCTCTTTTTCTATCACTGAGGAGGTTAGACCCATCTAAATGGTATGGCTCCTATATGGAAACATTCTCTTATTTTATGGGTTTACATGAGCTGAGCATTACCAGACAGATATTTGGCCATGCAGCTTTTAAGTTTGACAAAAGGGAATTAAACTGCTTTTGCTATTTAATTTGCAGTCCCCTGGTAATGTATATTATTTGCAGTGCAGTACAAACGAGTGCATCCAACTCAGCTTTTCTTCTAACCAAAACATTGGGGGTTTTTTTCTGCCTGGTTCAGATTACCTTATTTACAAATGGTAGGAGGGGGGGGCTGAAGGAGGACACCTTGGAGGCTGAATGCCTACACCTTCCCAGCAAGGTCAAGGGTGTCGTGAAGTGCTTGTCTCCTCTGAGAGTTCCTGTCTGCAGGAGTTCAGAGTGACCAGGTTCCTACCAATTTTAAGCAACTTTTGTTGCTTTTGTTGCTTAAAACTAGGTAAGGCAAAGCCTGCTTTAGCTCTTGATTGTCTTGCTGGAATTGCCATAGGTCATGCTAAAGACTACCTCTGGCTGCAGGAACTGGGTTGAAAAGGGTTGTACAAAGTTGCCTTTGACCCCTCTTCCCTTGTAGCACCAATTTCAGCTGGAACCAAGTCCAGAGACAGTCTCTCTTTGCTGCTTTGCACAGCTGGGCTGCTGGCACATCAGGACATTCTGCATGTGCTGATTTAACTCTTGGAAAATTTATCCACGGAAAAAATCTTCCCATTCTCTTTGACAAAGGATTTTTTTTTCCCCTCAAATTTTGTTGTCATAAATCCTTTTCTCATCTGTTATTGGGGCAAAACAGTCTCCTAGTCCAGGATGTTTCATTCATGGACAAAGCTTTAATTGGAACTTGTTTTAAGGAGCTAAGGGTGAGAAGCAGGTTTTGCTCCTGGTGAAATCGGCAACAGAACTCCCACTGATTTCCCTGTGAGCTGAATCAAGCCTCTCCTGACAACAGGGAGATTTTTAGAGGAGTTGTGATGGCTGTGGACAAGGTCTTATTGCTTTGCCCTTTCAAAAGAGAACTGTTTCTGGTGGAGGAACAATCGGAATATTTGTCTCTTTAAATGAATGGTTCTCAGAGCCTGCACTGAGAGGCAGTCTCCCTCTCTGCGGCTGCGAGGCTACTCAGAGCCTCCAATAAATCAGCATGCAGGAGCTGAGAGCTCTGCCCTTGAAGAGATGCACAGTGACCTTGCTAATGCTTACTCTGGAGGAGTAACCAGGGGGTGAAACACAAGATCCCAAACAGCGAGCGGTGTGTGACTCAAGGCACTGCATTCTGCATGCAAATGCTACGGTTCCGAACAGGGCTGACAAGCTGCTACACAAAATAATGCAGTGCTCCTGCTAGCCTGGATCAGATCGCTGCTGGGTTTAGTTTTTTGTTTGTTTTGTTTGGTTGGTTTTTGTTTGTTGGTTGGTTTTTTTGGTGTGGTTTGTTGTTTTTCTTTTTTTTTTTTTGCAGGGGTCTGAATGAAATCCTCATGATCGTTACATGCTCGTTCTACAATAGCACACCCCAGTCACGTCTCCTTGCAAGCACATTTCACTGGAATCACTGAGCAGAAGCAAAGAGGAGCTGACGAGTTATGTGTTTCCAACACGGGCTGCCGGAGCCCTGCCTTTGCCATTGGCTGCAGTTTTCCAGTTTATTTGCAGCTTCCCCCATCTGGAATATGAAAATGGGATTGGAGTAGATAATTGCTAGCAGCGGGTTTTCGAGAGACGCTTGGAGGGAACAGAATGCCTCTCACACAGCACAGGCTGGGAGAGCTCTGAGAGATGATTTTAGATGTTACCCACGTCTGAATCTCCTGGAAACTTTACCGTGGAAGAAGCAAGACATTGCGCACAATCCTGGAACTGACATCCAAAAGGGGCAAGGAAGGGGCAGCAGGGCCAAACAATGGGATACGGTGTCCTTGGAGCGCTCAGAGAAAAGCCAGCAAACCTTCCCTTCTGCTCCCCAGCAAGAAGGGCATAAAGGCAACAATGAACTGAATCTTAACCCAGCAGAGGCTTCAGGAGCTTTTAAATAAGGATGGGATACACTGACCCTTCATCAAGCAGGGATTTGCTGGGAAACAGAACTTTGTTCTTCATATTCATCTGCGCCTTTGCCGTGGTCACCTTGCTGCAGCAGATCCTCTACGGGAGGAACTATCTCAAAAGGTAAGGGGGGATCTGAGGGACTAGGAAAAGTTGTGTGTGATGGGACTGAAGGGAGGCAGAGATCCAGCCATACCATTAGAGGGGCTCAAACCACTTCTCAGCGTTGTGCTGACTGTATTAATCATCTTGTCCATCTGGGAAGGTGCACCCGGCACCTGTGATGTCTGCTAGATTATTAAAAGAGCAGAGTGTTAGGCAGAGTATAATGATTAGGGTGCTTCCTATATTGTGTTTTAGTTCTCAAATCTAGGTCTTACTTTAATGAGACTGACTTGTACCTCCTGAGCTAGCTGCCACTGATCAGACCCTGCCATGCAAGCTTTTAACCCTATATTAAGTTCAAGCTGAAATGGCTTGGGAGGTTGAACTAAGGTAGCACACTCATTGCCTAAACTGATGTCCTTAGAAACAAACAGGTATATGCAGTTCCTCGAATCAAAGTGTCAGTATTAGTGTTCCAAATAACAGAGAGAGCACTTTTTTTTTCACTGCTGTGTTGTGAATTGCTGCTGAGGCTGCTGCTGTGTTGTAGAGCACATCAGCTTTTGATCTGGCAGCAGCACTGCTCTTCCTGCAGCAAATACCAGTGAGGATGTTCACGTGTTTAACCCTGACCCAGGCAGAGTTTATTTTACTCTATCTAGTATGAGGTGCTACGGCTTGACTGCTTTTTTAAGGAGGAATGTTTCTCTTACATGCTTTGAAGAAAGTGGGTTCAGAAGTGTAGGCAGCAGCTGTGGAATTTTTCACTGGATTTTAGCTGCAATTTTTCCAGAAGAGATCAATGATTCGGGTCTTGCCTGGTTTGCAGCTCATGTAGTTGTTTGCCTTCTGCCAAGAGCAAGCAAAATGCTGACAAATCAGCAAATGTTTCTGGGGGAGGGGGTGGAGGTGGGGAGCATGATATTGATATGTATAGACAGGATGGCTGCAGTTTATCCACAGCAATTTGTATGCCTTCCTTAGCAGTGAGGCCTTGGCTGGGAGACTCAGTCTGCTTTTGGGCTCCTCACTTCCAGAGAGATGTGACTCATTTGGAAGGAGCCAAAGAAAAACAGCAGGAAAGAGCAAAGGTGTAGGAAACTTCTTTTTATTTGGCTTGGGGAAAATGGAGAGAAGATACAATAACTGTCTTAAAATACCCAAACCATTTCTGACAAGACAAAAGTAATAAACAGATCTCTCATGGACTTAAGTAATAGCAGGGAAGATTTGAAGAGAAAAGTTTAAAGATGGGAAGTCTTTTGACTACCCAAGGAGCTATAAAATTCCCATCTTTCATGGGCTTCAGAAACCTGATATGTTGACAAGAGTAGTACCAAGCTCTCCTGGTGCTGAGAGGATGACTTAATGACCAGTTGAGAGGTCTCATCTTGCCTTATTCTCTCTTTATTTTTTCTCTGTTTTTTCTGGAGGCCTCACGGTCCCGCTTTGCTATTCTAAGTCAGGATGGCTGCAGCAGGATTGAGGCAATGGAAAAGAAATCCCAAATGTAAGTGAAAAGTAAAGGCAAAATTATGAGAAGATGCAACTAAAACTCTTCCAATGAGTGATCTCTGTATCCAGGCTCTATCCTGCCTCATTGCCTGGGAGCCTCTCCTGTCACCAGTGGGATGCAGCGAGTGATGGAGGAAAGGGTCATGTCCAGTTCCCAGGCTTGTTAGGAGAAAGTCTGGCTCTGAGCACTCCCCCATCAAAAGGGATGTGTGTACGTCAGGGAGATGTTGCGTACCCTTTGTCACTTTGACTTTATTTATTTTAATTTCAGCTTGCAATTATTTGTTTCGTTTCCTTTCATTCTTACCACATGAAAGACTCTAGAAGTGGCTTCCCCTCCACCCGCTCAGTGCAGGAACAAAGCACTTTGGCTTCTTTCTGCTGGGAAGTGGTAGTTGCCATTTTTCGTGGAAGGGGAAAGGCAGGATGGGGCAGTCTCAGGCTCTCAGGTGTTACTGACAGAAAGGTGATTTACACAGCGGCCTACATTGCAGCCATAATGCTATCATGAAGGTACTTGTCCACTTTTTCTCTCACTCTCTTCCTCTCATGCCCTGCAGTACCTTATGGTGACCATTCCCAGGCAGTTTAATTGCCAGTCCACTTTGTGCACTGGCTATTAGTCTTTTCTTTCATAAACCTCCTCTATAGAGGCCCCTCACAGGGGCTGATGCCAGCTGGGAAGTTCCTTGTACACAGTATAAGTGGCACCCCTGGGGACCATGGAGCTAGTGGTTCTGGAGAGCATCCGTGCAGAGGGGAAGTGGGATATTTATAGCCACTTTCCAAGCTGGAGCTAGGGGATGCTGCCTAAACCCAAAGCCATTTATTTACTCACGAGGGTTCAGCACACTGCTTGTTTTATGGTAGACTTTGCTTGCATCCCAGCATCTGCAACAAGAACAGCTTCTGGGCCTGCTGGATGAAATCCCCTGGCGTGTTCAGAGAAACCTGAAAATTGCCCTGAAGTACTAGAGCAGTAAATGTCCAATGCTTTTAAGCCTAAATATAACACAGGGCTGGCTGGTTTCTCTGCAGGAGGAGGGTGGAAGTGGGTGAAGGCAGCAAGGAAGGGGAAATCTGACCTAAAACAGGCAGCTTGGGCACAAGGCAGGGGGAGAGCATCGGATGGTCCCAGTGAGCAATGTGGAGCTGGGAACATTTTGTGGGAGAAAGGTGGCAAAGTTAGCTGTATGGCTGTAAGCTGTGCCATGCCTCTTGCCCTTACAAGCATGGAATGGGATGGTTTTACTGTCATAAAACCCCACCTGAAGCTCTCCTTGGAGGCTGACGTGGAGGCTCAGGGTCCTGTGTTTGTGGATGGCAGAACTGCAGGGAGAAGAGGATGCTGCAGGAAATAAACTCTGCTCAGTGAAATTTGATAAGGGGTTCAGCTTCTGGTCAAGTCCTCTCTTTCTCCTTAATGAGATATTAATGAGCTCCTGGTGTTACTGGAAGAAGAATGTGGAGATTGAATTTCTAGGTATTCACACATTTTTTTTACCCACCACATAATGTTCTCTGCTCCTTACTGTGCTGCTAAGTACCGTATCACTGGAAAGCAGAATCCTGCCCACCACCTTTTATTTTCCTCTTCTTTTAAATTTTTTTTCTTAATTTTTTTTTTTTTTTAATTTTTTTCCTCCTTCTTCCAGTTTTCCCCCAGGCAGGATGGATGTGGGTGCTCTAAGCAAGGCCATGTCTTGTCCCTGTAGTGTCAGCTAAAGTCCTAACAAGAGAGTTAAACTGCAAGCTGGAGGGTGACATCGTGAAGCTCTGGTCTCTGTAGCTCCTGATCCTGAGTAAAAAGGATGATGAAATGAGATATAATTAAGGGACTTTAATACAGATCTCTGGGGTAATTATTTTTATTTTAGGATTAATTCAATGATTAAAAATCCTCTGCATTGATCTGCTGAAGTAGGTTAAATGCTGTGGACTTCTGCTTAAATCCAGAGCTGCTGCTTCCTTTTATATTGACTCATCTTTCCAGTGCTTGGCTTTCAGCTGATTTTTTTTTTTTTTTTTTTTTTTTTTCCTCTTTGTGAGCTCTTGTTTGTCCAGCAGAGAATAATCCTGGATTACATCAGGAAACTGCCCTTACAGTGAAAAAGGTTGAAGTGATCCCTGTCTTCATCTCCCAACCTGTAGCATGGGAGAGATCAATAGGATGAGTCCTTTCTTACTTTGGCAATGGAAAAATATCAGAGCAATATTTTGCTATATATACTGATGTTCTGTTGGCAGGGGATTCTCTAAATGCTGTGTTGTTTTTTTTAACTGCCTGACCTCTGCACAGGGTGAGCGTCAGCTGAAGAAGGGATTCTACTCCTTTAAAACTAATTTTTTTTTTCTTCTGTCAAGTAAAAAAAAAACCCAAACCAACCAACCAAAAAAAACCCCAACACATTTTCAAAGCTTTTAGATTTTAAACAAAGATTACCCTGTAGTCTCTCAAAGGGGGCACGTACAGTAAGCCAAAGAGTCAGAAACAGCAAATCTTCCTGTGTAGGCAGCCTGCATTACTCGAAAGTTTAAAATCCTTTAAATGAAACTAAAACATCACTCTTTTATGTGTGTACCCTGTAATTATTATCAGACTCTTATAACTTCAAGTTATACCACCATTTTGGTGTTTCTGAAGCAGCTTTCATTCAGCAGTTGTAAGTCAATCCGCAGACATCTTTACCCCTTTCCTTACCTACATAAGATAGAGAGCTGGTGATGTTTTTTTTTTTGCACAGCGTAAGGAATAAAACTTGGGAGGCTATTTAGTATACACTGTGCTATAAGACAAGGTCATATCTTACTTACGCCAGCAACAGCAGTAGTTGTGATGTGGGCATGGAGGCTGCACGTGGCCTGAGTTGTATTTTGTCCTGAACTGGGATCTTGAAGAACTACAGCCAGCTCATGTCATTTGAGAGCTCCTGACCCACACCTGGCATGTGCTCCCCTGCCTTGTTCCTAACACCCGTGAAGATGTTAACTGTAACCTAAGACCATCTATTCCAGTGTTAAAAGTCTCTTTCCATTTAAATGTTTTTCCAGAGAGACGTAAGGTGAAGGTCACCTAGTGAGTCATCTCGCCAACACACAGCTCCCAGCTCCTTCCATTTCTCACCAGAGTGAAATATTATCCCAGTGAAATGACATGCAACCCCTGAGTCACCTCACTGAATCCCTGACCAGACTGCAGAGCTAGTCTTGGGTTTTGTTGGTTGTCTTCAGAGGAGAAGAGCATTGGAAACCTCAGGAGACAGCAGGGTCTCAAAGCTATGTAGATCCATATGTGTACATATGGGATATGGCTGTCACCTTAAAGTGACCAGATCCAGTCTGGCATAGCAGGAGAAGCTGAGCCTCACTCAGCTACAGGCCATTCCCAAGAACATTTCAAAGGGATGGGTGCTGGCATCCCCATCATGCCTAACTAACCTTTCAAAGACAAAGATCTGAATCAGCTCCTCAGGAGGTCAGAGGAGCACTGGAGCCTGTCCTGGAGGGAGAGGTCAGGAGAGAGATGTCAGTAGGATGCAGAGGGCAGAACAGACATGAAGCTGAGAGATAACTCAGACAGCTGCCAAGTCATCCCCCCTGCTTGTCCCATTCCCTTTCTTCTTCCTGATGTTGGTTGATAAACATAATGCTCCTGTCTCTCCACATTGAAGACGTGGAGACAGCTCACAAGTACCTGCATGTGAACTAAAGCTCAACAAAAAATTGCAATCACAGCAGAGGCTGCACCAGATACTGTTATTGTGAAAAGTGTCCCAAAACCAAAATCTTACCTTCTACTGCTTGGAAGTTTTCTTCTGAATCATCATTTCCATGTGGTTTTAAAGAAAAGTATCAAATGAAGTTTTAGTACCAGAGCATGAGGGTGCATTATTTCCTCTCTGCTGCTCCATGGCTAATACAGAACACAGGGAAGGTTTGAATCCCTGCCTCCTCCAGGCTTCCTTTATTTCTGGTGTTGTTGTGCTGCACATCTGCTGTTAAGATGGCAAAAACACTTGCTAATCTAGTCTGCAAATTGCCAGTCCTTCTCTGCTCCCCATGTGTCAGTAAATTGAGGTAATGGAAGTCAGTTATTTGAGCCTTTCACAATTGCAAATCATATTATCCTGAATGTGTCATTCCCCTAACTAGGGTCCTTTCTGAGTCACTACAGAGTTGCCTGTTTTGCTGTGGCTGTGGCCACACATCAGTCCCTCATCTAGTTCCTACAAACCCCCCTGCACAGGAGTGGTTACTTAGCTGAGGGTCTGAATCATGTTGGGCTGCAGGAGCCCTTCAGAATCTTCTTGTAGTAGGGTGGTGAATCACAGGCATCCCATTGCCAAGGCAAAAGGTGTAAAGTACCCTCACTGTTTAATACAGAGACAGTTAAGTCTTCATTCTAATTCACATAATACCCAGTAGCAGCTTGTTTCAGACTCTGACTTGGTTGTGTGGGTATCTAACCTACTTCTGTCCATGCAGACAGCTTCTAGAGTATTTGGCTGCATCTCTAGGCTAACTCCCATTTCCTTCACTTTACAGAGATCGTAGGATCCCAGACTGGTTTGGGTTGGAAGGGGCCTTCAAGATCATTCAGTTCCAACTCTCTGCCATGGGCAGGGACACCTCCCAGCAGCCCAGGCTGCTCCAAGCCCCATCCAACCTGACCTGAGACACTGCCAGGGATGGGGCAGCCACAGCTTCTCTGGGAAACCTGGGCCACTTTTTCACCATCCTCAGAGTGAAGATTTTCTTCCTTATGCCTAACTTACATCTACCCTCTTAGAGTTTAAAGCTATCACCCCTTGTCCTGTCATCATATCCCCTTGTGAAAAGTGCTTCCCCAGCTTTCCTGTAGCTCCTTCAAGTATTTGAAAGTCCTTCAGGTTCTGGAAGGTGCTTTAAGGTCTCCCCACAACCTTCTTGTCTCCAGGATGAACAACCCCAACTCTCAGCCTGGTTCCAGATCAGAGCAGAGCTGCTCCAGCCCTCTCATTGTCTTCATGTCCTCCTCTGGACTTGCTCCAAGAGCTCCATGTCCTTTGTGTGTTGGTGGCTCCAGAACTGTACACAGTTCTCCAGGTGGAGTCTCATCAGAGAATCCCTTCCTTTGCCCTGCTGTCCACAGCACACCCCAGGACATGGTTGGCTTCTGGGCTGCCAGTGCACCTTGCTTGTTTATTTAGAACTTCTCATGGACCAAAACTACCGAGTCCTTCTCCTCAGAACTGCTCTCCATCCAATGTCCACCCAACCTGTATTTGTGCTTGGGATTGCCCCAACCCATGTGCACGACCTTGCATTTGGCACGGTTGAACTTCATGAGGTTGGCATGGGCACACCTCTTCAACCTGCTGATGGCCTTCCTTCCCTCCAGCGTGTCAGCCACACCACACAGTTTGCTGTCATCTTCAGTCTTGCTGTGGGTGCATGCAGTCTCACCATCCATGCCACTGACAAAGATGTTAAACAGCTCTGGTTCCAGTACCAACACCTGTGGAATGCCACTGGTGGCTGTTCTCCCTCTCTCTGAGTGTGACCACCCATCCAATTCCTTATCCAACAAGTGATCCATCCATCAAGACCATGTCTCTCCCATTTAGAAACCAGGATGTTGTGTGGGATTTGTTGGCTGTGTGACAAAGCACTGGCTGACTTTTGCCAGTGCCCAGCATTCAGCACTTTCCAGTCAAATCCCTTTAATCCAAAGTGGCTTAAGCCTCATGACATTTCTTTCAAAAACACCTCTGTTATAACCTCCCAACAGCATCCTTTATGAAATTTTGAAAAAAAATTAATTCCTTGCCCTCTACATGTTTGGGCAGGTGCAGAGTTCAGCTTTACTTGCGTTTGTAGAAAGCCAAACCCAGAACCCAGGCTTCTTGTTTTGAATTGTCCTACACCTGTGTCTATGTAACCCCAGCTGTAAGTGATCACTTCCTTCACTGCTGACCTCCATGGCCAGTGTTGCAGAACTCCTGGTAATTCAATCTTTTATTTTTGACCTTGCTGGGTGTTCCTGATCATTCTTACCCTTGCTGAATTCAGTTCAGACATAATTGCTGTGCAAAGCTTTGTATTTTTTTGCTTTCACTCTGCATCATTCTTACCCTTGGTTGCTTTTTCATTTCATTTCTCATTTTCTAATTCAAGTGTATTCATTGCTCAGCAGTCCATGCCTCCCTCAAGCAAATTGTTGACTTAACCTCTCTTTTCTTTGAGGCAACCTTGCTCTCCATTGTTTGCACCCATTTTGCTTTTTAATCAGCCCTGTGGATGGTCACTGTCCTTCTATGTCCACTTTATTTATTTAGTTTTATGCTTTAGTACTCATTATGGAAACCTTAAGAGCAATCTCTGCCACGGGTAGTTTTGTGGCAGTTTCCATAATAACAAATACAGCCAAGGATAAGCTTTTCACAGCTGAAAATCTTGGGCAGTCAGCATTTTGGAGGGCCTGCACAAATGGTAGGAGGAGATTGTGCCATCCAGTTCTGTGCATGAGGAGATGGAATTCTGCCTGCTCCTGTGGCTGGTACTGGGTACAGAGAGATTGAGCCTATAGGGAGTTTTGCTGGTTCTCAGTGCAGTTGGGGCTTTAGGGTTATGTTTACTCAGAAAATACAGTGGTAGTGTGAGGACACTTGACCTGGTGCTAAATATATTAGTTTTGGAAACATGAGATGCAAAGCAATTAGCTCACTCAGATCTCTAATGCTCTGGTGAGATATCTGGTGGTACCCATGCTGCATCAGGTACCTTTGCACTGAGCTGCCATCTCAAATGTCAGAATTTCCTGTTGTCTTAAAATATTTGGGATTTCCTGTGGCTCTCTCTGCTTGAGGCTTGAGTGACCTTTTTTTTTCTTGAAAAGAAAACACAGGGTCTCACTGTCAGCTTAACTCTGCTGTAGGTTTTATGTTGGCCCTAACTGTTACAAATAATAATATTTTAATTATGAATAATTATTATAATTAATTGGTACTGATTACCTGTTATTCCCTGTTTGTTTATATTCCATCCATAGATCAGAAAAGGAAAGACTATTATTTTGACAGGTATCCTTTGATGTGCTAGCCATGTCTTCCCTTTTAAGCACACTACTTGAATGTTGGTGTTGAGTCTATTTTATCTGTCTTAGGAAGTGATTTTTTTTATATCAGGTTTTTCAGATGCTGCATTTGGCTGACTAATACAAGGTTCAACCCAAATGTAAAATGTGCTATATGAAACAAAACCTTTTTTTCCATTTAATAGTGATTATAATCCAGAAGCCTCTCACCTATGTTTCCAGTTTTTCTCATTGTAGTGGTCAAAATATACTTCTCCACCACTTTATTGCTACCATTTGCCTCTGATATGCAGAGCCAAGCTTGTCCCTGGTACAACACAGCATGGCCCAATCTCTGGTGTAGCCAGACATACCCATTTCCCACATCCTCCATCTATATTTTGCTTTTCTTGGGACCCAAAATATTTAATTTCTTCCTTTTGCAGTGAATATACAATTCCTGCCTTCCCACATATTTTCGTACATTTTTCAAAACCTTTTCTAAGGGTTTTCTGATAAAATAGCACTCAGGTCAGCAGTTACCCACTGTCAGTTTGCAAAGCCATAGGTCACTAAGAAAAAGTATATATGTATACATATGAAGTCTAAAACTTGCATTTTGCTAATTTTACTGGAGATAAAAGCATTTCTGTAAAATGGATTGACCAGCTTCAACTGGGTTTCACTGAGTGCAAATAAAAAAAAGAGTTTTATTACGGACTCACATAAGGACAACATCCTGCTCAGGTACAGGAGTTGGCCCCATAAATGTTTTATTTCTTTGTGCTGTGCCTGGTAGGGTTATGCCCATGGGTTCTCCTCTGAAAGAAGCCAAGGGACACACAGTTTGTTTTTTTTTTATTTGGTGATAGAGCACAGGTGAATTGGACCTGGACTGCTACAGGCAGATCTAATTTTTCTTTCATCTGTGTTATGTCTTTCTGAATTGCTGTGCCTTGAGCAGTTATTTCAAAATGGGTTGGAATGTTTGAAGAGGTATTAGACTGTTCGAATAAGCATTTGCCTCCCTGTTGTCATCTAACTTCATTATCTTCAGGGCCCTTTTGTCAGGAAAGAGGGATTTTTGACACAGAGTCTATTCTGGCTTGTCTCTGCTGGGTTTGATCTTGACATCTCACTGTTACCTAGCAGGTGCTTTACTCCTTTTGAGCCCCTGATGTCTCTTCAATTCCAGTGTAAATACACTTGCTGTTTCTGGCCTGCACAAAAAAAATCCCTGGTCTTTGTTTTTTTCCCCCCAAACTACTCTTATTATTCTCTCTCTTGGCTCCTGTGCTTGTCTCCTTATGCAGCAGTCTGACATGTTGCAGACTCCTGGTATTCCCCTTTCTTACCCAGCCTCTTTTTAGTCCCTGATCCATTTTACTGAATGTTTTCCATCACTCTGATCTGCAGGTCATTCATGCATCCCACTGCTTTCGTTTTATTTTCCATACACCCTGCAGACACAGTGAGTCATATTTACCTTATTTTGCAGGAAGTAGGAGCTGAATCTTCACCAAGGTTAACTATCTGACTTTCCTATACCTCCCTGAGAGCAGCAGAGGGGCATCACTTTCCATTTCCAAAAGAGCAGTTTGATCACTTGATTTCTGCAGCTCCTCCTTCCAAGGGCACAAGAATTATGAAACAGGGAAACTGAGGTATGGTGAGGTAATTGATTTTCCACTGACTTTAGGAAGCCTGTGCAAAGCCTGGACTGTCTGTCAGGGCAGGGACTGCATGTGGCTTCAACAGGTACTATGTGACAGCATAGTGTGACACTGTGACCAGGCCTGTAGAGAGGTGATTACAAAATTATTAATGATGTATATGGAATTAATGTGCATACTGTTTACTTATCACTTAAACAGGAATTGGAGTCAGAAAAGCTGGGCTGTCTGTCATCTCCTTTATGGCCTTTCTGTTAGGAAGAATGCAGAGAAGTAACATAAGAACTGTTAGAGCAGGAAAAGTGAAGAAAAAATAAGATAGGGAGTTCAGAAATAAATGAAGAAATTTGCCCTGCTCTTGGGGAAATTCCTGTTTTCCTTTCACCCCTTCAAAGGAGGAGTCTGTAGACTCCTCTGCTTCCCCTTGCTTGACCATCTGTGTCAGGCCAGCAGGCTGAGTCAGATTTTGGCTTAGCTTCACTGATATAAAATGACATTGGTTTCTGCCTGGTTTTGCTTGCTTTTGGGCTTGGTGTGCCTCTGGTAGATGCAGGATGGGGGCAGTGGTAGCTGTCACCTTGGAAGGTCAGTGGAAATAGCCTGCTGGCTGGCATTAAATGAAAATGAATGAAATGAAATGAATGAAATTAAAAACCTGGTGGTTTTTGGGGAATGGGTTGTCAGTGGGGTGAAAGATGTTCTTTATGCCCTTTCCTTCCACCACCTGTGTGTTGCCCCATGTACCCAGAGGTTCTGCTCACTGTGTTGCTCCAAACTGCTCTTGTGCTTTGAAAGCACTGGAATATCTTCTGAATAAAATCTGCTGCATTCATGGCCTGATCTCTGGTTAGAGACCAGAGAGGATCACCAGCTATGCTTAATGTCTTTTGGGTCTTTTGCATGCATTAGCTGTAGAATAGCTTGCTTTTCAAAGACTTACTTTCCTGTCTGAGCTGTATTTCCACCTTTCCTTTGCTCTCTGAAAAGGCAATGAGACACCTCTGAGGTGGGATCTCAGTGTGACAGCAGCATGGATACTGAGCTTCTTTGCTGCAGTCTGTCCATTTGTTCATTCTCACCCTATAGTTAAAAAAACCTATGGTTTGGCATCATCTGCTGTTTTGCAGGAGTTGTTTCTTGTTTGGATTGCAGCAACAGGCTTTTTCCTTTTCTTCCTGCTGCTTCTTGACAGCCAGGCTTGACAAGCCCTTCAGAGTCTCTGTGGATTTGTTAATTTTCTGTTTTTTCCACCCCTTCCTGCTATTCTTACCTTACGCCAGTGTTTATTTGACCTCATACTGATTCAGCATTTACAGTTACAATTAGAATCAGGATATTGCTTTGACATTTACCTGAAACTCAAGGTCTTTATTGCTAAGATGTCCAACTTAACAGTTTCTCTAAGGTTCAGCATTGCTCACACTTGTCTTTTCTAGGGATAAGTCCTGTGATTAATGAGATCCATAAATTGTGTTGAGAAATTTTCTTACAGTTAATGGGCAAGACATAGTATCTCTGCACTAAGGGTGTTTCTGGTTATTACATCTTTTATAAAGTTTCCCCTCATCGTCATCAGCATCACGCATTGGATAAATGTACTAATTTTAGAACAAAATAATTGAACAAATGGCAAAGTTCCACCACTGGTGATCATTGGTACTGATCCCAGGCTTAAAATTAGATTATTTCTTTTCCCAAACATTCAGACATGAGCTGTGCCAGTTACATAGCAGGCCACTGTATCTAAGTAATCCTCTGCTTTCCTTCCTGTCTTTTAATCTTTCCATACCCTCATTTTTGTCTTCTTGTTCTCTTCCTTTTGTGTTTCTGTCCTGTATGTGCTTTTCTGTTGCAATTCTGATTAACAAGTTTACCTCTTCTTTGTCTACCTGATAAAATGTGGGTTGGGCTGAGAGTGAGGTGTTAAGGGTTTCACTTCTGTAATAACGCAAAAGAAATATACTGGTGGAGCAGCCTGTGCCCTTGTTCTGTTTTCTCAGGCTGTTTTCATGTTTGGTCAGACATCATTTATGAACACTTATTACCCATGCCTGAGAGAATTAGGAAGTGTTGTTTTTCTTAAAACTGAAATCTCCCAACTCAGGGCTGATTGAAATAAATGGTAGAACTCTCAGTAATCTTGTTAGGAAGAGAATTAATTCAGGTCAGTGCCTTTAAATGTCTCATCCTTGATTTCTGCTCAGTCCTGTTGTGACAAACCATTATTTATAGGAGTTGTTCCTTCCGAGGAGGAAGAGGTTTATCACACCATCACTCCAGAAGATGCAGAGAAGAAGGTTGGCCTCAAGTCTTGCAGACCAAGAGTGAGACACACACAGTCCCAGGAGCTGTGTCATGTGTCTTCAGTGGTGTGTTTTGTGTAATGCAAAAGTCTTGTCTAGTGTTAAACTCCTCTGAGTACCTGTTTGTTGGAAGAAAAGCACTGTATGGTTCCCTTTTCCTGACTGGTTCGGGATCAGACACTGAACTTGCTCCTGACACTACGCTCAGCTCACAACGTGGTACTTTGTCCTTAGCACATAGAAGTGTCCTCTCCAGACCCTTGCTTGCCCTTGTTAGATATTTTTGGACCTAAACCAGATCCCCCACTCTGCTATTTCAAAGTTAAGTATTTTAAGCTGTTCATCATAAGACATATCTGCCATTCCTCAGTGTTAGTCTTCCTGATCTCCTCTTGGATCTTACCCAAAATGTGCATGTCCTCCTTTAAACTTGGCGCCTCAGCTGCAGTACACACTGTTCCCCCCCCCAAAAAAAAAGACTCATGATGAGGGCAGTAAGGAGTGGTCTTATAATTTCATTTGCTTTATGGACAGATTCACCCCCTACCACCTTTGAGCATTTACATAGCTTTCCTTCCAGCTGTTACAGGTGGAGTGAAGATGTACAAAGGGAAAGGGCTTTTCTGAATGTTCTCATTCTTAATTTCATCTGCCTGATGGGCTATGCATCAGGAGTCTTCACCTCTGAAGGACAGACCAGCACCAGATATTTATCTAAGTTACTGCTCTCTATCTCAGTTCACAAGTAAATATCTAAGCCCAAAGTATCTAATTTAAATCAAATTAAAAAGTACAACTCTGGTTTTCCCACCCTTCTGTTCTCTCTCCCCATGTATCATTCACGGCTACACTTAGCAACGAAAACATATTTTTAAGGTTGCATATTTAGATGTCTTTTCCAAAGAGGTACACATTCAGAAGAAACATGTTTCCATACCAGTTAAAGCATGGCAAAAAAATATGCTAGACTGGTACATGGGAGAGAATCCCAAGTGTTTATTTCAACAAGCCTAAAAAGTATCTTAGTAGAAGTGAGAACTTTCTCATATTTTTTTCACACTGCTATTTTATTCGGGAGCTGTACCTTGGGCATCCTCAGCTGATTAAAAACTGTCAGAGGAACTTAGAACATACAGGACTCCTTGAGAAGCCATAGCACTGCATTGCCCTCTGGCCACTGTAGCAGCACCTCTGTACCCTGTGATGTGATTCTCAAAACTGAGAGCTACCAGAGCAGCTTTCCCCAAGCTGAGTGTCAGATGTAAGCATGTGAGGTAATCTCATTTTGCTTATGGCAATCAGGAGAGTCTCTTCCAGTTGTTCTAAACGGGGGATTTTTTGGAAAACAGTGGAGCTGGATCCATATTTAACTAAGAAGTAATCAGAATGCATCTATTACGAGCAAAAATTAGGCTTGAATATTTGAAATGCTCCCACTTTTATACTTAAAAAGTTCTTCTTGAAAATGCAAACTTTGACTACTGGAGAATGTGCAAGAAATGAAAAGGGCAGTTTAAGAGGCTAGCTCTTTCCTCAGTACAGAGTGTTGAAATGTCTCCTCCCTTCTTCATAATTCCTTCCACCTCAAACCGCCTTTACCAAAAAGTCTTGTTTTGTATTAAAAAAAGAAAAGAAAGGAAAAAGATTAAAAGGCACAAAACATATAGGAACAAACTTCTTAAACTCTTTGAGTTTAGGTCAGAAAAAGCGTTTATGGATTCAAACTAGAGGAGGGGAGGTTTAGAGTGGATGTTAGGAAGAAGTTCTTCACCATGAGGGTGGAAAGACACTGGCACTGGTTGTCCAGAGAGGTGGTGGAAGCCCCATCCCTGGAAGTTTTTAAGGTCAGGTTGGATGGGGCTTGGAGCAACCTGGGCTGGTGCGAGGTGTTGGAAGTGGGTGTTGGCTGGTGGGTTGGAAGTGGGTGATCTTAAACGTCCCTTCCAAACCTGAAAATTCTATGATCCTATGAAAAGCACAGAGGTCCCTGCTGTACTGCTGATGGAGGAAGGGTTTGGGGGGTTTATCAGTCCATCCTAGGGTGAAGGTCAGCCTTTGATAGGGTGAATCTTTACTGAACTAGCTGTACTGATTTTTTTTACAACGCAGAAAATTAGCTCATGTGGAAATGCCTGCACTGCAGATTCTTAGACAAGTCTTAACATCTTGCAGGACAACAAGAAGAACACATAAACTCCTACTATATGTTTTTGGAGCTACTTAAAGATACTCGCCTTTTTTTCCTCTTCAGGAAACAAAGAAGCCTTACTTTAATGCCACTTGTCTTTCCTTCTGAATTTCCTACACTTAACAGCTGCTGCCAGTTAGACTAGAGGATGGATATGGTCTGAGAGATTCTCTAGTCCTTGTAATAATCCTGTTGACCAAGAAAACTAGAGGGGTCTTGGATGCCCTTTTCTTTTGGGCAATGGGGGCTGGCAGATTGCTTCCTGGCTGTCCCCCCCTGAGCCCAGCTGGGAAGTTAACTTTCAGTATTGGCAGCACCAATTGTTCCCAGCTCAGCTGCCAGGCTTCTGAAATCATGTAACTGGGTTAAAATGGAGAAGATTAAAAATAACAATCTGTGAGATTTTTTTTTTTTCCTTTGGCTTCTGGGCTAAAGGAAGGATTTGACTTGTGTTGTCAAATGTTTCTACAGACAAAGGTAATTTAAATACACATGAGATTTCTACCCAGTTACAGGTGTAGTTACCAGAAAACTACAAGCATCATGGGTCTTGGAATAAATATGTGACAGTTTGGAAAACAGGGCATTTCACTGATTGTGATACACATGAGTTTAAAAAATATCAAATTCCCAAAAAGGGAAAAGGAGCAATATAGTGTGACTTAGAGAAGTCATCAAATGACAAATCCCTTGCTAGCGTGGCTGAATACTCAGACCCAGTGGCCACTGTATTTAACAACTACTGTCCATGTGAAGTTGAGGTTTGGAGGTTTTACTGAAGTTGAGGTTTGGAGGTTTTACTTCTTTCGCCTTCCAGTTTTCACATCAGTCTCCAGCTTTTTGCACTTGCACCCACCTGGTGTCACACATATGTATGTTAAGTTTATGAGCACAGATGATTACTGACCTTCCAGTTTGGGGTGTCTGGTGTGGTTTTCATCCAAGGACCTGTAGAGTCTATGGAAACTGAAAAATTAACTGTTCCCACTAGGAAGATAATGTCTTGGGTTCTTGGGATCTTTTTATTTGTTTTGATGGGTGTGTTCTAGTCACATTTCTGTGTTAAGGAAAAGGAGATGAGAACTCGTGCTGATGGACTTAACCTAATGAATGATATCAAATATCAACTGCCTCATTTTCTTGCTAGAGGGCTGCAGTTTAGCTGGCAGAATGGAGAGGAATTGGCAAATTGGACCGGGACCTTTAATTTCACGGATGGCGGAGCAGTGAAGAGTGGCAGTGACACAGGCACCAGGTACCAACACTCGAGGCAATGACTACAGAGATCTTTCTTTCTTGGTATGAACCACAAATGTGAGCACAGGATGTATGAAGAATGAGGTTTGCAGTTTGTTTTTGTTGCTTAGCAGTGCTCCCTGTGGCACGGAAGATGCCAGGGATGCCCAAGTGCTGTGCTGTTTTCTCACTTCAAGGCCTTGGGACCAGTTTTGAATATACCACAGGCATCTGTGCAGTACATAGGAGTGTGGTTTCTGTGTCCTGGCCTCTCCTATTTCTATTCCTCCACCAATCCTATTTGTCAATATTTGGCAGTGTAAGAGAGTGGGACTTGGGTGGGCAAGGTTCCAGTGTGACAGTATTGATGCACACAGAACACACAGATGCACAGAAGGAGAATCTGGCCCAAGTCTTCTTTATATATAATAGACACATATTCTAAGAAAACATAGTTTAACTTGAAATCTTTCCAGGGCCTTGGTAGGGAAAAGTGTTCTGTTTTTTTTTTTTTTTTTTTTTTTTTACACTATTTTGAAAATATGAGAAGCACTGATGTACCCTTGCACTTTTTGTAATTACTAATTTGTGGTAAGATCCTTCTGACTGCCATGTATCTGAAGGGTCATGAGGAGCCATGTGCATAGTCAAGAAACTGGTTGTGGTTGTGCCTCAAGAGCTCCATGGCTATCCCAGGCCATTTACATAAATCTGGGAATCTCAGTTGTAGAGGCTAAAAATCCTGAGTCGTGTGTAGCATCAATAGGGAAATCTTAGAAAGACTGAAAATTAAGAAAATACTAACGAAGTAAAAGAAGCTTACATTTAATACCTGTGGATGAATGAAGCTCTCTCTGGGTAAATTACATATTTTGTTTAAGATATGGTGGAAGCATGTTTTGGTAACCATACGCCACTACAGCTGTGGAGCTGATAGCTTCTCACAGGCACAGAACCTGACCTGCCAAAAATCATCCCGCCTCACAGAACTGCAGCAGTGCTACAGTTCCTATTCCACTCCTCACTGCAATGTGATCCTGTGTGAGTGCTACCCACCACTCACTGGTTGGTTTAACTATTCTAGAGTTCTTTTTAGAAAGAACCAGGTTAAGCTGCAATTTTGTAATCAGAACAAGGGAAGAATGGTTATTTCTATGTGTGTATGCATGTGCCTATCTGTTTGTGTATCTATCTGTCTATCTTCCACAATGTTTTTTTCCCTTGTTTGTGTGTGCATTTACAGTCTGTATAGAAAAACAGTTTAGGCACTTGGCATGAAAAAAGAACTGAATGTGGCACAAAGACATCTTCATGAAGATGTAGGAGAATTAATGAATATTGACTTCCCCCTCTAGGCACCCTTGACAATTGAACCATCAATTGCAGAACAGGGAGCCCAAACCCTTGACTGCAAAATACATACATACTAGTTGTGAGGCACTATGTGGCAGTACTATTCTCAATCTGTTTATCCCCTTCAAAGGCAAAGAGGTTCAGAATGTGTTTTTTCTACATTGAGTCTCAAACTTCACAGGCTAGATATAAATTTCAAAGGTTATTATATGAGTAGAAGATGCAAATGTGAAAGTCTATTTCATGTTTATGACTGTGGAGCTGAAAGATGGAAATTTTGATTAAGAGATAAGTCTAGCTGCAACACATATTGCACATAGGTGTATCAGAGATGTTATTTACCCATTTGCCTACTGTCTGAAAGCAGAATACAGCAAAAGAAAACAAAAAAAACCTGTGTAAATGTGGAGGTGAGACTGTGTGGTGAATAACTGCAGAGCTATGCCATAAATTGTTTACTATTTACCTGTGATCACCTTTCTTACTGTGTTATCACTGGATACCTCCTGAGAGTATTAATCTGACACCCAACTTCAGGCTGTTAATATCAATTGAAAACAGGCCTTCCTCTAATGAATAATTCTTTCCACCAAATGGAAAACTTGCAGAGTACATTTTAACAACCTGATTTTCTTGCATACATTTACAGGTCTCCAGAGAGATGTCTGAAGTACACAAAAGTAATTACGTGTCAGCATGCTCACAGTAAATACATTTCATTGCACAGCTCTGCAGTTTATTGGGTTACCACCCCCTTCTGGAAGATGTGGTGTTTGAAGATATTAATTGAAATCAATATTGGTATGCTTTTCATTAACTTTCTTCATTTCTGTATCTGTGTAGATACAGGTATCTATGTAGATATCTGTTTATTCAGAAAGGAAAGATGTCACATTGTCTGATTTCAGTAGAAGCTGATTTGGACTCTAACTAATATATGAACTTATAGTTATTGGAATGCTACTGCTCAGGGGGAGTTCATTGCACAGTTTCAGAAAACAATCCCTCTCTGATTGCAGGCAGCTCCACTGTGCTGTGGTAACCAAGCTAACCATGGTTTTTCATCCCAGTGACATAAGACACTTCTTTGGATAGCTTAGAACCAGTCCATGGAGATAAAAGCCATTATCATCACTCAGCTCAGTATGTGGTACAACTGAGAGTGTGGACCATATTTTGTGGCACCTACTGTTGCTGTGTGTAGATACCCGACAGAGATCTTTGTTTGCTGGGGCTTTTTGTGCACCAAAAGCTTCATTTCAATGCATATTGCATTGCTGCAGGTCACCAAGGTAAAAAAGAAGTTGTGAATACTTTCAAGGAGTAAATTTAAACACTCAACAACTGCCCTGTGCCACAGGGATGTGTACTGTCAGCTAAAGGAGTACTAGGTGGACTGAAAGCTCTTCGAAACCCTTACTCAGGTGCAGTGTTAACCAGTTGTCAAATACTGTCTTCTTTTGGTTCTTACATATCAGCCATTTCTACTATTTTTTCCCCCCTTATGCTTAGTGCTATAAATATTACAACATTCTTGGAGGGAATCAGGGAAAGGGTTCTCTCTGGTGCTGGTTATGAGAAGTAATATATGAAACTTCTTCCTAGAGCTCTCATTCCTCTGTTCTCCTTCCCATGTTTTGCAGCTTACTGGGATTGTGAGTCTTCAGGCTTAAAGCATTTTTTGTTGCCAAGAAGCTGCCTTAATGATGTGATGTTCTATCTTGCCATGTTGATAGGGGTTATGGTGTCCTTTGGCACCTTCAGCTGAAGATAAGATTCAGTGTCAGACTTAGGTGTTGAGACCTTTGATGGGTGAGAGGAGATATGAGCTTTTTGCTTTCTGGTCTGTCTGTTTGTACACAGAATTCTTCTGTGTTACAAATACGGAGCTTGTCCTCAGTGCCTAGAAATTAGAAGGTATAATCAATTGAATGTATCAAATACACATTTTGCAAGAATGGATGTGAGGGCTTGAGCCATCAAACCATATTGTCCAGGACGGTAGCTGAGGATGTTGCTTAAGTCATAGTGCTGAACTCTTCATACAAGGACACTAAAATCTTAAGAACCACCAAAAAAACACACAAACAAACAAACAAACAAACAAAAACAAAACAAAACAAAACAAAAAAAAAAAAAAAAAAAAAAAAAAAACCCAAAAAAAAAAAAGAGAGAGAGAGAGAAAAAAAAGAAAAAAGTACCATTGTTTGAAATGATAAGCTGCAATGTGTTCTTTTGACATGCTATTGATGTAGAAATGTTAACCACATGTTTTATTATCCATCCCTGGTGGTCATATGGATAGCTGCATCAGCACCTTATTTCAGTCAGAGTGATAGGAATGGGCTTGACAAAAACAGGCAAACAGCAGCTTATTGCAGTTGGAAGAGCTCTGAAATGACATTGGTAAAACAGAACTCCCCTCAGCATAGCCCACTGCTGCTCCTCAAGTGCCACTGTTGTTTTGACAAAGTGACTGTGAAAGAAAAGAAACACCAATGTGTCCCTAAAACCAGAATTCAGTATGTGCTCCAGTAAATCATGCTGGGGAGGACAGGTGGTAGAGTGGGATGACCTCTAAGGGAAGAGGCTTGGCAGTCAGTGTGAGAGAAGACCCAGGAGGCACAGGGTGTTGTGATACTGCAAGGTGGGTTTATCAGACTGCAGGAGGAAGCCTGCACTTTGCTGTGTCATTTGGGGCTGTTTCTACTTTAGCTCCTGCTGTTGCACCCCACAGCTGCTCCAGCAGAGCTGTATTGGGTAGCAGATTACAATGAAATTTTGGAGAGACATGGCTCCCAGATGAGTGGACAGATGAGAACACAACCACATGGCGTTGGCAGGAGTGGATGTTTGGTCAATTGATGTTGCTGATGTGGTATTGAGCAGCAGAGACAAGCAATCCCAAATGATCTCTGCACTGAAATGTGAAGAGAGGAGATAAAAATGGGAATGTCAGGATGCAACCAGTGCCAGTTTGCCAGGAGCTTTCATAGCTGTGATGAAAAACATACCCTCAGGGTATCACAGCTATCATCTTATCTGTGCAGATGTGTGAACTGCCTGTGAAATCATGACCAGAGCAAATAAGGAATCTAGAAAAGGATCACCTCTGAGATACAACAGATGGATGAATGAACTTTTCAAAGGTTACTTGGGAGGTATATAGAGTTATCAATGAACTGCTTGTAAAGGACAGAAATATAAAACACACTCTTGTGGAAGATAAAACAGGACTCAGGACTGGTTTGTGAAAGCAGGTTTTTGTTGTTGTTGAGGTTTTTTTTTTGTTTGTTTTAAAGTAAAAATCTTTAATTTGGAAAATCCTTGAGAAACTGCCCACATATTGGTGGATGAACATTTCTGGGGCCTTCTTTTGTGAAAATCCCTAACAACTTGTAACACATGTGAAGAGACAAATCTAGCCAAATATTTCAAAACATCCTAGGTGGATGAGGAGTTTCATGAGATGATAGGCTTAACATCATCTACAAGAAACTCCTGGGAGGCATGGGTCCCTGTACAAGAATTCCAGCTCCTGATTATTTTTTTTAATTTCTCTGATTCTTCTTGAAACAAAACCTTGCACTAATGATGTAATTTCTATCTGGCTTCCAGACATGGGATTATATTTTTCCTTGCTATACTGAACTGAAAAGCTTTCTGCAACTAGTAATTGCTTCCTGGTGCAGTGTTTCCCTACTCAGTCAGCATATGTTTAGATAAAGATTCATACGCCTCTCAGACTTTTTAGAACACAAATAATTTCTGCAGGTCCTTTTGTAACTCCAGCCAGTATCTCAGACCTCTAAAGATGAAATACCAGAACTCAGTGCAGTAATTTGGAAGAGCTGTTGCCACACAGTGTATACAAAGTTGTGTGACCCTTTTCTCTTGCTTACATTTTCATTTTCTTACATGACATGGTTTATAATGACACATTTTGTCCCTAGCCAGAGCGACATGCTGAAAGTTAGATACCAGTTAGACATCTACTACATCTAGTAGCATCAGAGGGGAGGGTTATAAAAGATTTAAACCAGTTAATGTCAGTGATACTGGCATCAGCAGATGGTAGGCAGAAGGAATGTGAATCTTTTTCTGTATTTGTTGTCCAAATCTTGTAGTTTTTGATGTTGTCACAGAGAAATACTGGTAGAATTCATCTCTGATGAAGTCAACACCTAGTTTCTCTGCTCTGAATGAGTTTTCCAGAGACCTTGTAGCTGTGATGTACTCTACCCCAGTAATATTTTTGCTGCCAGGGTCTGAAGGTCCCATGATGCCCATGCCAGATAAACATGAGTCTCTGTTCTTTAAGAAGTGAGTAGGGAAAATGAATCGAGACTCAAGGGTGGCCGTGGGTCTGCCCATATGGGCAAGTGCAGGCACTGTTAATTGGACAGTTCTCTCAATAAGTATTTAGTAGAAGCCTGTAGGGCTTTGGTTCATTTATTCTCATTTCTTAGTCAGTGGATACTGTATATTTTTGGAAAGATCTTTGCTTTTCCTGCTGGGTAGGTGGAATCCTTCCTGTGAGGCTCTGCTCTCTCCCAGCATTAGTGCTGCAGCCTCACTGCCAGCAGTGCAGAAATGGGGGAAATGGGAAGGCAGACTGTCCAGGAGAAAATGGTCTTGTTTAAAAGATGCCTGGCTATTACACTCAAATATATTTTTCAACCTTTGTTCAACATATGAGACAAATCAGTGCCTCACTCCAAGGCAGGGCTGAAGTCTCAGGCTTTCTTGATCAAGAAAAGCTTACTTTTGATCAAAGTAGCAGCAGCCCAACTGCAGATGATCAAAGACCTAAGAGGTAGCTGGTACCAGATCTGTCTCTGAGTAAGCTGCTCAGCTGGAAGTCAGGTTGCAACGGGAGACATGCAGGTTAGAAAAGAAGGAAGTCTCAGTTAGTCATAAATGGAAAATTACACAGTGAATAGCCTCTCATTTCTGGCCATTCAGTACTGAGAGCCATTAAAAAAAAAAAAAAAAAAAAGAACACAGATCAGTTTATCGTGTAGTGCCCAATACCCAGGGAAAGGCAATCCTGTGTGCAACCATGCTGTTTGTGTGATTCTGTTGTAGTTGTGTTCCCTGTTGTAAAAAATCACCAATTCTTGTGTTGGTTTTCCAACACAAGACTTGTGGCTTGTGTGGGAGAAAAGTTGTTTAGATTTCAGCAGGGGAAGCAAAGGCAATGCAGGGAGAAGACATTCTGGCATTTATGGGTATAAAACAGGATTTTCCTTCTTGTACAGCTGGAGCAAGGCCCTTTTCCCTAGCACAAGGAGTAGTGTATTCAGGTTTGCCACTTGCCAGTAATCAAGAGCATAACTCAGTATGAACTTCACTACATCCTTGCTTCTTGGTGAGATATCAGGCTGAGGAAGATGATGGGGAGGAAAGTTTCCATTTCCACTAATTAAGCTTCCCAACAGGCAACTGTATCTTCGTTCCAGGGAGCTACATGATTTGAAGTGGGAGGTTGTAGGCTGAAGCAGGACTTGGAGCCCGGGGTGTGGGTGAGACTGATACTTCCTCAGGGAGAGCATGGTGGGCTGGTCTCCAAACATTCTTGGCAGGATCAGACCCTTCCGAGAGGAGGAGCTGGGTTTAAAGGACATCTGTAAGGGATGAGGGAACCCATGTTCCTTGTTCTGGAGCCCAGTGTTGTGCACAAGCTGTGTTGTGGGAAAGTGCAATGTGAAGGACTTCTGTGGGAAGAGGCTGGCTGGTGCTCCAGGGAGCTGCCTCTGCTAATTTGCTGTGGTGGGAGGAGGATTGTTGTGAAGCAAATAAATAGCATGAGTACTCCTGGGAGAAAGAGGGGAAATATATTTTTTTTTTCCCAGTCTACTGACCAGATACTGTCGTGCAAATTCCTTAATGCTGTTATAGTATCATTAATACTTGGAGCCTAAGCAGTGTAGCATCAGTAGCATTAACACTAAGGAGGCTTAGTGTCTGGCTGTCTGCTTCAGATGCAGCTCAGGGGTTAGGAATGACAGCCCAGATGATGATTATTCATTCATTTAAATTCAGTTGGGTTTGCCCCGTGGCCAGTAGCATCTTCTCCCCAGCTGGTGCAGAAGTGACACTGCTGTTGGTGTCCCCAGGATGCATGTGTCCCCTCGGCAGTGTGTCATCCAGCCTGTTTCACAGGTTCCTCTCTCTGCACTTCCACATGGTGCCAAGCTGTGAATTTGACACTCATAATGACTCTGCTGGGAAAGCTGGAGCTATTGTGAAAGTTACAGTCTTGCAGGCCAGTCCAGTGCTGTTTGAAGCTGCAGGTTAATGGAATGGCTCTCCTACGAATTCAGTGCTGCCTCATGGATTTGCTTTTTGGCTCCAGAAGCGACATATTTTTTACCTACTCCTTGCCTTTTTGCTGTTCTGCCTCTTCGGTAACACATCCTTTTTTAATTTCTGTTTTTGGTTTGTGGATTTGGTAAGGAGGCAGTGATCAAAGGGAACGGCTAGGACTCAGGAAACTTCATCTCTGTTTCATAAAATGACATCTCTGTCACCAGTACTGGGGGCTGAAGCCAGCCTCTCCCTGCTGCTGCGCTCCCACGTGATAGCATGTGCTGTTTGACATCTCAGCTGCAGTTCTCTAACCCAGCATCAGAGCCAGGAGCATGCAGGAGAGATAAAAATAAATGTTAATCTGAATTTTCTGCCATTCTTCTCTGAGGCACATGCGAGGTACTGAAATCCAGTGCTAGATGGAAAGCAAGGAGGAGGTTGATAACCACTGCTATCCCCCCCCTATGCCCAAAGAGGGGGGAGTGATGTGCTAAGTGTTGTGTGGAGGTGTACACCTGCCTCAGGTGTTGTGTAAAACATGCACACTCAGGGCCTCAGTCTTGCCTGAATCAAAGTATTCAGAATAAACAATGGGTACCCCAGAAGTGCAGTAGGAAATATGGGTATTACAGGAAGGTGAGAAAGTCATGTGGACTGGTAAGCAGGGGGGGAACTTCCTCTCCTCAGTTTAATTCTGCAGCCATTAAAGACCCTGTGGTATTGGCTCCACAGAGAAAGATTTCAGTTTAGGTTGGGAAGTTTGCCTGGAGGATGATCCACACAGAGCTTTGGTCTGGTGCAGCCAGTTGAGCTCTTAATCCAATTGCAGTTGGAGCAATTCTCAAAATGCTCAGGTTGCTGAGATGCAGCTCAACAAACCAAAGAGATGTGACAATTCAATGGATTTCAGAGCAAAGGCTGAACATCCAGGTGAACAATTCAGTTGGAAGGAGAACCCAAGCCTTTTGGTGGAAGGCAAGATGAAGGTTCATGTTGCATGAACTTTAATCTCCATTATGGAGGAAGTGTTTTACCATGTGGCACTGATGATAGAGTGCTTTAAATACACAATATCCTCTACAAAACCCATTAAAATGTATTTGTGGCATTGAATACTATGCAGGCACATTTCCAGATAGTCACATTTTTAAAAGATTGCAGAGCTTATGGTTTTCCTGTCAATAATTATTTTAAATCTTTATTAGGAATTTATGATCTTCTGCCACCTTCTAGGCATGGCCCTCTTCCTTTCAGCCTCAAGTTTTTTGCCTCTCACTGGATCACAGGAATTATTGGCTTGGGATTTGGCAAAGCTGAGGTGAAAACCTCAGGGAGAGGTGAAGGAGACACATCCTAAGGCAGTATTGAAGAGGATAAAAATGTTCCTACTTGGCAGCAGATTCCTTTGGAAAGCTCTTGGGCTTCTTTCAGTTGCATACTATGGTCCCTTTCTTCCTTCTCTAGGTTCCTTTCTTCTCCAGTTTATCAGATTTATTTCTGAATGTATTTTCAAGGCAAAATTCAGAAACTATTTGTTTGGTTTTAGATGATTCTGACCTTTTGCAGCACTGTTGGAGATGCCTGGAGATGTTTTCTGGACACCCTCACTCCCTACTGTTCCCCATGGTGGTGTGAATGTTTTGTGCTTCTCCAGAATGGATCAGTTTTGAATCCCCCACAATTTTGATGTTAACTATAAACATGAACTAAGGAAGCAAACAAGGCTTTCCTGCTTAAGGATTATATATTCAGAACCGAACAGACGTTCAGGCCAAACATGAATTTTTACATTATTTTAAAATGACACAAACCCAAAATGCTACATTTCTAGTGAAGGTTTAAATAAAGCTCTTCCAGGAATCTTGTGATTTTCTCTCATATTGAAATTTCAAGAGATTTTTTGGTGTTACAGCCTCATTAATTCTGAGATTTTAAAGGATCCATCAAAATACCTTCCTCTAGCCTTGGTCATACTGCCTGTTCCTCCAGGTGATCTCCTAGTTTTTCTTGACTATGCTCATAACCACTGTGTGGATATGCACAGTTCTTAGTTGTTAGGTTTTAATGTAGCATTCTAATGGTAAGTGGTGACACTAACACACAGGTTAGTTTAAACACCAGTTTAAACCACCCACCAGTTTTGTTTGGGGTTTTGTTTTTGTTTTCTCCAGTCTGATGGCTAACATGGGGGGATTAAAAAAAAAACAACAACCAAACAACAAGTATTTATGCTTATATTTTAATTAAGAATAGTACTGTCATTTGTGCTCTGTCAGAGAGTTCAAATCCCTTTGTTCAAAAAACCATCCCATTTTTTTGAGAAGACAATCCCAGCTTCCCTTCCCCTCCAGTGAAAATCTTGATTGCACAGAGGCATGCATCTGTCTCCACAGACAGGATGCAACTTCCAGCACTTTGCTTTTCATCTAGAAAATTTAAGAAACTGTTTTTTTAAACTCTTAGCACATTCAGATGCTCAAAGGACAAGGACAGTGTTCCTAAAGTGATCAGTGCTTTTCCTCTGACTTTCAGTGGCAGCTGCCATGTGCTGACTGCTGGAAAGGGTGTCTGGGCCATGTTGGTACCTATAGGACAGAGGAACTCCTGTGGAGATGGGCAAACTGGTTATTGGTGGCTGTTCCACAACCAATTAGGCAAATCTCGATTCATGTGTAAGACAAGTATTCCATCCTAGGGCATGTTTATAATATTTTTTTCTTTTTCTTCTTCAGGTATTTTGAGTTTTATGAAGGGCCTTTGGAATACAACTCTACCAAATGCCTGGAATTACGTCAGGACATCATCGAGGTGAAGGTTTTGTCTATGTAAGTATAAATGAATATTTGTTTGAAGGTTACTTATCAGTCAGGATGAAAATTTTAACTTACAATAGCATTGTAAAAGTTTTCAGGCTTCAGATCCCATCAACAGGGATTTCTGAGGTTCTCTTGCATGTGCAAGTAGCTGCATTTGAATTTGATCTGAGGTCCATTTGAAAAACCTGGAGGCATTTCACATGCATTGAGGTGTTTTGGTCAGGCTTGGTATCACTCTTTAGGATGAAATACACTAATATTATTTGCAATACTATATTCCAGGTCCTCTTCTGAGGATAACTGAAGAGTAAGAGCAGCCAGATAGGCTCATAGCAAGTGTTCCTCTAGCCTAAGGCTTTGTCATTGACAATGACCAGCAGTGAAACCTAAGAAATAAAGCAAAAAGGTTTGCCCTTCCTGATAACAAAAACTGGCATGGGGACTAGCTGAGTGGTAGGTGGTGATTAGACTAGAGTAGCTAGAGTGAACAATAGCTCTCTCTTAAGTTGTTTTGATCTTTTCTGAGCCCATTTCTACTTTTGACCTCCACAGTTTCTGAGTTTCAGAAGTTAATACCATCACTAAAAAGTAGGGAAATGCAGTTCTGAGAAGCAATAAAGTATCTATATTTTGTCTTTTGTGGTCCTATATGTAATCAGAAAACCAGTAAGTCCAATGGAATATACCCATGAAGGCTTAGAGATGGCATCAGGCAAAAAATGTGAGGTTTTTGGCTGGACACTGGACAGAGTGAAAAAGGGTATTTTTTGAAAATGTATTTTGCACTTTCAGCATTGCAATGCATTTGGGTGTATAGATTATGCCTTAGTAATCTTACTGACAACCCAGAAGGCTTATTAAGGTCTGGAATGTGCTTTGAGAATCTCAGTTGAAAGCACAGCTCTACCAGTGCATAGCATGAAGCAATCAAGGCTACAGCAAATGGAATTTATTGCTCCAGGTCCACATGAACTTTGAGCATGTCTCCCTCACTGGCTTTGTGCATAGAAAAATGTAGGTTGTGTCCTTGTCTTCTGTGCTTGGTGCTGGATGAAGGGTACACAAGTAGCAACTTTGCACTGCATGCTGAGTCGCAGTGCTTAAAAATAAAAAGAAAGGGTGAGAATGTGACACTTCTGCCAATGTTCTGCTGGAGATGGGAAGGGTTGAATTGCTTTTGTGCATCCCTATCAGATGGTACAGAGAACTGCACATTTCATCTTACACCTGCCCAGCTAGAGTTAGCCTTGCTGTTACAGTAGCTGTTATTTGACATTAAGCATTTTTACAGTGCTGGGTTCTTCTGCTGTGCTTGCTTCTGATGTGCTCCATTTCCTCAGTCAGCCCTTACAGTAATGGAAGATTTCCAAGTTCATGTGCATTGGTGGGCTACAGAAAGTACAATATGACCTAATTCTTTCCAGTTACTTCCACAGACTGGGAAATCCTAAGTTCTACTCACATTAAATATATAATTATCTTAAAAGTCTTTGCTTTTTTCAGATATTTAAAGCCCTAAAGCCTGAAGAGAACTCATTAAGGCCTATCAGTCTTGAAGATATCTCAGACTTGAAAAATTCCCAGCAAGATTATGGCATTGCTCCCTAGCTTTAGATGTTTGTGAGGCCTTCATTATCCTTGTTGTCTAAATACAGGAGGATATGTGTGACCACTAAGGTAGAAATCACTGGAGAATGATGTAATAAAAAATGTGTCATCCTGTATCAGCCTAGTGGAACTAGGGGTTTAGTTTTCTGATATAGCTAAAAGTACATTTATAAACAGAGAGGGAGGGAAAGATAATTATATAAAGAGCTTTTCATGTCCTCTTACCATCACAGATGCTTATCCCTACATGTGTTATTGCAGTTTATGAAATGGATTTACCAACAGTACTGTTCTGTAGGATCTCATGAATTAAGATAAACTCACCAAAATATGCTGGCAGTTGGCAAGTTTGTCTGAAATACCCTCTTTTCCAGTAACCCCTCTGCTGAGCCCTCATGCTAGGTCCAACATTTGTTGTCCCCAAAAGCCACTGCAGTTTCCAGACACTCAGCTTCCCAGCAGACTGTGGACAGAGCCTGGTGCAGTAGATGCTTCTTGCTTTATATTGCAATTGTTATCCTGGAGAAATGAAGAATGCCTATCAGGGGATACAAATCAGTCCTAAACATCTGAAAAGCTCCATCAGTAGCACTGTATACATGATCTGAGCTGAAGAAGAAAGAAAAAATTTTGCACTGGGTAAACTGACTGGTTTGCCCTGTCAAAAGCCTACTCATGGTACCCTGGCTACAGCTGTTTTAGGAAATGAAGCCCTTCTAATATCTTTCTTTTTATCTCTTAGGGTGAAACAAACTGAATTGTTTGACAGATGGAAGAGCCTACAGATGTGCAAGTGGGAGATGAATGTCACAGAAGCTAATTTATTCAAGTAAGCAAGGTCCACATTAATGAGACTGAGTAAGATTTACTCCAGTTTGAGTTTAGCTTCCTGCAGAGGGATCAGACCTTCATATGGATAGCAAGAGTGAGCATTATAAAACTGTTGCTGTTGGAATATCATTCTTTTGAAGAAATACAGAATTTTTTCTCTTTAAAAAACTCAGCAGCAAGAATGAAAGAGACAGCATGGGACAGTGTTTCTAGGCAAGAAAGGGAATTTGCTATGGGGAAGACTTTTCCAGGTATGATTCAGGCAGATGTGAAGCTGGAGCCAAGACTTATGGTCTGCCCCAATGCCTCAGCCTAACACTGTGGTGGTGTAAAATGGTGGTGCCATTGGTGACACTGCAAATTTCTCCTTCAAAACACTAAACCTGTATTTTTTCTGTGGTTTTTTTTTTTTTTTTTTTTTTCAATGGCTTGTCAGCTATTGCTCCTTAACTATCTAAATATTTTTTCTGGTATTTGTAGACAAATGCAGTTTGTTTCTGTAGTGCTCTATGACATCCTCGTGTGACTTCCTCTTTGCCAAAGGTCCTTCATGAACTTTTGAATTTGGTCATGTGAAAGCAGCAATAGAAAAAAGCCAGAAGCAGTATTTGAATGTTGTATTTTGGCATATTCAAGGGTGATACTTGAGTAGGTCTAGAGAAACCACATTATTTCAGAGCAAGTGGAATATAGCCTGGTTAAGTCTGTAAGTAAGTGACATGATTCAGAGCTGTTTCTTAGAATAAGGTCCCACAACTTTCTCCTAAATTCTCTTTCAAGATTTCAAGAAATAGCTGTCATGAGTTACTGAGAGAATGTCAGGATGCATGTGCTGAGTTAGTCATTAACATCTTTAAAAATAACTAATTGTTAGTCCCAGACTCACAGCATTTTTTCAAACATGAGCTCCTCACATAAGTTTTTAAGGTTTTTTTAGTGTATTTTTTTGTGTAAGTTACTTGATGGGTTATTATCAGAGCCCATTTAAAAAAAAACCAAAACATTCAGGCTGAAAGACAGCCTGAAGAAAGAGAACTAGTGATTGTGCCCAGACTGCATGGAGCACATTCAAGTGCAAACCCAGAGGTGGGAGCAGTAAGAAAAGGCTTTCTGAAGACCATCAGAAGGACTGTCACTCTCTTTCAGGTCACCAGCACCAGCTTATTAAGCAAACAACTCTTTTCCATCCTAGACAGTGCACTGAGAGAAGGAGATGAAAGATTCCTATCACTGGCTAAACCTGCATGAGTGATACATCACTGCTCCAGAGACTCCCACTGGCACATAAATGAAACCTGACCTTTGTTATCTGGTGCCAGGAACAATTGTCATGCGAGTCATTAAAAGCCAAACCAAATCAAACCAAGACAAACAAAAGCAAAGTTCAAACTTCTGTTTCATTTTTTGTGTTATGAAGCAGAGACTTCAGTGTGTGTACTCCCATAAAAGCTGACCAAAGTCTGAGTTTCAAGATAGGCTAAAAGGTGATGGTCTAACAACACTTAGAGTTTGATATCAAAACTTTGCCAGTTCTAGACAATCAGCTGAGATGGGGAGAATGCAGCAGAGGTTAAATGGCAGCTATTTAAGCATTCAGGAGGGAGGAAGCACAAAAGTGACATTAGGTCTTACATCTGGAGACTGGGGAATACAATTTCCTTGGCAGTCTTCCTTCATCAGGGATCAGATGTTTACAGTAAGGAAAATGCCTCTGGAAAACCAGTAGGATGTTGAAGAACAACATTTCTTCCAATTCCTTAATGCAGAACTAATGAAGAGCTTTTTCATAGCTCAGATAACACAATTGAATCCCACTGCCTGCTTGTAATTATTTAATGATTTCATTATTAGAAATGATTCATTGATTTACTGAGTCTGAATTGCTACCTTGATCTTTTCATCATACTGTGTCATTCTGCATGAGTCCTGTGTGTAGTAGTAATTGGACATCACTGAAATGTTTGCATAATTCTGTATTTGCTTTCTGGTGCTTGTAATAAAGTCCATAAAGAAGGCTTGCTTATTCTTCCAGCTCATAATGAGGACACATACCCCAGAGGCAAGGTATTTAATCTAGGTTATCTGAGAGCACTTGGGCTTGGTCTTCATATTTGTGAAATTGCCATGACGTGTTTTTCATTAAAGGTGTAAGATGCATTGACTGAGAAACAAGCCAGCTCTGCAGTCAGACTAAGCTCATCTCGGGGCTTTCAGTTCCATCAGTAAAAGGAGAAAAGCACTGAGGGAAATATAGGAGCAAAGAAAGGGACCCCTATTTGGAAAGCTACTTTTTGTTTTTAAATTTCATATGAAACTTTTGGTAAGGGGGTCAGAGCTGAATGTTTTTTCTGTCATACCCTGAATGTAGTTTTTGAGATTTGAGAACTCTTCTTTTTTTGCATTGGAATACCTGCCAGCATTTTGTCCCAGCAACAAAGGGAATTCTGGCCATTTGTCTGAGACTTTGGAGTTGTAGCCATGACCAGTCTGCCCCGAGACACATCTGTTAGGGCAGAATCAAAGGCAAAGCAAAAACTTCTGAATCTTTCTCTGTAATCAAAGTGTGCTTCACCATAGTCTGGTGAGATACTGTCCTTAGGTATTGCTGTGATTAACTCCCTGCACTGCCAAGTTTTCACATCCCAGGTGATGTGACTTTAACCCCTGCATTTCCTGCCCAGTGATGAGTAAATAACTTACAAAAAGTGACCTCTGAAACACAGAGGGATTGCATTGGGATGGTTTCTATTGAATATGGGGGCACAACCTAAGCTGAGGGATCTGGAGAAGGGCAGAATTTGCACTTGTACTTGTTGCAGCCTAGAAGAGACAGACTCATTTTTTCTGGTAGTTTGAGGTATTTTTGGTTGCTGTTTTTGTTTTTTGTTTTGTTTTGTTTTTCTTCCCTCAACCATGGTAGATTCCTCTGAATCTGAAATTTTCTAAAGAAAAATACAGTAAACCACCCTTTTACTCCTCCTACAGCTAAAGTTTGTTTTTTTTCTTGAGAAGTGTCTTTTTGGGAGTGATAGCAGTTGCAAATCCTAAACCATGCTGTCAGCTCCTTGATCTTATTTATCTCTTTTGTTTTACAGGTCTACTTTGTCAAGGTGTTGCAATGCCCCTGCCTTTCTGTTCACCACCCAGAAAAATACTCCTTTGGGAACTAAACTGAAATATGAAGTGGATACTAGTGGAATCTTCCATATCAACCAAGAGATCTTCAAAATGTTTCCAAAGGTGCCTCATGCCTCTGTCCATTTGCAGAGTCAACTTCACTCTACTTGTTGCATTAGATGCTATTCTATAGCCAAGCATTTAGCACTTGGCTGTTCAACATTTTTACAGAATTCATTGCTTATACTTTGAAAACATTTATCTTTCCTATGTTGTTTTAGATGATTATCCTATCTTCTAGTGGCCATCTGCTCAATATATATGTATTTTTTCCTGCAGAATAGAACTGACTTAGCAGCAAAGTGGCTAATAAAATAAGAAGTCTGAATGAAAGAGGCACTTACTGTCAGAACTTCTAAAAAGCACTAAGTTCACATACAGTAAATCGACCATTTAGGGTAGATCTGCTTTTTTTCTGGGACATGGATATGCTGTAGTTCACAGAATCACATATGTCAGGGGTTGGAAGAGACCTCTGGAGATCATCTAGTGCAACACCCCTGCCAGAGCAGGTTCACCTGGACCAGGTTGCCCAGGATGATGTCAAGGCAGGTTTTGAACTCCACCACCTCTCAAGTGACTGTGAATTAATATTCACAGTGACAAAACATTGTTATACTTGCTTCTATTTTCAGCTTAGCTGTGAACAGACTGCACAATTTTAAAATATTTTCATCACAATTCTTCAGAACCTTTTCAGCAAATAATCCTTGACCTGAGGGTGATTTAGAGCTATAACTGATGTGCAGAAATGGGCTTATGTGTCTAGTGATTTATTATGAGGCACACTTCATAAATTTGTAATGGTACATTTAGGGGGAATAGGTGAACTCCATCCCTTTCAGAAAGTCATGAAGATAGTCAAATTAAGTACTTAGATTTGGGTACGTTTGCTTTCTGAGCACTACTAAGAGGAAGAGTCATGCTGTTATCTAAATGTGCACATGGGGAACTGGGGCAGAGCAGGAAAAGAATGCAGATCCAGGAAAGCACTTTGGTAACTGATGACAAAGAGTGGGTATACCTAAGTCCAGGGGTACAATCCTCAGAACCCTGCCTGATTGCACAGATGGATGCATGAAGGACTAGTTGCCTCTGTTTTTGCTAGGAGGTTTCTGTAGCTGCTATTTTAAGTATCCAGGTATGCCTTGAGGATGCTTTGAAGGTTCTACTGTGTGCCAAAATGCAACTGGGATTCACTAGGCAGCACCTTTGTGGCCAAAGACACCTTCAGCCTTGGAGCAGGGCTGCAGCAGAGCAAATTTAGCAAACGAAGGCAAATGTAGAAGATAAAGGTCTGAAAGCATAAGTAGCAAGGCTGTTAGGGCAAGAGCTTTGGGCTGGGTGTGGAGACCTGGCTTCTGATCTCCCCTTTCAGGAATGCCAGGGTGTTTTGTCTTAAGAAGTCTCTGGGTAAAGCACAGACAGCTCTGTAATGCCTCTCTGTGAGGCAGCTGCTGCTTTCTTTAAACAGGTGTAATTGCATGCCCGTTAGCCCCATGGCATACGAGTGCTACGGAAGCATCCTGGGAATAATCACCTAGAAATGTCATGCCACTGTCTCATCTCTCTGTGGCCTGCCGTATGAAATCATTGATAAAATATGTATGTGCCAAAAACAAGCACTCTCATGCTTATGTAAGCACACCCCTACATATTTATAAGTGCAGCTCAGTTCTGCGTCACAGCCCCCTTGCCTAAAAGCCCAGTTCTGTTCTCAGGGATCTGATTTTCACTGTCTCCTGCTTCTGCAGCAGCTGCAAGTCTGACACTGGAATAGGCTGCCCAGGGAGGTGGTTGTTTGAGGGTCATTTAGATGTGGTGTTGGGGGATATGGTTTAGGGGACAACTGTATAGAATAGTGATGGTAATTGGACTCAGTGATCCCAAGGGTCTTTGCCATCCTGAAAGATTCTGTGATGTCTGCACATGAGGACAGAATTTTGGTCAAAGACTGCAGAAAAATGTGTCCTACACAAGTCCAGAAAGCTGCCTGACCAAAGGTTCTAGGTACTAGGGGTGACACAAGTGCTAATTAGTAATCATTAATGCTGTTAGCACAAGGTAGCAAGCACTAAAATTTGGGCTAGGTTCTGATAAATATGTAATGTGCTGTCTGATTTAGAGAGACTTCCTGGACTTGACTAGCTGCTTTGGGACTGTGTGTGCAGACTTTTCAGAAACAGGACATCAGACCCTGAAGAGTGAGAGGTCTGCTCACAGCTTGGAAGTCAGTGCCTGGGCTGCACTAATGTCCATGCCCTCACGTGGAAATCAGAAGGGAAAACAAGTTTCTAAAATGACTTGCTGCATTATAAAGTCTGGGAAAAACCAGCCTTTGTATCCCTATGATTTAGTTGCCCATACCATCTCTTAATTGCCCGGAAAGCAATCCCATCCAATTACAGATGCCATGGGAATACTGTGGGCCAAAGCCAGTGAAAAAAAAAAAAAAAAAGAAATAGTAAAAAAGAGAGTTGTTGCCTTCATGTTTCAGGATATTTAACTCTTTCCTTGCCATGATGTTGCAGGATATGCCGTACCACCGCTCCCAGTTTAAGAAATGTGCAGTGGTTGGGAACGGAGGAATTCTGAAGAACAGCAAGTGTGGCCGGGAGATTGACAGTGCAGACTTCGTGTTTCGGTAATCACCAAAGCACTATTTTTTCCTTGTTGCCTGTTTTAATGACAAATAAAGGATTGCAAGGCTACTTCCTCTCACGTGGAGACATGGGATGTGCCAAACTGGCCAAATCAAGCCTATTCCTTGCACAAAAAGTGGCACTTCGGAAAAACACTTCTCTGTGTAATATTTATTTAAGATTTATGCTTTGAAGGATGATTTCTCCCTAACTCCTTGTGGTTAATCATCAACTTACTGGCATAGCTGATGTCTTCTTTCAGTCCCTGTCAGTCAGGTTGTGGATTTATTCTTCCAAGGGTGTTAGCCTGTAAGCAGTATCCTGTGAACTTGGCTGTGATTTTCTGGCACAGTTCTGAACCAGAGGTACCACCTCTATGGTGCATCGAGCAGGTTGGTCAGATGTTACTAGCACCATGCTGTTCAGGTGGGGGTGTATTTGTGAAGTGGTGCTGAGTTCAAGTTCTGGATAGTAGAAGCTGCAGTAATCTCTGTTGTAGACTCCAGGGTGTGCAGTGATGCCGAAATAACTCAGAAGGTTGAGTGTCTTCATATTGTGCTGCCCACCACACATAAAGTTATCCAGGTTTTGCATAGACTGTCATGTCCCATGACTTGTGTCCCTTTAGTTTAGCAGCCCATTTATCGTCCTTAGTATAGATGGGAAAGATTTTTTTATTATTCATATGCATGACTAATCCCTCTCTAAATCCTGTTAAGCTCTTCCCTCGGGTTGTGGCATATGACAGCTAGCTCACAGATTTATGACCTGTTCTATGGAAAAGAAAAATCTTTTTACTTCCCTTGGCCTATTTTCTGATCTTGATCTTAGAATAAATGTGCGTAAATCAATGTATTTCTCTGATTTCCTACCAGCAAAAATTGTATCAGATTTTGCTCCTTGCATTCTGAATTTAATTTGGCATCAAATGAGAAATAGTTTTACAGAGCTTCACTATTCATTGTTTTCAGGTCCTTGTGTCTGCCTCTTGCGCCCCCTCTGTAGAAAATTATCTTAGTTTTAATCTGTGAAACAGCCCAGGCTTCACATAATTTGTATCTTAAAAGCCTTGTATACCCCACATATATTAAATAATTGTAGATTCCTTTCCACTATGTTGGATTACAGTAAGCAATATGGTTGAAAGGCATGGAACATGTTACACATGGAGATGACAAGCTGTTGAGTGAAAGTGGAAGTATGGGAGCAAATGTCATAATTTATGTGTAAGAACTTTGAGTGCAGATCCCTTTTTAACATTGTTACTCTTACTTGAACTGTACCAAAACAGATTCAAAAGAGCAGAGCAGATCACTACAGAACTTTGAAAGTGGGTTGCTTTTGGTACCAATAATTAATTAAATAGAGGCTTAAGTAGAGCTGAAATGTAAATAAATACATCCAATACTTGTGCAAAAGAAGACTGGTTCACAGTCCCCAGTATATGTGTGACCAGTGTTATGCATGCTAGTGCTTATGAGCTTAAGGTTTGCTGACATAGAGCTTGTTTTTAAGCTCAGGTCTGAACACATCCACTTTCCAGTCTAACACCAGTTCACCAAACTGTCAGGAATCACCATCTTGATCACGAACAAAGTAATTCTTTCAAATATTTCAAAAAAATGCCGGTGGTGCTTGTGTCCAGGGGGATGTAACCAAGGTTTTTCCTGTGGAATAAGTGCTGATGGCAATCAATTGTAGTACAATACAATACATAGACACATAGAGGTGAATTGCAATTTCTAATTGTTACTGTCTATCTCCATCTACTGGCCAGAGTACATATCTATGATGTAGCACTGGGTACCTTTAGAGAGGGGACTACTCTTCTGCAGGGATGATTTTTCTGAATCTTATGACAAAAGTACAGTTTATGCAGATTGTATAATTTTTATAAGGAATGATCCCTTTTAAAACAATAAATCAGTCTTTAGTAATCCTGGTGGTGGTTTACTGTTCAAAAATACCAAAGCTGAAATTTGAAACCATTTTTCGTATAGAATCTGATGAGCACAGTCTCCAGCACTCTGTGGAACTGAGGATGCTAGAGGTCTTCAGAAGAATGCTGTGTGCCCTAGCAGAGCAAAGTGCTGGGAATAACATTGCCTGTGAGAAGGATGAGGGGGCTAAAAAAATTTCTCTTACCTGATGGAGAGAGATTCTCTGGAAGGTGGATGTGAACCTTCTGAGTCTGAGAAGGACTTTCAAGGATTTTTGTGCATTCCTCTGTGCACACACCTCCATCCTCCCTTCAGGCCAGGTTGGATGAGGCTTGGAGCATCCTTGTCTGGATGAGAGGTGTCCCTGCCCATGGCAGGGAGCTTGGAGGAGATGAGCTCTGAGCTCCCTTCCAACCTCACCCATTCTCTGATTCTACGATGGCAGCTCAGCTGTAGTGCTGAGAAAACACCAAGCATCACTCACCCTAAATACATTCACACTTTTCTCACATTCAGCCCAGCTCTGTAGTTGTATGGAGTTGTTTGGGAATTGGGCACAGCAGTGTTTTTTAAATATAGGGATCTTAACTGCAGTGGCTTTTATTGTGGCCTGTAGACCCTCTTGAAAAAGTTTTCAAACTGTCAGCAAGGAGGTAATTCTAGCTTAAACTAAGCTGTGTGCAAGGCTAATTGCAAGGCCCCTTGTGTGGCCTGTGATAACACATCAGGAAGCCTTTTTTGTAGCTGGGTTTTCCCTGGGAACCAAAGTTTGTGTGATAGCTTGCATGCATGTCTTGTGTGTGTTTCAGTAACTTCAGCATCTCTTGAGGGATGCTCTCAATTTCCTGAGATGATGAATCTAGATCAAGGCCAAGGTGAGTGGGGGCTGTGTAAAGTCAGGGTTTGCAGATCTTCACAAATTTGCTCCTAAGAGCTCTGACATCCTCCAGTGGATCTGTGGAGTCAGAATCACTCTTACACTGTGCTGGGAGGGAGGTGTAAAGGGAAGCAGTTCTGGGTTAATTAGGACTGGATTGATTTGTCTCTTGTGGAGAATTTCCTGTAAATTCTCTTGAGTACAAACCAAAGCATGTTAAAGGCAATGTTACGGATATAGTTTATCTGTTAATTATTTAGTGTAGCTCAGCTGATGCTGATAAAGTCTGATTTTATAGGCTGGTGGTCCTTGGAGCTTCATCCCATTTCTTATCATAAACTGCCAAAGCAAATAGATGAACTGCTACAAAGGAAAGAAAATGAATGAACAGCAGCGACATCTTCATGAAGAGATTAGCTCTGACAGACTCAGGTCTTCATGCAGCTCCTAAGAACTTATTCCTCCAATGCACAGTTTGGGCATCATCATTTTTAGTGCAATTTTAAATTCCCAGTCTGTTTGTATATTTCTTGTTTGGAAGAAATGCTGAGGTCAGTTCTGCTTTCTAGTCCTGAAAAGGTGATAGGAATTTTTAAAACTTTCTTGCTACTTTCTTCTTTTTACAGGTGCAATTTGCCTCCAATATCTGAGAAATACCTTACAGACGTTGGGGTAAAGACAGATGTTGTGACTGTCAATCCCAGTATAATTACTGAGAGGTAATTTCTATTTTTTTTTCTATTGTAAATTCTATTACTCCTTCAAATCTATCTATTACTTAATTCTAACTGTTCCAGAATTCCTCCTCTCCCCCCCCCCC